>JACAXG010000093.1:1517650-1535150 GCA_018881555.1 Amblyornis subalaris
GGAAAGGAAAGGAAAGGAAAGGAAAGGAAAGGAAAGGAAAGGAAAGGAAAGGAAAGGAAAGGAAAGGAAAGGAAAGGAAAGGAAAGGAAAGGAAATGGGAAAAAGGAAAAGAGAAAAGGGAAAAGGGAAAAGGGAAAAAGGAAAAGAGAAAAGGGAAAAAAGAAAGAATAAAAAAGGACTGGAAGCCAGCAAGCATTGTCATTTCCTAAAATTGCTCTAAATAACTCTAAAAAATCCACATGGAAGTGAGCACAGCACCAAGCAAGTTGGAGGCAGCTTCAGTCTTGCCGTGGACAGGCAGGAGCTGTGTGGGGCCCGGAGCAGGCACTGCTGGACAACGGGAATATCACAAAACCCTCCTGCTTTATCACCTCTTCCACGGAGTAAGGCTCGAGGCACTCCGGCCCCGTCGCTCCATAAAGGCGTTCAATGAGTCGGGGATTTTGCTCATATTGTGATTCTCATTAGTAAATCTGAATACAAATAGGTTTTAGCCTAAATAACTCCTGCGCTGTCCACGTTACCTCCCCAACACGTTACATTAGGAAAAGTTAATTTTATATGACTAAATATAATCAGAAACACAACATGAGGCCTGTCAAGTTGACATGGTATGATGGGTACCTTAACTCTTCCCAGCGGGTGCCGTTGTTTGCACACTGCTTAAACTTGTTCATCAATGACTTCTTGCATGATAACCAGAATATTAACAATACATTGAAGGTGGCACCGGCCTCCTGACACGTACAAATGCACCTCATCTAAGGGGATGCTTCCAAAGGAAGGGCTGCAGCTCATTTTGGAATTTCTTCCTCCTCTTTTTCCCCTCTTTGTTTTTTGTATTATACCAAGAGCAAGCCCCTATTGCTCCTTCCGTGCTGAAGGGATGTAAAACCAACCCCAAAACTCAACAAAAGGGCTGATAGACACAACCAAGGTCCAAGTGAGTGAAGTGATCGGTGGCGATAACAAAGAGCAGAAAAAGGTGTTGAAAAACTCAAGTTACACAGGTGTAAAGGTGTGTGTAGGCAGATCATTTGTTAACAAAACAATTATTTCCAGCCAGTCTCAGCAGCCCTTCCTTGTCCCCTCAGCACTGGAAGTGAGGTGAGGTGAGGTACCCTCAGAGGCACAGCACAAGCTGTTCTAGAAAAAATAGTGAAGCTAAAATTCAGGTAGGAAGTTTCCTTCATTGTATTAAAGGTTAACTTCTTGGAACATCACGGATCTGGTTTTTTCTGTAATTTATCCTTCCCCCCTTTTTCTTGCCACCCTGGTTTATCCTGTAAAATCTGTGATTTGCTTTATTTTCAGGCTGTTTCTGCATTTTTGGTGGTACTCAGTCAGTTGGTGATTTTGGAGGTCTTTTCCAGCCTTRATGATCCTGTGATTCTGAAATCCCATTTGTGAATGTTGGAGATTTCAGGCTATATTGTAAATTCCTGTGAGTGATCCAGCACTTACTGAACTATTTCATTTACTTTCTTCTGCGGGTATTTCAATCCTAATCAATATGTACTGTATAAAAACGAGGGGGTTATGCTTTGATTACTTTCCTCAGACCAAAATTTCCAAACCTGCTGTTTTAGGGCATTTGGGCTCTGCAGTAAGGTAGAAGGTCTTTCCTTGTGGATGGGGAGTCCATCCAGGGCTGGTCCTGAGCTGTTTTACTTCAATCTGTGCTCCAACTTTCCTCTTGCATCATCACTCTGCCCTTGAAAGGGAGAAGAGATCATTTCCTGCCCAAAATCCTAAAGATATGRGGAACTTTGGATGTAAAACTCCACAACGCTGCATTCCTACACTTTACCAAGCCTTGTGTTTTCCCCATTAAAATATAGCACCTCTCTGGTTTAAAATAAAGCCATGCCATGTATTTTAACTGAGGCTTTGGTCTCCAGCTCCCAATACTTATAATCAGATTCCAGTTTTCCAGCTAAAGCTGTTTATTGATGTCCTACTTTTTTCACCATCGTAGCATGTCAATAAATTGGAGAATAGTTCCGTAGGTTAGATTTCCCCAAGCTTTCTGGGGAAATCCTCTGACAATTTGCTGTATAAAGTCAGTTAATTGCTTTATATAGTAGAGCAATAGCAAGTATTTAGACATATCCTATGACAGACATTCCAAAAATATGGGAAAGACATATTTGTCAATAAAATGAAGGCTGGAAAAGAAAATTATTTTATTATGTGGAAGTTCTGGGTTTAAGCTAAGTTATCTTGATTGTCCTAATAACTGACATGCCTTAACCAGCTGTCTGAAAGAAACAGTTCCTGCTTATTTTTCTGAACCTTCTCAGGACCTCCCCGTAACCAACCAGAAAGGAAATCTCCAGGTGCCAAAGAAAATTTAATACGAAAAGGAAAGTTCAAATTATATTTTATTTTAAGTCAGATAGGGCCGTAATAGAAAAAGATCATCAAAAACAATGAAAAGAAATAATTGTTAATTTCTACAGTACCTTGAAACAGAAGCCCCTGAGAATAAATAGAATAAGAATACTATTAAAATTTCCTCTTTTATTATATCTTCTCTGCCAGAGTAATTGTTGCTGTGTCCAATATATGCAGAGGACAATTTACTAGCTGTTTTCTATTAGTTTTTAGCATTAACATATACAGAAGTAAAATGAATAGCTAGCTTTTCTTTGGTTAATTAAATGACTGACAAGTCACAGATGTTGCTGCACCGGCTCTTCCATATGATTAAAAAAAAAAAAAAAATCCACCCTGGCAAACAAAAGAACAGCAGCCCAGCAGTGTAAATGGTCTCTTTATTAAGTGAATATTGATGCTACATTATGATTTTTTTATGAATGTGAATAAGGTAGAATACTTGTTCTTTCTCCAAGTTGTATATTAAGATTTGAAAAGAAAACCTGTTTCCTACATAATTCCCACAAAGCAGTTCAGAAGATGGTTTACTGCAGAAGTGACCTAATTTACAGGGGTTTCTGCTTCCGCCACATCTATCACCAAAGTGCATTTTTATTAGCAAGATACATATCTCTAATTTTTTTTCTCCGGCATAATTTTAATAGAATCTTGGTAGCTAAAAGCTGGTATGGAAAATAAATATTCCATTTCTATTCAGGACTTTGTTTCACTAAAAAACTTGAAGAGGTTTTATAGAAATATTCATAGGATAAGTATATTAAACTGCAGCTCCTTYCCTCCCTCCCTCGTCCCTACTTTATCTTTATTAATAGTAGAACTCCTCTTGGAGTTGAGCAGAGTTTCTCCCATCTGTGGTGCTGTTCCATGTTCCTAAGACCTGGAGCCGTTCATTTGATATCCAAATAACTGGAAGTTAAAATTCTGAAGCTCTTGTTAACAGTCCTGGATTTTCYGTACTGTCCAGTGCCTCAAATGTGCTCTTTTCGTTAAGAATTTTTGGATTTAACAGATATTAATTTCTGATTTATTTTTCATAGTCTGACGGTTTAGATGACCTTTTTGCTTACTTCTGTAAGGTCATTAATTCCTTCATCCAAAGCAGGTATGAGGAGAATTGGGAACAGAGTCTTTTCCAGGTTTAACACCAGGAATTACACTTACTATGAATTAAAAACATTTGGGGAAAGCAGAGAGCATCTAAAATTGCTTTGAAAAACGTAAGTAAAACTTATATAAACATATACTCTGATTCTGTGCTGAGTAAATTGTGATAACCCAGCACCAGGGCTCGGGAGCCACRGCATCCTTGTGGAATTACCACCTCCGCACGGACGAGTGATGATGCCACAACTCCTACGARGGGACACAACCCAGGAGCCACAGGGACGGGTCACCAGCACTGCGTGGAAGTTTGGGACAGGAAGCGAAGTCGAATAATTTAGCTAATTAAGCCAGGAAAGAATTTAAAAGGACAGAACGTAATTACTGATGATGGATTTAAGCCAGAACATTGAGACTGGAAACAATATGCTTGTGTAAAGTGCCATATTTAATTAACAGGGGCAGCTTAGGTATAATATTTACATATTTGTAAAACACTCCAGGAGCACAGAGCCTCTTTTCCATCAAGTGAGACCTCTGGTGCGGTATTGAATTACAAGAAAAATTGAATTTACAAGAAAATCTCTCCACTTACCAAGTTAAGCATTTTGCAGGGCTTGGATGTCATTTCAGATTCTGAATTTTGCTACTGAGCAGGCCTTGCTCTCATAACCTGTGGAGATCRAGCCAGAGCGCTGCTTGAAGTCAGACAGCTTCTTAATAAAAGAAGAAAATGGATAAAAGTAATATTTACCTCTTTTTACGCTTGTTCTCCAGTCTTTAATGGCATTGAGATGTCATTAAGTCTCCTCTTGCAGGCCACAGCCCCACTCAACTCCAGCCTGCAGAGCTGAGCCCCAAATTGACAGTGATTTCAGCCTGGAATATCAATAATTCAGAGCATCCCCACCTGACCAAATCTACCACCAATTATATTGCCTCATTAATTCATGTGAAGATTTGGCCCAATGAATTTGGCGAGCTCTGACCAACGCAAGGCTCCAAAGGCCTCGAAAAGTTGGATTTTTTTTTGTTTTTTTTTAAATTGAGGAGATTCCCGTGAAAAGTCCAGTGTCCTGCTCCGGCACGGGATGGCAAAGGAAACCCTTCAGCCCTCCTGACAGAGTGCATTAATTAGGAGGGTGATGAATGGTGCTCACCCTATGTAAATAAATGTGTGCCGGGGACTCGAGCCCAAGGAAAGCGCGGCTCTGCTTTAGTGGACGGCGGCCTCATATTTCATGGAGTAAAAGTTGTGAGGGAAGAGGAGTGATATTTATGGAGT
Source organism: Amblyornis subalaris (assembly GCA_018881555.1). Taxonomy (NCBI): domain Eukaryota; kingdom Metazoa; phylum Chordata; class Aves; order Passeriformes; family Ptilonorhynchidae; genus Amblyornis; species Amblyornis subalaris. The sequence continues at coordinate 1,522,437 of JACAXG010000093.1, forward strand.
GCAAAGCACTGTGGGATTTTGTGGGAAACCACATATATTCAGCTTGTCAGAAAACATCTTAATATTTACTCTTACAATCCCTAGGCTACTGCTTTCTAAACCTAAAGCTTTCATTAGCCCATTTAGCAGATATAAAACACTGGTGAGTCTGGTGAAAGAGTTACTTTCGGGAGTGGCATTTTTCACAGCAAAACGACGATACCTTTGCCTAACCTCATCGTGCAGCAGTGTCAGMTCCTGCAAGGGAGCTGCTTCATCCCAYCGAATTAATTCCTATTTTCCACGTYGCTCTTCCCAGCCTTTGATTMCTCCAGGCCATTCCCTCAGTCCTGTTGTTTTCCACACAGAAGGATCACATTTTTGGGGATGTTGAAACCACCGGCACGGAAAAGGTTGGCATCCTCTGGTAATTCCAACAGCAAGTCTCCTTGCATTTCATGGAATTACCAATTGATAAAGTGGTGGTGTTGCCCACATTCCTTCCTTTCCCGTTTGCTGCCCCATGGATGTTTTCCCAGCTGCTCCTGATGCCCTCAACAGTTTCCTCTCTTTATGGCTCACGAGCCACAGGGAAAAAAAAGCTTTTATTCCTTCCTGTCAGATCGGGGCTGCGACAATTTTACGATGAGAAGTTTTATAAATTGAAAATAAAGAAGTATTCCTTAAAACCTAAATAAGGATGATATTTGTTTTGGTCAAAATAAATATTTTTCACTCCCGTTGCATGCACAATATGTTCCATTAAGAAAGGTTAATTCTATATTAAATATAATCAAAAACACAACATGGGGCCTGTCATGCTGACATGGTGCAATAGGTACTTTAATACTGCTCAGCAGGAACCCTTGTTATATTTTTTATATGTTAGTAGATGTCTACTTAGAATTGATCAAACCTTTCCTTCTGAAACATATATGCCAACACCTCCACAACACACTATAAACCAGACTCTCAGAAAACAATAATGATGCTTATCAGTCACTCGCCTTGAGTTTGCTTGTGAAAAACCTCCAGCTAGTGTGCTATTGGAGCTCTTAAAACATAGATCTTTTTGCTGCACTGATAATTCACTCACAGCTTGAGATTGATGACTATGTGAAGTCCATAAAAGATGTTACCACTATATTTTCTTCTTATGATTTATTTTATCATGTTGTCAAGGTTTGCAGAAAACAAGAAACAAATCAATGAATGTCATGCTTAAATATTAAAGAAGGCTGTAATACACAATTTTATTCAGATGCCTTATTCAATCTTGCAGCTCTGAAAAGGGTAGCAGCAGCAAAGCTTTTATTTGAATTACTTTTGGAAAAATTAATTTAGTGTGAATGTTGAATTGTGAATGGCAAAAGGGTAGCTAACCTTATTTGTTTAAAGAGGAATAGGGAGTAACTTGGCCTTTTTTTTGACCAAAGGTTTCGAGAACCTGGGGAAATTCCCCAGCTTTTCAACTCCAGAAACTTTGGAACAGAATTCCTTAATGAGCTCATACTTTGTAAATTAATGAAATGCTGCCTGAGCGAAGGGGGCACGCGGCGGAGGCTTCCAGTCGGATCGTGGTATCAGCAATCCCTGAGTGCTGCAAAGCTGGCTGGAAAAAACCCTTTTCTCTTTCATTTCCACAAAATTGAGATCACAGCACACTCCTCGGTCCAGGGGAGGGTGGGGGACAGAGAGGGAAGGAGGATGTGGCCCCACACTGCTCCTGAACTGCCTCTCCYCTTCCTGATGCCCTTCCTGGGCTTCATTATGGCTTGGAGATAAAGCAGCAATTAAGCTCTGCTTGATTTTCTTTCTTTGTTTGTTTTTTAATTCACTGTTTTTTCTTAGGAATAGAAGAAATTCTGTCAGAATATTTTSTTTGTTGGTTTGGGTTTTTTTTTAATCTCTYTTGAATATATTGCRTTTAAAACAATGAAAGCACTAAAACAATGTTTTTACAACAATGAAAAATTCTTCTCTATTTCCCACCTCTTGGAAGACCCCTGGTGACAATTTTATCCTCTCTAAGGCTGCCTTGTCCTACAGGAGCAGACAAGACAGGTCTGAATGGGCAGCACTTGCTGTCATGAGGGAGCAAAGTTGCCTTTTTACAGCCTTCTTGTACCATTTTATTGCATTCTGGTTCTGTAACTGTACCAAAAGTGGGAGTTGAAAAGGAAGAAAAGAGAGCAGAGATGCTTTTTAGCCCTAGATCTCCAGGGACCAAGGGAATTATCCATGTTTTGGATGTGCAGAGCCCCATCCCTCGGCTGCCGAGCACGTGGTAAGCAAGGAATCCTTGCAAGGGGATGTTCACAGCACCTGGCAGTCGCCCTGGTTTGTTATGCCATTTAACTTCGTAAAATCTCTCCTTTAACAAAAATAACTGGGTTTGGTGTTGTTCCTGACTGCTGAGTTCATGCTTCTCTCAGCTAGAGGTGTTTTCCCAGAGAAGCTGTGGCTGCCCCATCYCTGGAAGTTTTCAAGGCCGGGTTGGTCCTTAATGTGACTACTGAAATGGTCTCCAAGTGACAGGAAAAACCGTATTTGTGGCTGATTATTTCTGAAACCCGGACAGCAAGGACAGTGCTGAGTGTCCCTGCAATATTTTCATGAATTGTTTTCTTACAGATCAACCAGTCCAGAGGCAGGTGGTGAACACAAACCCTGCGGGGAAGGGGCAGGACCGCGCGCTGCTCAGGCTCTCCCACGCTGGCCTCCTCTCCAAGTCAGCTGCTCTTTGGAATAAGCAGGATTAAGCCGCTCAGTGAGGCTTGCACTGCTGCCCGAGGCCATTTTTAATAAAGTTTTATTCTTCCATGATGCTTTTTTCACACTTGGAGATCACAGAATCAGGGAATCACAGCATCGTTAAGGCTGGAAAAGTCCTAAAAGATCATTGTGTTCCCCAGCACTGCCAAGCCCAGCACAACCCCAGCACAACCCCATGGCCCCAAGTGCCACATCCACACATATTTTTGAGATAAGGATCTGCAGAATATGTACAAAAATGTACAGCTCAAGATCACACAAGCTGCTGCCTCCCCAACAAATCCCATTCACAAACTCCATGAATTACAACCAGGTTTTGGCTAAACTCTTCCCTTTGCTCTGTTTCAAATCTTAGCTCTAAAAAACCACTTAAAACATTTCAAGAAACATTTCTCTGCTTCTCTGCAGTACTTTGTAGTGCACACACCTTGTTTTTTCTCCAGAGAYAGAACTGAGTGAGCAGCATTTTTGCCCACCCCAAACAGATTGGGCAGTGAGAGCGATGAGTTGGTTTTTAGATAATTAAAGCTGATGCTTTAATTTAGTTTAAGACTCTAAGTACAAATGAAAGGATTTTTTATTTGCAACTTTCAAGAAGCATCTGAGTGTATTTACAACAGAGCATTTAAAATAAAGTGTGTTCAATTACGTGTTTTTTGAGCATATTATTTAAATTAAACTTAGAACAATTTATGGAGGAAAAGAACTGTAACACAGGACACAATTTTAGCAGTTCATTCCCTGCACACTTTGCTGTTATTATTACACAGGCATGGAGAACAAACTTAAAACTGATCAGTTTTTCCCTCTTTGCCTGCCCAGCAGGGTGTAAAATTCCAGTCAGATTAAAACATCATCAGGAGCAGGATTATCAGAGATACCAAATTCTGTCCCCAAGGGAGACACCAAGACACCTTGTGCTGAAAACCTCTGTTTCCTCAGGAAATCACTGAATCCCAGSAGGGTTTGGGTTGGAAGGGACCTTAAAGCCCATCCAGTGTCACCCCTGCCATGGGCAGGGACACCTTCCACTATCCCAGGCTGCTCCAAGCCCTGTCCAACCTGACCTGGAGCACTTCCAGGGCCACCACTGCTTTGAGGAACCTGTCCCAGTGTCTCAGTCACAGTATCCATAGAACTAAAAGCAATGGAATAATTTTTTTCTCATTTTTTCCCATTTATTTGTTTTGGCAACCACTTTGGATACAATTTCCTCATGTGCAGATGGCAAACACAAGCCCCGTGCCCTGAAATCCCATGTCAGTCTTGTACTGGAGGTGGGATTGGTGGGATCTCCCCAGCTCTGTGGTAACCTGAGAGTCCCTCCTTGGAGGCTTCAGCTTCTGCTGCTTCCACCYTTGCCAAGATCTGACTGGAAGTGCTGATTTTTCCCAGGCCTGAGTAGCTGCTTCAGCTTTTTTTTGTTTTCTTTGACATGTGTTTTTTAATTGTGGTGCATCTCAGCTATTCAAACAGGGCTGGATGGAAAAAAAAAAAAGTGTTATTTTGCATTTTTAAAAATATTTTGAGACTATTTTTTTGACTTTTATTCGCACTGGGAAAGCTGATTTGCACAACAGCAGCCCACAGGCTGTTCTCATAGAAATAAAATCAACCCAAATATATTGTTGTTAGTAGCATTTAATTCTAGGCTGTGATTTTGTGGGTTGAGCTGTGTTATCACTGAAGAGAGGGTTGTTTCTTTTAACACTTTCCTCCTTAAAACTTCAAATAATGTGAACTCTAGGTGGCTTGTTATTATCACTCATGCATTTAGAGACCCCTTGAAGATGCAGTGAACAAAAGAGAGGAAGATCSCTGGAAAAGTTTCCATCTGTGCTGGAAATTGTTACTTGAACTTTTCAGCAGGTCACCTGCATTCCCCAGCCCCTCTGGAAAGTCCGGGYGAGCTTCCTCACGCTGTTTCTGTAGGAAATGTTGTGGTAAAGATCAAGCAGCACAGTGCTGTAACTTGCTAAAAATGCCTTGGGCTGGAACTGTTTCATTGCACACACACATTTATTAAAAATTTACCCTGGAATATTCCTCCTTGTGCTGCTTCTCCTTCACGAAGCTGGACTGCAGCCTGTGCCTTGCCTCACAGTGCCTTAAAACATCTCTGCAAATACAAACTGCGTGGTTTGTGATATGRAAATATTCCCGTTTAATGGAATAGCTGATGTATTGCACTGCTTGGATGGGGCTTTGCCAGGGCAGTGCCAGGTGCTGAACCAGGTGTGAACAAAGAGCTCACAGGGGCACGAGTTTAAGGGAAAATATTGGTTGTGCTGATRGAAAAGATGAATTCCCTTTGACATCATCATTGGGCTCAGGACTCCCCTCAGCATTTGGGAGGAGCTGCTGTCTCCACTTACAGGGACATTGGTTGGACCTGTCAGCTTTGAGGAGCTGGAAGAGGAAAGGTTCCCAAGTGTTACTCACCCAAATTTTGCTACAAAAAATCACAGAATCATTTAGGGTGGAAAAGACCATSGAGTCCAAGCTGTGCCCGATGCCCACCTTGTCCCCAGCCCAGAGCACTGAGTGCCACGTCCAGGTCTTCCTTGGACACCTCCAGGGATGGGSACTCCAAACCTCCCTTGGCAGCCCCTTCCAATGCTTGACAACRTTTCCAGTGAGGAAGTTCCTCCTGATGTCCAAACTGAGCCTCCCCTGCACAGCTSGAGGCCGTTCCCTCTCCTCCTGTCCCTGTTCCCTGGGAGCAGAGCCCGACCCCCCCTGGCTGCCCCCTCCTGTCAGGAGTTGTGCAGAGCCAGAAGGTCCCCCCTGAGCCTCCTTTTCTCCAGGCTGAGCCCCTTTCCCAGCTCCCTCAGCTGCTCCAGCCCCTTCCCAGCTCCGTTCACTTCTCTGGACATGCTCCAGCCCCTCAACGTCCCTCTTGTCCTGAGGGGTCCAGAGCTGGACACAGGACTGGAGGTGCCTCAGCAGTGCCAGCACGGGGGCACAGGAGAACAGGAACGAGGTGAATCTTYAGGTGGGAGCCAACTTCCCAGAAAGCTCACAAATATCTGGCTGATCCGATCGTGTTTGTCCACAATCACCCACAGAGGATCTCACTTTGTTTTCCATACTGGTGGTGGGTGCAGATTTAATGGAGCTGCACCAGCGCCCTGAAGAATTAGAAGAGGCTCCAGCCCAGTGTGTGTGTGTCTGTGTAGATAGAATTTTTAAGAACACCCTTATTTACACAATAAATACGAAGTTAATGTTTTGGCTTTCTTCTGGGACAATCTGTAAGAGAAAAACTAGAGCTGGGGATTAAAGAGAGTGTGCAAGTAATGTGTAAACCATGAAATTCAATTAGTTCCTCTTAGGAAGCCAAATTTTGGTGAATACTGTAGAGAAAAGGTAGGGATAAAATGCCTAAGCCAAAGCTGTACTTAATAAGCTTCAGTAATTAGTTATAAATGGCTCGTTAAACCTGGAAACACGTCTCTCTTTGCCCATGTTTATGAATCCTAGCAAAAATAGAGGATAGGGTTAAATAATAACTTAAAAGAGTTTACATCCTAAGTTTTCTACCACAAATTTTTTGGGACAGSGCACATCCAGTCCCAGTGCTTGTGCTGCTTCCCAGGTACCCCAGTGAGCGTGGGGGAGATGGTCCGAGAAGGGCAAACGTGTTTAAATGGAATATTGGGGAAATAGTGACCAGATTTGCTGATGAGGTCACGTCTAACGAGCTGTACAGGAAATTAGAAGCATTGTGCTGTTATTGATGTGTCCCTTTTTTTACCCCCACATCCTCTCATTTTTTCTTTATCCAGGAACAATTTGGTATTTGGATTGTGCGGCAACTCTTCAGAATTGGAAGGGTGAAAGGTAAATGGTGCTGCAGTGTGTGATGGATTAATTGGCAGATGTTCCTGTTATTGTTTCTGGCAGCTCTACACCCACCTCACTTTTCTTGTCTCCCTGAAGTCACAAGTGCTGGAGAAAACACCAACATCCCCAAACAGAGCTGCAGCTCCTGCCCCACAATTCATCTTACAATCAAAGCTCCTTTGCTGTCAGTACAGGAACTGGAGCAACAAATACAGACCAAAGGCAATTCCTCTCCCTGCTCCCTCCCCCCAGCTCCCTCCAGAACGCACTGAAATCCCCCTCTAATCCATGTTGTGAACTGCAAACACCTTTGACCCATAAGCCCTTTTTTTTCTCAAGTAAAGTGTTTTCCTGGCTGCATATTTTGAGTCTCCTCTTTCTATTCACTTTTTCTAAATATTCATTACTTTTGAAAAATTGGCCCAAACCTGAAACATTTCCAACTGGAGCCTTTTACAGGGGGAGTGGGTCAAACTGGAGTTCCTTGATCCATTGTTACTTAATTTCTGGGTCAGGTTCCAGAAAGACCCCTTCTTCCTCTTTTCCTTCAGATGGAAAACACCCAAGAATTGATTTTCTGCTGGGAAACCTGCACAAGGTGGTTGGAATTTCAGAAGAAACACATCACGTATGCCTCCCTAGATGGTGGAGCTCCCTCTTTTGGGGCCACAGCCTTGAAAGCATCGGGGTGAGTCAGATTTAGCCTCTTTTTTGATTCTTTATCAACTCAACTTTATGTATTTATTCGTTTCCCTTCCTGGTTYATCTTTAAGCTAATGACAAACCTGTCACTGTGTTGCAGGAGGAACTGGACATGCTCACRGATGGCAGATCCACGGACACATCTAAATCTTCCTCCTGATCCCTTCCCAGACCGTCTTTGGCCAGGTTCAAAGGCTGCTCCAGACTGGGAGTGCTCAGAGTGAACATTGTGATAGAAGAGATTGCAGAAGTGTCTGGGATTTCTCTGGGGTGGTGGGTCCTGTCCAGAGCCTTCCTCTTCGCTGCCCGTGGTTAACGGGCTGCCAGGATGGCTCCAACCCCTGGAGTCAGCACAGGRCTGGGCTTGGAGTGTTTATCCCTTAAAAACACCCTCTGAAGCCTTTCTGTGTAGCCTTGGACGTGACACTTAACCTTGCTGCCTCAGACTCCCCGTCAAGGAGGGATAATAACACTTGCTTATCTACTCCAGAGCGGGCTTTGAGGATTAATTAATTAATATTTGTACAGTGCTTTGAACATAAGTGCTTGGTATTATCATTCCTACTTCGCTGCTCCAGGCTCATTTTCTCCTTCGGCCTGATGCGCCTTCCTGCTTTTCCTAGAGCTCCTCTCCCTGTCTCAGCCCTGCTGTGTGCTGCCCTTGCCCTGCCGCACTTTGCACGCTCCTCGAGTGGCCTTTGGGTCCTCAGAGCATCTGCAGAAGGACAAGAGCCAACTCTTGCTCCCTTCCTCCTCCTGTTCCCTCTAGGAGAAGCACAGCCCAGCATGTGCAGCAATGGAAATGGTCACTCAGGTTCTCCTCCCACGCCATCAACAGTGTTCCTTACGGAAGGAACTGGCAGGTGAGGTGTCCACATTCCAGGGCCCCTTGTCATTCCTTTGATCTTTCCTTGAAGAGGAATGAAGAGAAAGAAAGGAAGAAAAAAGGGAAAAGTGCCGGAAGAACAGGAGGGAAAGGAAAGCTTGAAGCCTCTGTGTTTCCACCACTTTTAAACAGGCTTCTTGGGAAAAATTCCCACTTAGCTCCATCATGAACATAGAGAGCACAGAAAAAAATTTGCCATAGAGGCATTTAAACTTTTAAACTGGTGATCTTTATACTCTTCATCCTACACACCAATCCCACACAGATGTCTGTGCCCAGTTGTCCATTCTTCCTCTAGGAAATGGGTCTTGTCCCCAGAGCAAAGGCTGAGCTCTGCTGGTGGCACCAGAGCAGCAGCTCCTCAGCTGCCCTGGATGGTTTTCTGCATGCCTTGGCCTTGGCTTTTCCCCTTTCTGGGACCTCTCTCCTCCACACTCACCCCATCTCCCAGATGCGGATGTGGGGCAGTGGCCGCTCCTCTCCCAGGGCTGGAATGACACCCATGGAACAGGCTCAGCCCTGCTGCCCCCTGGGAACCCCTCCCAAGCACCAGTGCCCGACTTCCTTATTCACAATTTCACAGGGAACAACATTGTGGCTAAAATGTCAGTGAAAAAAACACTTGAGGATATTTTAATGTGGCAGGATATTCTTGAAATTCACTATGACACTGCTCAAAAACATCGGTGAGTGAAAATTTCACCTCTTTTCCCTCTCTTCACTTGTCTGTAATGGATTGGGCAGGAACTGCCTTTTCCTACATTTGTTTCCAGAGCTCCAATTTCTCCTTTCTCCCTGTTACTGCAAGAGAAAAGCGTCTGCATTGTCTGAGTGTCTTTAATGTGCAATTCCACCAGCCTAATGGGCACCTGATGGTACAGATAGATTTGATTCCAGATTTGGATCTGCTGACATAAACCTTAATGCTTTTTATTGTGTGCCACTTTGGGAAATCCTGATTAACAGCAACAAAGAGATAATTATGCAAGATGAAGACAATGTAGTTGTTTTAAAAATAATGTATATCATACAATTAATGCTACTTTGTCCTATATCAAAGTCACACTACCTGCATTAATCAGACACCCTCATAGTTTCTAAACATTAATAGCAAGAAATAAAAGGAAGAACTCCTAATTCCAAGGAGAGTCACGAGAATGGGGGGTTGGGTTTCTTTGGAGAAGAAGAGAGATAAGGGAAGCAGGTTTTCAGCCTAGTTATTACAAAATGTAGAACATATGACAATGTCTTCTAGAAAAGGGGGCTGAAACTGGTCCAGAAACATTAATTAACAATTAATTCAATGTTTCTGTCCTGCATGAAAGCTGAATGTTTGTAATTGAACGTGTTATTTGAAATAAGCAGGGGAGTTTGCCTGTTTGTGGCAGCAGAAGGCCTAAGAGCTTAAAACCTGGTGGAGGAGCAATAGGAACGGATGGATGGATGGATGGACGGATGGATGGATGGATGGATGGATGGATGGATGGATGGATGGATGGATATACACAAAAGTCAGATTTTAACAAGTCTTTGGATCAATTAATTCTCCAATAAACACTGGGAAATATTCATTTAGCCCCTGCAAGGTGTGTTGTCCTTTTAGATTTCCTGACTTTAAGCCTCATCAGGGGCAAAAAGGGACCAAGAATTTGACGTCAAATCCCATTTTAAGGATGGTGTCCCACATTTCTGGCTTTAAGGGGACACAAGGGCCTGATTTGGTCTCCTCTATCCCACAGCATCATCTGCCACCTTTGTTTGTGCCAAGCAATGCTCTTGGACAAAGTCCTGCATTTCCTTTCCTGATCTGGATCTCTCTTCAATGTGCAGGTTTGGAGGAGCTGGTTGAGCTGGGGTCCAAGGCCCTTTCCCTGCTCTCCTGCTCAGTCACCAGGATTTGGTGCTCCATGGGGGCCTTGGGAAATGTGTCCCTCATGGTCATGGGCTCCAGGGCCTGGTTTGAGTGAGTTGTTGCCCAGTAACCCTCCGTGTTCCCCTGGTGTGGTGCAGCCCAGACGTGATCTGTGTTCTGAACCTTGTGTGGCAGCAACCAAGCCCAAACATTGAACCTACCTTTAAAACTTTGGCCCATTTATGGCAGTAAAATGGTTCCTACATAGAGATTAGAGAACCATCATCACAGCATTAACCTTTTTCTCTTTATTGACAAAATTCACCTAACCTTGCTTTTGTACCCCAGCTTTGCGTGGAACACACCACCTTTTCCAAGGGTTCTTTTATTCCCACCTTGTTTTCCCCAAACACTCTTCCAAACACCAACTGTTTTGTGTCACTGGTGGCTTCTGAGCTGGGGGAATTTGAGGGAAGGCTTGAGTGTGCTGGTTCCATTCCCTTCTGTGGGATGGCTGGGGCGATACCATATGTGCGAGTGCAATTAGACGTTTTGATTTCCAAAGGATTTAGTTACCATTTGCTGAAGCATTGAGTAATTACCACAGCAAAATGGCCCAATCTGTCACTACGTCAGCGAAGTGTGGTCCTGGACAGCTTTATAGGCACCTTCACCAGCACAGCAGAGCCTCGCTTGGTGAAACCTCACTCCTTCCGCAGGAGGAATTCCTCATAGCCAAGGAAATTCCAAATCACAGCGAAAATTCCTGCTATTATACACCTGCCCCGTGGAGGATATCTCACCTCAGAGGGAAAGTGCTATTTCAGGGAATATATTTCATTAAACATCACGGTGGGGTTTTAAGGCTGTAAAGTGCTATTCTAGGAAGCAGATTTGGGGTTGGCCACTCAACACTTCTGGTTTCCGTAATTCCCTGAATTTAACAATGGCACTTCTGCCACGGGCAGGGGGGAAATTTCAAAGTGTTCCCCACCACATCTGATGGAAGCAGAAGGATTTCCAAGCTGAGAATGTGTTTAGATGTAATTGTTCCGACTCTTTTTTCAGTCGCTCAGGGAAAGGTTTCTATTCAGAAGCAAAAATTAAGGTTACTTTGAATAGAGAAAAGGCAGAGGCATCATTTACTCCCCTCCCTCCTTCSCCCCACCAAATTAAACACTCAGGAATCTTGAGAAAATTGGGTCACTAATATGGAAATTTTAAAGTATTGATAATACCAACATGACAAGTTGTCACTTTGCAGTATGTTCTTAAACACGCCTAAACCTTAATAACCAGGTTATTCTAGAATAATCAGGGTAACAGAATGGGAATGAATGGCAGTTCCTGTAATTATTCTAGAAAGAGGACCAAAGCAAACAGAAATTCTCTCTAATTTTATATATTCCCAATAGGTGCACATAGTACATCATTATCACTATAGAAACTACTTAGTAGTTTCTCCAAAAATCAGCTACGCTTCACGGTCTTATGGGCCAATGTCTGAGCTGCACATGAGCCGAAACCCTCTAATTCAAACAGAGGTAAGCTCAGAGCAAGCTGCACTAGGCTGCAGCAGACAAAACAAATTTCCTAAGCCAAACATATTAAATCCAATATATTTTCCATTGATTTAATAGCCTGAAACTTTGGATACAACTGACACTTTCTGGATATTAATGGGCATTAGTGCGGCGAAGGAGGAGGCGAGAGCTGGAAATGAGAGTCTGTAGACGTTGGGGAAGGAAGGTGCTACAGAGGGCTTTGCTCTATATGAAAGTTCGGTGTTGCAGGATGAAATCTGTAATTAAATAAGGTGTGCTACAAAATTCTTCAGTGACTTTGGTCCCATTTTCAGCTAAAAGTGTTATTGCTGTCCTAATGCTTTGCAGAGTAGTCAGGCGATCGTATTGGAAAACAAAAAAATGGCATCTCTGCTCAAAGAAATCAAAAAGATTGTATTTGAAAAAAAAAAAATGACATATCTGCTAATGAAAAATAAAAAGATGATATCTGAAAACAAAAAATACAATAGTTCCACTAATAAAAAAATGAAAAGGTCATGTTGACAATAAAACCCTGTCATATTTGTTAATAATAATTTTAAAAATCATATTTGTAAATTAAAAAAAGGCATATTCATTAATAAAACAATAAAATTGACCATGACTCAATCCCAGAGACTGCTTTCATCAGTCCTCTCCTCATTCTCCCCCCTGCCTGTGACGTGGTGAGGACACGGCAGCAGCTCCAGCACATCACGGAACTCATGCCGGGATTTGGTCCATCTGGGAGACACAGAAGAATTTATTTACTTGTTAGTTCTGCTCTGGTTTGTTGCTGTATTTGTAATTCTGGATTAATTACGTTGAAGCAATCCTGCCATGGAGACGTTGWGCAATATTTGAATTCCATTTTCAGGTTATGAATAAAACCTGCAATTTAAGATCCTTTTGTAAAGCGGCCTTGTTTTGCTGGGGATGTGGAGGGAGAGGGGGGTGAGGATGGGACAGAGGGAGGATTTATAAATCAAGCTTTTACAAAGGATGCTGTTTGCTAATCTTCTGACACGGCCGCCTGTGATGTATGGGATCCGAGTTCCCAAAGTTTATCACATTAGCAAAAAATACTGTACACATCAAACCAGACCCTGGGGAGCAAAAAAAAARAAAAA
>JACAXG010000093.1:1540150-1542650 GCA_018881555.1 Amblyornis subalaris
AGAGAAGCTCCAGTGATGCCACCTCCACTTCTCCAGCTCCTTCCTGGGAGGAGAGAGGAGCAGGGAATGCCAGGGCAGGGCCGTATTCCAGCCATGGGAGCCCCCTCGGGTGCTGCTTTTGGACTGTGCAGAGCTGCTCACACAACCTGAGCCTTGTCCAGCTCTGCCTTCTCTTGGGAGAGCACAAACACAAAGGAAAACCCCTTTTTGATCTGGGGAGGAACTTGGATGGAGGTGGGAATGCTTAATTCTGGCTCCTCACAGAGACCTGACTGACCCTCCAAAAGCAGYGAAACTGGGAAGGTTTGGGAGAGCAGGATGGGTGGTGGGGCTTGGCCGAGAGCTGGCACACAGTGAGGCCCAGAGAACTTGGTGCCAGTATCCCAAAAAAAGGGCCACTCCGTTCCCTCCTCCACTTCTTTAATTATTAACGACAGATAAGAACCTGCTCGTACATAAAGAACAAAAAAAGAAAAACAAGATACTTGAGAACTGGCAGCCAGGCTCGACAATAAGTCATGGCACCAGCCCCTGGAATGTCCCCTCTTGTATAAATAGGATCATCCATGGGAATCTCCAGGATAAATCCCTGAAGTTCAGTGGAAAGGAAGAGTATTGTCTACTGTGACACAAGAAAAATGACATTTRAAAAAAATAATTAAACAAAACAGTCACGGTACAGATAGTTTATCTAAGAGTGCTTGGGCCACAGCCTTCAGCCATCCCAATGGACAACCTGGAGATGGGAATGTCTACATCCTGTGAGTTTYGTGGGATTCCATTSYTTTTAYGGTTTGGGGTTTTTTTGGTTCAGGCTCCAACCACCAACGTAACTTCTGAAGAAAATCAAATACAGCAACCAGGACGTTGTTCAGCTCCTCAGCTTCAGCAGGTTGATGGAGGTTTCATTCCAGGAATCTCCACGACCTTGCTCCCTCTGGGAAATAGATACGGTGCTCCCCAAAGCTGCCCCCCACACCCGTGTGAGGCTCGTTGGTCACATTTCCTGTGCCCAAGGCTGTGCCATGTGTGTCACACACCACGACAGGGCAGCACCAGGACTTCTGCAGTGCAAACATATAAAAATAATTCCCTGGCCCAGCCACCGAGTGAGGAACTGACCAAACTCAGTGCCCAGGCACAGCAAAATAAACAAAAATAGGAAAAATCAGTGAATTTAGGGAAGGGTGGGGWGTGTAGGAAGCTGTGTCCACGATGGAGGTCTCTGTGATCCCATACCCCATGGCAGGGGTTGGCAATTGTTATCAGGTCTCAGGATGTGCCAGAAAAGAAAAACAATATTGGAAATAAAATCCTTGAAAAAAATAAGGAAAAAATCTTAAGGAAAAGAAGTATTAGGAAAAAATATCTTATGAAAAAGATCTTAGGGAAAAAAAMCCTCTTTTCAAACCTGCTCACCATGTACAGCTGCCGAAACATCTGTGCTGAACATGATGGCACAAGCTGGAATCGTGGCAGTTGGGGAGGGGCAGGCACGAAGGGAGGTGAAGGCGCAGGGTGAGGACAGTCCCCGAGCGAGGGGACAGGGTCAGGCAGGACCCCTGGGCTGTGCCCACCTTTTGGGCACCTCAACAAAACCCCCAGATGTGTTTAGGGGTCACCTCTGAGTGGGGTGACAGGAGGCACATCCCTCTCCTTACTCAGCTCAGGGTGATTAAATCAATTTAAGGTTTGGAGGGTGAGACCTTTGCCCAGGAAATGTGTCAGATTTTTAATTTTTTTTTGCCATATCAAAAAAAGATAACCAAGGCAGGGAAGACCCTAAAAGCTGCTGAAAGTGGGGCTTGACAGGTGGGTTTGGCAAAACCCTCCTGCACAGGTAAGGATTTTTGGACCTGTTGATGTGGTTAGGAAAATTTTATTCTCTGGCCTGGAACGGGTGCAGGAAATAAAAATAAAAAAGGAAAAACTCGATAACAACAAGAACAAAAAAATAAATAAATAAAATCCTTTGCTCCTGCATTGTGATCAAAAAAAAAAAAAAGAAACTAAATAGAATAGAACAGAAATCTGCCTTAATCAAAACAACATTATGCCAAAACCCCTTTCGAGGGAAGGGAAACGTCCACAGCAGCACAGCCCTGCTTAAAAATAGAACAGCCTTTGCCTTGCGAGGAACAAAAATACAGAACAACACTTCTGCCACCCCGGCTTTGAAGGATGTCTGTCATATGCCTGCGCTTATTTTACGCCCCTTCCCTTTTTTAAAAGAGGAACAATGCCATCTTCCCGAAAGGAAATAGGCAATAAAAACTCCAGCAGGATTTCCTATTCATAATTTTTCCCATTCATAACCTAATGGGTGAAGGAAAAAAAAAAAAAACCACCCTCCACCAGATTTAACAACTTAAACGGCACTTATTAAATAGATATTTTTACATGCCTGGTTTTTCCTAAATGTGGGATATAGTTTTACAGTTCAATTAAGTTTTTTTTTTTTCCTCCCTTTTCCAGATATCCTTCTYGGAGCCGGCTGAAT
>JACAXG010000093.1:1547650-1568949 GCA_018881555.1 Amblyornis subalaris
CTTTCCATCCCGGGGGACGCATTAAATCTGGGCCCAATTCGCAGCTTTGTTTGAACACTATATTTCGCCTTTTCTTTGCACCTTTGATATTTATTTCAGTGTTAAATCTATTCTCCCCTTCATCCATTACCCTGTTTTATTTCTGTTTTTGAGAACCTATATTTTCGCTAATAAATATTCACTACGCCGTTCCAGCCCGCGTTTAATATGCCCGGCGCATGTTTGCTGTGTAACTTCTCAACAGATTGAGTGGACATTCCGCTGCTGCAGCGCAGCCATAAAATTCAGGAACTTGTAAAGCGCGGCTCCCTCCTCCTCCTCCTCCTCCTCCTCCTCCTCCTCCTCCTCCTCTCCCTGTTTTTTCCCTCCTCTCCCTGTTTTCCCTCCTCTCCCTCGTTCCGCGCCCGCTCCGTGCCGGGACCGGCGCGGCTCCGCCGGACCCACAGCGCCGCCCCGTGGCCGCGCCCGCCACGCGCCGCGCCGGGATTTTGGGATTTTGGGAATGGGGGGAAGCGGCTCCGCGCCGGGACGGAACCTCCGGAATCGCGCCGAGGGTCGGAGGGAAAAGGGGAGAGGCCCGGAGTTGTTTGGTTAAATTTTCCGCTTTTTTGGGGGTTGTTTTGTTGGTGGGGGGGGGAAGTGGGGAAAGTGGGTCTAAAGGAAAAAAAAAAAGGGAAATAAGAAAGGAAAAAAAGGGGGGGGAATGGAAAGAGGAAAGAGGGGATATAAAAGATATAAAAAGAGGTAGCGGGGGGAAAAAAAAGAGCGGAAAACAAGACCCAAAAAAAAAAGGAAAAGAAAAAAGGAAATAGAGAAAAAAAAAAAAAAAAAAAAAAAAAAAAAAAAAAAAGGGAAGGAAAAAAAGGAGGCAAAATGAAGAGAAAAAAAAGAAAAAAAGGGAAAAGTCAGAAAAGGTAAAAAAAAAAAAAAAAAGAGGGGGAAAGACAAAAGGAAAAAAGATTAAAAAAACGGCCAAAAGAGGAATGGGAAAAAAAGGTGGGGGGGAAGAGGAAAAAGAAAAGGAAGAAAATGGGAGGGGAGAGGACGCAGAACAGCGAGAAAAAAAAAAAAAAAAAAAAAGGAAAGAAAGAAAACCAGAAAAAGCGTCCCCCAAAAAGGCCAAGAAAAAAAAGGCTAAAAAACAAAATAGCCCCCCCTCCCAAAAAATTAAGTTAAAAAAAAAAAGAGAGAAAAAAAGGGGGAAAAAAGCGCAAAAATCCCGGTGTGACAGGGACTGCAGCAACACCCCGGCACAGCCTGTGCGGATCTTTGATCTCCTGCATCGCATTAAGTAACAAAGAGCAGAGGAGTTTGGAGATGCAGGAGCTGGGCTGCTCTGATCCCAGCACCGCTCCGTCCCATCCTGGGCTGCCGATCCCAGCCATTCCAACAGGACTATTATTTTTACTCGGGATTCTTTCAGTTGCGCCTGATGCCCTTAATTAGCTGATTGCAGCCAGGGTGGTGTTTGCTCCTGGAGTATCTCCTGTGAATAGCGGGGGCACTTTCCCCGTTACTGGCGCTTGAACAGCGTTTAGCCCAAATCGCTGCAATAGTTAAACCTGCAGGATGCAGTTCCCGGTTTCTCCCCCTTTAAATGCTCCCACATTTCTTTCAAAGGGTTATCAGTGTTTGTTTTATTAAGGCGAGGTAGGGAAGGACTTACACACCGAGTAAGGAGCTGTGAGTAGGCACACCAGGGTCTGTGTGTGAGCTCACACGCAGCTCGTGTGCTCTCACAAAGCAGCTCAGCACTCAAATCATGAGCAAAGTTCCTCTCCTGCAAATATTTGGGTACATATTTACTGCGAAACATCCATCCTTCCATAGGCTGCAATTAAAAAAAAAAAAAATTAAAATCACCTTTAAGGAGATCCTAGAAAGCTCTGGATTCCCAGTTTTCCTGCTCCTCTGCTATGAGGCTTTTCCCTTCCGTCCTATTCCATTATGTGGCTCTAACGCAGGGCTGAGGAATCAGCTCACCTTCCTCCTGTGTGTCCGTGCAGCCAAAAATCTGCAGCAGGAAAAGATTTCAGGAAGGCTTTCCAAAGCAAGGGGAAAAAAAAAAAAAAMCCAACCCAGCGTAAGAGCTGCAAAACCTCCGTGCCTGCTCGGAAATAAAGGSAGAGGCATGTGGAGATATTAATAGAAAAATGGGAAATATTTTTTAGGAGTGATGTCGAGCACATTCGCTCCATGCCCGGAGCTGGGGACATGGCAATTAGTACATCTGACGTTTACAATGCAGATGTTTACCGTGTGAATAATGGATGGAAAAAAGAGGGAAAATGCCGTTGTTTTGGGGGAAATACAGAAYGGTTTGATACGGAAAACACGCGAACTTTGCTGGAGCCACCAGGCAAGTATGAAGGGGACTGCTGGTAGCATGCACAATTTAAATCCTGCAGCACTGAAAGTCTGGAGAATCATAAATTAGAGACAAAAATGTGCTTAATCTAATAAGGGGGTGTTGCAAGAATTGTAAAAGAAATTGGGGAGGGGGGGGGCAGCCTTTAAGGGAAGACAACACAAATTTCCAGCAGCAGGGTTGTGCGATGATTCTGTATTTTTAAAACCTGCCTGTGCTCCATTCATACAATTTAAGTGCTTAAATCAGCACAATAAACGTAAATAATTTACTGCTTCACAAACAGAAAATTGGGCAGAAAAGTGATTTTTGAGGAGAGACTTGGCTCCCTCTGCCCGGTGATTTGGTGCCCTGTAAAATGCATCTGACACTGCTGTTCATTAAGCCGGTGCTATTGAGCCTTCTTCACGTTCATTAGTGATTAATTCAGACAGATATTTAACTTAATAAGGTAAGCAAATAAACAAAAAAATCACTTTCTGTGCCTTAAGGTTTTTTGGCCCTCTAATTGGTTTTGTGCACTAATTATCAAGATTAACACCTTACGCKTTTCTCGGTCCTTACACTTAGAAACTCCCAGTGGGAAAACGCAGACAACCTTGGGGGAATCCCTTAAGTGCAAGGGGTTAAGAGTTTGTCTTTTAAAAGCAAGATAAGCAGTAAAAAAAAAAATCCAGGAGAGGCCGACTCCAGGTGAATTTYAGATAATAACAGGATGAGGAGGCAGGAGCTGGTGTGGACGCACACGCAGCGACACTCGTGACTTTCCATGGATGCGAGGGGAAGGTTTTCCAGGGGATGATTTGTGTGGCAGCGTTTTTGAACAGGTAACTGGGAGCTGGGAGCTTTCTCACCCCGATCCCAAACCCTTCACCCAGCCTGGCTCGGTGCTTGGTGGCACAGCCCTCCTTGGCACCAAGAGTTAAGCTSCGGCCTCCAGGAGTTCCTTTCAACTCCGCTTCCCACAGAACCAGAGGACTTGATGTCAGTGCCAAGGCATTGTGATTTCCTTCGGTGTTCACGGCACTGACATTGTTCCAGACGTTGCCTGAAATTCCCCCACAGCCCAGCCCGGCCGTGTCCTCCTCTTACCTCGGGCTCGGCTCGAGGAAACCCTTCCCTCTCCAGGCAGCAGCACCAGGGATTCGGGAGAAGCAGCTGGGTGGGAGCGGCACCCTCCAGCCAGCCTGACTCCGCATCCCTGGGAGCTGGAGCATCCTCAGAGCCCCCAGCTCTGCCTGCCACACGCAAATGTCAAAGTTTGTCGCTGTCACGCCTTGACATCCCCTYGGAAAGTGCCGCACAAAGTGCTGATTCAGAGCCTCTCCTGCAAAATGTCTCCTCGCCTGCTCCCGCCGAARCCTCCCTTGGATCGCTCTTCATGGGCGCAGCGCCTCGGGAGAGCTTTGGGAAGGGCCGGGATGTGAAGTTCTCCTCCATCCCGGGCACGAGGTTCATTAAAACCCATTTGAGCCGAGGCRCCGGCACAAGTTGTTGCTCGTGACAGTTTGTCACCACCGCGTGCAATATTTGCTAGGCAGGATCCCGAAATAACCCCCTAATTGCCACTTTTCCTGCCCTGGGAAGTCTCACAGATCCACCTCGCTCCTGCCTTGAACCCGATGGCACTTTCCAGTAGAGCTTTTTTTTTTTTTTTTTTTTTTTTTGGAAGCATTTGGGGATTTTTAAACTCCTTTTCCTTTAATTCTTTTCTTTCTTTAATGGGTGACTGGATAAATTCAGTGGTGGATTTTTGTGACACTAAAGCAGCAGATAAGTCTATGATGCACTCTAGCTATGTGGTTTAAAAATCCCTTACCATATGTTTTCTCACTGGAATGCCTCATCTTGCAAAATTACAGGAACCGAAGCTTAAAAACACAATTAGGTAGTTTAAAATGAAATATTAAAGAAATACCACATATTTTCTGATATGCCTGCGATGGTTTTCCTTGATTTTTTTCTCCCTTTTTCTTTCTTTTTTTTTTTCCCTTGCTTTCTTTTGTATTGTTCTTTGAGTTGTTCAAGGAGCCCAACTGCACTCGATTGTTGTACTAATCATGCTCCACATTTTTCTGATTAGGTTATATAGGCTGTGGTTAAATTATAAATGAAAGAATGAACTACCAGAGTACTTGTCATAACAGTATCTTTTATGTTGTTACAGAAGATTGGGGGTGGGGGGGGGAAGGAGGAATCAAAAAAGGCTTTCTATGATGAAGACTCTCCTTGCCTATTTCGTGCTCCTTATARGATCTGTATGGACAAGGAATGCAATTTGTTGGAGTGATTTTCTCAGGTATTCTGAGAACTACAGCACAATATCTGTCCACTGAGAAAAATGTGAGAAAACGGAATCCATAATACATAAAGATGCATATTGTAGCACCAACCCTGTYGTGCACACAAACACACCCTCTCCAACTCCACTTTAGTCCATTACTCTCCTATAAAAGCCACTTGAACTGGTTGTTTTCTGGTGTTTTTTTTTTCCTTATGCCATCCAGGAAAAGAATATTTCCAAATTTGAAACGATGCCTTACATTGTTATCTCCTGTCCCACTGCATGCACGGCATAAACCCAGTGGAATGTGGTGTTGATGATAGGATATATTTTTGTTTCTAGGATATATTTTTGTTTMTAGGATATGTTTTTGTTTCCATGCTGTTATTTTAAGCCATTGGCTGCAAAACTGATTTTAGGCAGGGCTGGAATTGCAATGATTAAACTACTTGACTGAAGGCTCGCCTTCAGTGGAAGACACTGCTGGTTTAAGAATACATTTGGTGCTCCTGAAATTAAATACGTTGTTTAAATATTCCAGCGTTTTAAGCTTCTTTGTACCATCTTTAAAATAAGAAATGCCAGAGGAATAGGGTTTTGCCGTTCAATGTTATCCTTSCCTTAAACACATCATTATTTTTTCCCAAAGTTCAGCCAGATAAAGCGGGGAGGTGGAGAAGGAGGCAAAGAGGGAAGCCTGCAGACATGAAGCAGATTACACCTCGCATTAAGCCCCGCACTGAGCTATTTTCCC
Source organism: Amblyornis subalaris (assembly GCA_018881555.1). NCBI lineage: Eukaryota > Metazoa > Chordata > Aves > Passeriformes > Ptilonorhynchidae > Amblyornis > Amblyornis subalaris. The sequence continues at coordinate 1,553,057 of JACAXG010000093.1, forward strand.
GGGATTTTGAAGCAGAGCTCCTCCTCGCTCGTTCCCCGGCTCTCGGCACAAAGCCCTGCGCGGATCGCTTGATGCTCCTTGCGGCGGAGATGAATGGATGCTCGCCCCTCGGCGGGGCTGGGCTGGCCGAGGGGATGCTGCGAGTGCCCACCCGGGCCGGGGCCGGGGCCGGGGCAGGGGCAGGGGCCGGGGGCGGCCAGCGCGGGTCCCCCGGGGCAGCCGTGCCTGGGAGCGCTGCTTTTTGCACCCCTGCAACCCGCCCGAAGGGCTCTGTTTTTTTGGGGGCTTTRTTGGAGGAACTGTCAACGCTTCCCAGGATAACAAATCTTGTTTTATAGCACTTGGTGGAGTTTGGTTAGGGGCTACCTCTGAGCAACATGAACTTGGCCTTGCTGTGTGTCTTACACTAATACCTTCCCTCCTGTAAGGAATCAGGGTACTTGAGAAACAGCCTGCAGCCATACAGCTGATTATTTCACCAAATTTGCATCTTTTCAACGGTAATGGGGATGGCTTTCGCAAATGCTCCCAGGCTCTAAATAGACGCTAAGTGGCTGTTTCTAGTTGCTTCCTTCCCTCTCCCCCTGGGCGCTCCCCAGCCCCTGGGCCCGGCACCCKCGGGGCACCCGGCCCGTGGCACCCAGGACCTGCCGCCTGCGGGGGGGATGCTCGGCTCCTGCTCCGGGGTCAGCAGTGCCCACGGCTGTCCCTGGGACGAGCTGGCCTTGATTTCTGAGTGCCCCGAGCGGGGTGCAGAGGAGGCACCGGGGATGAAGGAGGGTTTGGAAAGAGGTGGCGGGCAGGGACAGCAGCTGGATGGCAGAGAGGGTCACCTGGGTCCCTGAGGATGGAAAATGGGAGGGCCTGCAGGGATGCATTTCCTCAGGGGTCTCTGCTGCCTGAGCTGTGACTGAGGATGCTGGCTTCACCAGACCTACTGCCTCCAAGGCAGAAATTTATTGATTTATTGCTTGTTCTTGTTCTTGCTCCTCTTCTTCTTCTTCTTCTTCTTCTTCTTCTTCTTCTTCTTCTTCTTCTTCTTCTTCTCCTTCTTCTTCTTCTCCTCCTTCTTGTTCTCCTCCTTCTTCTTCTCCTTCTTCTTCTCCTTCTCCTTCTTGTTCTTCTCCTTCTCCTTCTCCTTCTTGTTCTTCCCCTTCTTCTCCTCCTTCTCCTTCTTGTTCTTCCCCTACGTCTTCTTCTCCTCCTTCTTCTTCATATTATTATCAATATCATCATCTTCACTATTATTTAAGAGTCAAAAGGACTTAAAACACAGATTTATCTTAAGAAAAACCCCAAACACTCCTGTGAAAAGAGGCATCATGTTTCTGGCCTCCTCATGATGCGTGGGGCATCATCCATGCCCTGCTGAGACTGGGTTTCTGCAATTCCACATTCCTATGTCAGAGCCTCGGCTCCGTGCACTTCCCTGGAAATCCAAACCAAATGGAGCAGCTGGGGTTGCTCCATCCCTGGAAGTCCCAGCTTGGATGGCACTTGGAGTAACCTGGTCTAGTGGAAGGTGTCCCTGCCCATGGGATGGAACTGGATAATCTTTAAGGTCCCTTTCAACCCAAACCATTCCACGGTTCTGTGTACGCGAAGAGCTCTGTGTTCCGAGGGGCTGTGCCGGGAGACTGCTGCGAATAGGATGCTCCAGCTCCTGCTACACCTTGGCCACAGCTTCCCTGTTCCTTACAGGCAACCCTGTTATTTCCCATGGATAAAGAGTGTAGGATGAGGGTGAAATCATGGTAGGAAAGATCCTGTTCCGGTTTTGTTCCAGCCCTAAGTGTGTGGTGTCTATCGTGGGCTTACAGCGCCTCTTCCCCATCCCCACGTTTTCTAAGTCCAAAGCAGTGCCAGCCTGATAAAATTTAAAACCTTCCCCCAAAACTACAGTAAAATATCAATACTGGTCTCTCTTAAAATCCACAGAAGGAAACTCAAGGATTAGAGTCAAACCTTATTCTTAATTTATCTGTCTTGCGTCAGTATTTCAGCACATAATGCTCCTCAGGAAGGATCGCCCACAATTTGGAGTTTTTTCCCTCGTTCAGGCACCTTGGGGTGAGTTAAAAGGCAGAGGAAACTCACAGAACCGTTGTATGTGGTTGAGCACTCATTATAAAATGGATTACAGGTACAGTAAACCATAAAGACTGTTTTAGAGCCATTAAGGTTCAGCTTGTCACTGCTGACATGGACACACTCTTACACCATATATCCCTGACATGTCAGGAGGTGCTTAGGGATGCTCTCATACATGTTTTATTGAAATGACAGGCTATAGCTTCTTTGGCTGCTGTATATAAGCATGGCTATATGCTAGAAATCCAAATTAAACCTCTCTTGGAAAAAAAAAAATCCCCCTTACACATATGTAATGAATCCCATCTTCAGTGATAAAGTTGTCATCTACGTTTTATTTTTAATGTGCTTTGTAAGAGAATAATGGAACCACGTCTATCCCTGGAATAAAATGTGGCTGAAATCAAGGAGATTTACACTGAAGTGAATTCTGCAGTTGATAAAATGTGAGTTCAAAACCAAAGCAATTTCAGGTAAGAATGAAAAAATTATCAAACCCCAGATTTCCCTTTTAAAAATGCCTTTCCCTCTGTATGCAGATCAATTGTTTCTCCCAGGCTGAGCCTTTGACTTGTTAGGGCTTTTTGTCTTTCAGATCCAAGAAAAACTTTACATAAAATTATGGTGCCTTGAAAATAAAATTTTTAAGTGGAAATACCAAGAGAGTCATCGCTGCAGAGAGTGGGATCTCACAAACCTTGCAGGGCTAAAATTCACCTTCATTAAATGTTGGGAACACGGAAGGAAATGTAGGATTTAGTCCTTCATGTCCTTTGTCCAAGCAGTTGTTCCACAAAAGACAATTTAAACTTGTGGAATGGCAGAAAGAGGTATATTCTAAAATCTGAGATTAAATAGGGGATAGAGCTCTCTGACAGAAGATTTTAGGCCCTGGCACAAGTTGCCCAGAGAAGCTGTGGCTGCCCCATCCCTGAGAGTGTCCAAGGCTGGAGCAGGGCGAGTGTGGCAGAGACTGAATCACAAACAGCTCCCGAAATTAAAAGATAACTTTCACTGGAATTGCTGAGGCCTCTGAAAGGGGGGATCTCAGTGTAAACTTTAAATCACCTATTTTTCAGATCAGCAAGGTGCAAACCCCACTGTTGGTCCCACAGACGACCCCAAAAGCACGGGCACACYGGGACACACAGCGGGAGCAGAGGCTGAGGCAAGGGGTGCCAGATTCTTTCCAGCAGTAGCATCATGCCCGTGGTTTGTACAAATAAAATATTGTTGCACTTTCAATGTTGCCTTAGAATTGACTCTGAGGATCACAGAAAAGGCTAAGAACAATAAGGGAAAGGAAGAAAGCTCGGGAAATGTGAGTAAAATATACTCATGCTGGAGGAAACCGGGAAGGATGGAGAAGGAAGGGTGGGATGGTGGGACATGGGGTGCCAGCCTCAGGGCTGGTGACAAAGCCACAGTGCCCCTGAGCAAAGAGGTTTCCTAAGAATTCAGTTTGGTTCCCAATCCTTTGAATTAAAAGCCATGAGTGCTTCAAAACCACCATGTTCCCTGCCAAGGGCCACTGACCCGAGGGAGCAGGAGGAGGAAAAGTTTCTTGTCAAAGTTGTCCCATCCACACCAGAACTAATGTGGATGGAGAGCCGAGGGAACAGACTGCCCATTAACCACCTGGAATTACTGTGAGCAGCAGATTTAGTTATTGGTAGGGATTGCATAGATTTTCCTGCACAYACAAATATTAACCTGTGTTAATACTTTGAATACTACCCAGAAATTATCACTTTTGTGGGTGCTGAGCATCAGCTCTGTATTTCCTGTACCATGTCCCAGCTACAGGATTTTGTGAACATGTAAATGTAATGCAAATCACCTGAAATACAGGAAAAATATAACAGGAAAAATGTAAAATACCACATGGCCCTGTGTGACCAGGGGTTTAACACTGCACCCATGAACTTTCTCACTATTGACTGTTTAACTCAGTTAAAAAGTTCATCCTCAATATCTATATTTATGTGATGCTGATTTTTCAGAATTGCAATGGTCAAAAAGAGATCCCAGCTTTAGCTCTGGGAATTCCTGGCTATTGACAACGTGAATTGATTTCAGCACAGAACATTGAGTTTTAGAGGCCCTCGAACGTGAATGTATCAGAAGATTTTTGAACCTTTGTTTTTAAACACATCTGATGTCAGGCTGGTGGTGCATCATTTCCACTTAAGGCTGGGGAGACGCTGGTGATTCTGTGGATGGAAAGCTTGGAAGAGCTTCATCCAGCCCAGCAGAGGCTCAACAGGCTGGGGAATATACAGAAGTTTCATGAAATGCAAAGCCTTTTCCACAGACTTAAGGAAAATACTTAAAACAAAGGAAAATTCTTAAAATAATCCTGTTTGGGTGGTGAGGCACTGGAGTAGGTTGTCCAGAGAGGTTGAGGACTCCTTAACTCTGGAAGTGTCCAAGGCCAGGTTGGATGGGGCTTGGAGCAATCTGGGATAGTGGAAGGTGTCCTTGCCCATGGCAGGGGTGGGACTGGATGGGCTTTAAGGTYCCTTCCAACTCAAACCRTTCTGTGGTTCTATGATCCTAAAATTCTGGCATGATGGCCACTGATGGGAGTGGCCTCATTCCTCACGAACATCAGAGAGCATGGAACACTCAAAAGGAAAATCTGGCAAGGGCACCCGAGGAGGTGTGTGAGGAAGGGGCTGCCCCTGCTTTGCCCTCTTCAAATGTGAAAATGCTGAAAGTGATTTTGCCCTTCACACTGAGAGAAGGAAACAGATGAAATGTTTTTATATGAAAAGAAGTTTTCCAGCCCCCTGTGCTGCCACAGCAAGGCAAGAGCTTTTACGGAGTGAAGCAGGAGGGATTCCTGAGGAGTTGGTGGTTGGAGGAGAAGCAGGGCCGGGGTGGGGACACCCTGCTGCCTTCCCATCCCATCCCATCCCATCCCATCCCRTCCCATCCCATCCCATCCCATCCCATCCCATCCCAGGGCAGGAACACTCAGACACGTCTAATTACACCGTCCCCGCCTTGTATTGACTTTAGAAATTGCTTCCTGTTAATTAAAGATGTTACCTTTGAAAATCTGCCTTGGCCACATTGAAATGCCTTGCTGTTTGTGATGAGCTCTAAATGAACGGGGAAGAAATGTTTGTGTTCGARGCTTTTATTTGTTTTTTGGCAAAATTCCTTGAATAAATTAATAGATGCTATCATTAGGAGACACTAGGTATATATTAGGGTACCCACCAGATAATTTAAGTAAATAGCTAACAAGATAAGTGTACAGGGCTCTGTATCTGCACACATGCAGATATTCTATTTGAACTTAAAATACAATTACTTATCAAATGTCTCCATCGGGGCTTCACTCTGTAACAGAGCCCSTCAGCAACAGAGGGAAATTGCTGCTCAAGGCCAGTCCAAACTGCTCTCTGTATTTTGACTTGTACTTTTGACTTTTTCTTCCTCTGGTAACCCCATTATTTTTGTCCCTACTCAGAGCTCTGACCTGTGCTACACGGAAAGTTTTGAGATGAAGTCATTTCTGGTTTGAGTTACTGGAGAGACTTTAATTCATCCAGCTGTGCCTGCTCAACAACAATTCCAGCATTCAGCATTGACAACACACCATCAGCAGGAGAAATCAAACAGAAAAGGCAGGCGGTGTTGAAAGGAACACTTAAAAACCGCTCTCATTTGTAGAATTTAACATCATCAAAACACTAAATGTAAATACGAGCAGGAGGAAAACGCTAAACTCATCAGTCAAGGTATTTCACCGAAAAAAAAAAAAAAGGCTCTTATTTTTTTGATGGAATGTTAATGAAAACCCCAAAGGAAATATCACTGAACATAAAGGCGCATCTTAAAAAAAAAAAAATAAGCTGGATAATTTGCTCTAAAGGACCTTGCATTATAAAATACATGACGTGTTTCCCTTGTAGAATATGTGTTTAAACTCATGTTTTACTAGGAAAAAATCCTGCCATTCCTGGTTTCGAGTACAAGCCAGGAACTCAGTGTGGGAGGGAACAGCTACATCTCAGTTATAATGGACTCAGAAATCAAACAGAAAGTGTTTCAGGATTTCTGAGAGCAGTTATTCCCTTCAAAATAATTCTTTAAACTGGAATGTGATTAATAAATGTTCAGTCACACATTATTGAATTGCCATTCCAAGAGAAATAAGGGAGTAAAACGTCTTTTGAGTCAAAAAGAGACAAAATATAGATCTGCTAGGTTGTATTCAAGGGTGTAAAAATAATTTCTCTTGGAAGTCTTTTCCTTTTCAATCGATAATGTGCAAAAGAGAGACTGAATTTTTCATCTTCTTCCCTCATTGCCTGAGATTATGTTGGAACTGTCTTTTGGCAAAAGTGGTGCTGATGGTGGTGGTGTTGACACAGGCTGAGCTTTCCTGGGAAGGAAGGGAGATGCTCCTGCTCCTGGCTGGCTGGACCCAGCACCACACGTCCATGGAGCATTTCCACATTCAACTGTCACAGGACCAGGTCATTGCAGGAAATGAATATTCCAATATTGATGATGCTCTGGCTCATAATCACCAGGAGGAAACAGAGGTGGGCACCCCCTGACTCCCCCCATCTGCTTTGTGGGTTTTGGTGCATCCTCTGGACATTTTGGTCAGGCAGCAGCGATGGAATTTCATTTTAGCAACCCGAGGTATAGATTTGATGCCTGGCACTGGCATCTGGTGTTAATTAGAGTGTGAGACCGGAGCAAGGAGTGCACCCCAACACCTCCAGTGGCTTTCCAGCAGCATTCCCAAACCAGCAGCATGGAGAAGCTGGAAGTGGTGTGCTGTTGCTTGTTCATCTGTAGCAGTTTTCTGGGAAGAACCAGCCCGACCCAACAGTTCTGAGCTGTGTTCCCACTTTTCCTGCCAGTGTTGCGTCTTGCAGCTCGCTTTGGCACATCTTTTGCAGACCGGGGATGCCCTCTAAGGTGTTAAACAGACACGTGCCTTTAAGTGCCTCTTTTTTCACTTCAGATTTGGCATAAATAAATTTCATTTGTTTAACTGCCTTTTAAGTACAGAAAGAAAATTCCGGCAGTCGGACAGGCAAGAAAAATTGCGACTGAAGATGCAAATCACTGCTTCTCCCTTTAAACAATACATACTCTGCTGCCTGCATTTCCCCAAAGAAACTGCTGCAGCTACACATGGCTGAAGTCTGTTTTACCCTTCTATAAGGCAATGTGACAAATGATTTAGGGGGAAGTAATCTCTAATCAGCATAACTTCGTACCGCACGGCACAGAATTATTGTCAATTTAATTCCGTCTCCCCGACACGAAACTCTGAAGTGTTTCTTCCCGTTGAAGTTTTGGAGCTGAATAATAAATAAAAGAGGGTGCAGTACAAGCGCTGCATAATGTAATTGTAGCCCCTTTGTTCTTGTCAATCAGCTGGAACACGAGTTGAGCCGTCGTGGATGTCACCACGATCACATCCAGAGCGGACGGCTCCGAGTTTGGGAACGCGCGTCTTCGGCGAGGAAGTTCCTTTAATAAAGAGGCGTGAGGAGAAGGTTTCAGGTGCTTTATAAAACTTTGACTTCCCTCCTACCACCAGGCAGGAAAGCACAATAACGCATGCATGAATTGCCAATAAATCAAAGGCCTGCTTTTTTTTTAATTCCTATTTTGACATGTACATACATAGCATTTTTAAGAGATAGCTCCAAGGTAGCTTCTCAGTCCTTGATCAGATCCTGAATTTAATTAATTCAGTGTAGACATGTCATAGATTTAAACCCTTTAGAATTACATTTTTAATACAGATCTAACATTTAATGTCCTTTTTCATTTTTTTCTCGYGAAGTAAAAAAAATCCTTTAATACTCTGGTAGCAATTTTTTTTGCTCTTATTATGAGACTGTGGCTCCTTCCTAATTATGTGGCTGCAAATTATTTACTGTAGTTTTAAATTAAGGAAGGAGACAAGTAATCCGGTGTAAAAAACACCGTTCCAACTTCAAGAAGAAATGAGTGTATATGTTTAATTTCTCTTTAGGCATACAGCTGTACAGTCACTGTATAATGGAAGGTTTGAGACAAAATGGTCCCCCACCACCTTACCTCCGTGTAATGCAATTTAGCTTCATTAAATTACTGGAGGGCCAGTTACTTAAGCAGAATATTGATTTTCAGTCTGGGCCATGTTTAACATAATTCTGCGTAGGCAACAGCTAATTCTGCATTTGAATCTCACACCCTAATGGAATTACACGATGTGGCTGACCATGGGCAAGGCAGGGCTGGGCTGGGGCTTTAACCCTTCCTCCCCCTGGTCCTGCTCCACACACTTCAAACGGCAGCACCGGCAAATTCCTCGTTCCTTCCGCGGAGCTGCCGCCTTTCATCTGGGAATGTGCAGCCCCGAGCCAGGGTTTGGTACTGTAAAATATCTGTGGGGCTCTTCTGTTTTCCTTCGGCAACCCATAGCTTGGTCTATGTGGCACCAGAGCTGAGCAGACACGACACAGAGTATGGAATTTCCTCCAGTTCCCAGCCCCAAATGCCAGCTCCTCAACCTGGCAATTAAAGGATGGATTTTGCTTTAATTAAAACCTGGTAAAATGAGCCAAGTCTTCGGCAGGAAAGTGTGTTCTTCCCATTGCTGGCTTGAAGGCTGGTCATTATTTTTATTTATTATTCTGTTTAATGATGAGATACAGTTTACAAGCCATTGAATAATAATAATTTCAAATGGTTCCCTGTGAGTTATGGTTTGTCAGTGCCTTAGAATTTAAATGGTGTGTGGGGAGAAATAGTGGTTATCGTCCACGTTAATGGGGGGCCGGGTGGAGGGGGCCCGATGCTGCCTTGGTGGGTTTGAGATTTCCAGTAATGGGGTGAAAGAGGCTCTCCCAGGCCTCAACTTCAAAAACCTCTGCCCATTGGAATCCCCTAAATTAACCAAAGTAGCAAAGCACTGGAAACACCAGGTAGTGCTCCGGTTGATGATGGTTTTTATATTTTAAATCTAACAGCTAAACTGTCCTCTCAGTTCTCAGTCCCTGGGGAATAAAATATTTCATCCTTCCACAAGTACCAAACACTGCCCCTGCTTGTTTTGGAAATTTTGTGCAGAGGTGGGTTCATAAGACCATTTTTTTCCTCAGAAATGCTGCTACGTGGCAGAGAATTGCTTGAGGGCAGCTTAAAATGTTAGCTAGGAAGAGTCTCTGCTTTAAATGAACTTATTGTGGCCACTCTTTCGTATTCAGGTTGTGCTGCACTCGGCTCCCCACAAATAAATTGATTTTTAAAAGTTCTTGCYATGGCATTGATGCTGCAAATTGTTGAATTCATGGTTAACTTGAGTGCTGTGCCCCATCCCGTTGAATCCAGTGAGAAGAGAGGGATTTGGGACMAGGAGCTGGGTTTTGCTCCACCCAGACCATGTTTAGACAGGAACATTCGGGTTGGGAAAGCCCTCTAAGATCATCAAATCCAACCCTTCCCCCAGCACTGCCAAGGCCACCACTGACCCATGTCCCCAGSTGCCACATCCAGAGGGCTTTTAAATCCCACCAGGGATGGGGACTCCACCACTGCCCTGGACAGCCCTTTCCATAAAGATATTTTCCTTACCCCCCAATCTGAACCTCCCCTGGCACAGCTTGAGGCCGTTTCCCCTCGTTCTATCCCTTGTTACTTGGGAGAAGAGACCAACCCCACATTGCTACAACTTCACTGATGTTTGAGGAGCAGATTTGGGAAGGAGTACAGAAGGCAGGAAAAGTCCATCTTGTTGGGGCTTTGTAGCCCTGTTTGAAGCCTTGTTTGGGGTTCAAGAGTTCAATTGCTTGGACAAGTTGAGCAGAGCCAGGTCCTAGGAGGGTGTTGGGTATTGTGAGCACCACGAGGGAAATTTGCTGTGGCTGAGAGTGCGTTTGGGAGGAGGAATTTCAGGAAGTCCTTTAAAGGGACATAGAAAAAAAAGCTTTAAACTAGACTGAGCATCTTTTGGAACAGAACCAATGTCACTGAACATCACAGGGGCTGCTGGCTTCAGTAGGCATCCCTGAAAAAAGCATGGAAAAGGAACGGGAGCGTGTGAGGCACCTGGCAGAGGGTGCTCTGGGCTCAGGTAGCTCCAGGAGATGGGGAACAGCATGGGCAGGTGAGGAGCGGATCCTGAGCCCTCCCTGCTCCTCCTGGGGGAAACTCCCTGGGGATCCCCWGGCAGCCTCATCCCAGAGCCAGTGGTGGATTCCTGCTTTTGGTGGAGGCCTGAGGCTTTGCAGAGCCTTCTGCTGCTGCTGCTGCTGCTGCCATCAGAATGCAGATCACAGCTGGCCAGGGCCATGCTGCTCATGTTAATTCCTCAGGACTTGCCTCTCCCATGCTCTTCCCACCTTCCCCTGGAAGTGCAGTGCTGCAGTCAGTGATTACTCCCGCTGCCTCCGTGCTCCAGTCGGGGGGAAAATATGCAATATGCAAACCCAATTTGTCATTGGGAGTCAATAATTGGCATCAGGGGCATTACTTAGCATCCTGTCAGGGATGTGGCGTGGCAGCTGATGGATAACTCCGTGCTTTCTCCTGACACTGAACATTGTTTGCTCCCTTATCATGGCCCGTGGTCCTTTGTTGCTGCCTGTTTGTCCCAGATCTTTGCATTTCTTAGGTGGGAAAGGGATTTTCTCCCTCCCCTGTGTCCTGGTGCTTCCCATGCTGGCATATTTGTGATCTCAAAATGGATGTAGCTGATGAACCCACGGATTAGCCATGACGAAAGGGAGAGGGCAGGAGATACCCGTGAAGGACCAAACTTCAATTCCTTCTTCAGCTTTTCCCTTGTTTTCCACCAATTTTAACCCATGGATCCCATGATAAGGAGCTCCATTGGCTTCAGAGAAGCTCCTTACAGAAGGAGGTGCTCACCATTACACACAAGGTAGCAGGATCTGGCCACATATAATTAATACAAATATGTGCATAATTTAAAGCTGCCCCAGGAAAGCCTTAAATTACATGATAACCATGCAGACACTGGCCTAGGAAGGAAAACATGGGGAGTCTCTATTAGTGAAATTAATTATATGTAAGATTGTCTCCAATAACCATGTGGGAATGATTAAGTAATCAGTCAAATAAAAGATTTAATAACAAATTCCCTATCAATTATACACGAACACCCAGTAAAAATTAAGTAAAAATCATTTTCGACGCATTAATATTAACGTTAACAGTTCTGAAAATATGATAACGTAATTAAGTGTAATTTCTCGTAGCAAAACACACTCATAACAGCAAAATAAACAATCCAAGGAAGAGAATTTCCTGAGGAAACTCAGCAGCTCGAGATGTGCGGTGGGACACAGAGTTTTTGGATGGGGCCAGCTGAGATGAGAACCAGCAGAATGTGGGAAAGGGGTTTGTGGTGGCCACGTCCAGTGTGAAGGTCACAACTGTCCTGTCCTGCTGTCCAGGCACTAAAAGGTAAAGAAACCCAACATCCCAGCTCTGCCAAAAACAAGGATGAAGTAACCTGGAGGTCTGGAATAACTCAGGCTGCACCTAAAACTGCTCCAAACACAAATGCTGTACTCGATGTTTCTAATCTGGCCTTTTCTGGAGAATTTTTTTTTGTCTATATGCACCTTTTTCTCCTATTTGTCAATTATTCCTTTTATTTTTGGCTGATAAAATTCACTTTATCACTACTATCCCCTACTGTGCCACTAGGGATGGGAGGCAGCTCATTTATGGCAATTCTTCTAAGAATTGGGTGTCTATTTTAGGCTTCACATCCAAGATATTTCTGCAGTTGATGGGGGGAAGGGGATATTTAAACACTTCTTTAAAGATGAAATTAATTGGCCCGTGGAAGTATCTACTTCTCTTTATGTTTTAGATGACTGACTTTCACTARAAATCTAAATTTTTGACGTTCAGTGAAGGTCAAGGTGAAAAGAAGCATCTGAGAGAGGGGTCCAGAGCTCACTGAAGTCGATGAGAACATTTCTATTAACTTGAGTAGGTTTTAAACAMGCTCACGCTGCAATTTCCTAAAGGTAAAATGCTCTGGCTGTGCTAAAGGAAGAGCAATTGTATTAATAATCCATCTGGCCCAATATCTGAGAGCTGGAGCATAAGGATGAATCCCTGGAAGTGTCCAAGGCCAGGTTGGATGGGGCTTGGAGCAACCTGGGATAGGGAAAGGTGTCCCTGCCTATGGCGGGGGGGAATAGATGATTTTAAGGTCCCCTGCAACATAAACCACTCCATGATTCTGTGAATATAAGGAAGGGGAGGCTTTCCTTGCCTGTTTTCCCGTCTCCAGAAATCTGCATCTYCTGGACTTCCCGAGGCAGGGGTTGTGTTTAACAGCCTGTGAAGGACCATCTACACTGCAGAAAGTGTCCGAAGGCAATGAAAACAACCCAGAGCAGCCAGAGTGTTTTGTTTGGCCTAAACTGCATCTGTTTTTTCCCCCCATAGAAACATTAAAATAGTGGGATTTGATCTAAGCATTCCTATGCAACTAAGAAGGAGCAACTTTCTGTGAGGTCCTTTGCAATAAGACCCCATCAAACCAGCTCGTAGATGCTGTGAGGGTCAGATTTTATTCCTAGATAACCAGAGAATGTGGAGAAACAATTGGGAGTGAAAGGCTTGCCTTTTCAAATGTGAAAATAAATTGCTCTTAAAAAATGTGCTTACTAGGGACAAAGAAAGAAAATAATAATAAAATAAAAAATTCCTTTTTTTTTTTTAGATTTGAGCAATCTCGCAATAATTCTGTAATAGTTCTTTCTGTATTTCTCATAAACCCACAGTTTTCTTTGGATATAGGATACAGTTGTATGAAAAAAGGGAATGCAATGAATATGTTTTTCTGTTGTTACCACAATGTTTGTTCCCACATCAGGGTTCTGCACACTCTGTTTATCCAAAACCAGACTGAAAACTCCATCCATCCCTCTCACGGCAAATGCTAATTAGGAAGGCATTGACATCTACTTGGACTTGCAAAATGTTATTTATCTGCAATATTCTATGGGCAGCAGCTCACATGGTAATTGTGCTTCTGAGCAATAGTTAATTAGTCCACATTCTGGAGTTATATTTGTGTTCTACTGAGTTGCTTGGAGGGCTTGAATCTAGAGAGCGCTGGAATATTTTCAGCGAGGGTGTCTCGTGAAAATGGTGTGGGGTTTCTTTTTTCTTTTTATCAAAATCTGAGAAATAACCTGCCAAACCAATCATTCCCTCCCAGGAGCCTTGCAGAAGGCCTGGATGTTAATTGCATTTAACCTAGAACAGCAGAGCAGGTTTTTTTTTTTTCCTTTATACAATAACTAATATGTAAACTACTGTTGCACTTTGAAATTACTTTCACTTAAATTCTATTATTGAAGCTCCGCAGTGGAATATATCCAGGGTCCATTTCATTAAAAAAGACTAATTACACTGGAACYGCGCAACGTACCCGCCAATCTTCCCTGGAACGACTGGAAAATGAGCATTCCAGAGATACAGCACACTTATTTGTCCTGGCATCCCTGAGAAAGGTTTATACGAGGATGCAGTGGAGGCCAGAAATGAAATTCTGATTGGAAATGAAGGGGCACTTCTTTTTTTTCCCTGTAATTGCAGGAATTTACATGGATTGGCTGACAGCTAAGGCAGYGGGAATAACTCCCTTATAATTTCCATTGATAAAAAAACAGGGAAGAAAAGGCAGCTGTGCAACACCMGTCCGGAACAGGCTGTGACATGCTGATATTCCTTGTATTTATTTATACAGACAACCTGGAAACTCCATAAATTTTCCGGGGGAGCCTCACAATAAAAATACACCTTGTGGAACAAAAATATAAACTGGCAAGCTGATCACAGGGCGGATTGGAGGATCACAACAAATGTGTAATATCCCTGTAGCACTCTGCCACGTTCCTCCAGCTTGGAAAATCCATTTGGGAAACCCGACATGCACCAGCAGCGGTGCCTGAAGGGCAGCACTGGGCAGGGATAAGGGGTTGCACTGGATTTTGCTGGTCCATCCTCAGAAACTCCTGGTTTTGAACTCTGATTTGGTGGGTCTGGAGCTTTCTGGAGAGTGAGGAGCATTGGGAACAGGCTGTGTCCGTATCCCGTGGGAAATGGCGATGGGCGAGCTGGGGTAGGTGTGGCTTTGGTGCTCACCAGGCAGTTTTTGCCTGAAATCTCTGCCTGTCTGGAGGAGCTGCTCTGCTCACTGAGATTTCTCCCAGCTTTATGGAAAAGATTTGCTTAATTAGAGGAGAGTCCTTACCAACACTGGAATACTTGGGATCGAGAGTCTGGAATGGTGGTGAAGTGCACCAGTCWTACTAAAATTAATGAATTTATTAGAATTAACTAGATTTTAATGGATTTTGTTTGCTGCTTTCACTTTTCTGCAGATGTTACTGCTGGAAGGGTATTTTATAACATGCCTAAAAGTTAGTGAGTGACATTGGACCTTGTGTCACCACTGTCCTAAATTCTCCTGTCAACCAGTGGATCCCTGGCCAGAGTTTTAYCCTTGGATGTTTCGTATCTCGAGTGGGAGCTGTGATACCTATATCAAACACACACTCAGAGGTTTGGGAAATATTCCTAGTTTCCATGCACAAATGCATTCAATTTTTGTCTGCAAAGAATGAAGAATCCCAGAATCCCAGAATGGGTCAGTTTGGAAAGCACCACAGTGGGTCATCTGGTCCAACCTCCCTGCTCCGGAAATAGGATTATGGGAATCACTGTTCCCACTTTGCTCAAGGCTATGCTGTCCCTGCTCCCCTGGTTCCTGGGATGAGTTTTCCTAGGATTTTGCAACACAAAAAGCAATTTCCTTCTCCGTGTCAGAAGGGTTGCGGTCCGCGGTGGGATTGGCCATTTCCCAGTCTGGGAAAAGAGGAAAAGCAAGGCTGAGGATGCCAGAATTGAGAAGTCCAGGTCCAAGGTGTGCCAGGGTTTGAAACCTTCAGCCTGGCTCGCTGTGCCACCCTGTCCCTGCCAGAAATCACAACGGGGGTGAGAATAATGCTCCATTCTTCCGTCTCACACGTTTCTGCATCCATGAATTTGACATAAGAGCGATTTCAGTTCTTTGTTGCCCCCRTTGGGAGAGTGAAAAATAAACACTTAGCACAAGGAGCAAACCCACGGACATGCAGAGGGTCTGGTCCTCGAGTAAGGGCCATTAAAACCTTGCAAAAACACTCCTGACATGCTGGTTTGTATTTCATTAGCAAAGTGTTCCTGCCAAAAATGTGAGACCTTCAGGACTTGTTGGTACTAAAAGTGCAACTGACCTTGTGCTGTAGCAAAATAATTTCTGATTCCGTAATCCATCTGCTCTAAACAGTTCTGTTGTGCCCTGAATGTACAAAATGAGGGAGTTTTGGGGTGGATTTGTGCCTCTGGCCCTTGCAGGAGCCCATGGGCGCATTGTGCTGTGTGGGATGGAGGGCAGGAAAACGGGATACAGGAGAGAAAGGTTCAGTCTGGAGTGATGGAGCTTGGGTTTGTCTCTGTGATGGGAGCTGGGATGRGTTCTTGTTGTCATGGGTAGAGAAGAGACATGGTGTCCTTCAGGCAGAAGGAAGAGGAAATGAAAACTGAAAGCAGAAATTAAAAATTGAAAAAAAAAAATTGAAATTTCTACTCACTACCTCCTGGTGTTTCTATGGAAAGTAACAGGCTAAATTCTACTTGTAGTAGGAAATAAATTTGCTGCAAGGAGAAATACTCTGGGTGGATTTTTACCTGCTCTGTAAGAACAGGATATAGAAGAGTTCATGTCCTCCACGCTACTG
>JACAXG010000093.1:1569009-1591509 GCA_018881555.1 Amblyornis subalaris
AATAATAATAATAATAATGGGGTTTGCTGGTGTAAATTCAGAGGAATGTAGGATTTATAACTCTTCCTGCCTTCACCTAGCTAAGGTAGATAACACAACAGTTCCTGTTCCATTGTCTAGGCAAAACTTGTCATCCTGACAAGTAAAAATATAGAAAATATTTTGTTGGTAGACCCTATTTTGTGAAATCATTGGCAATCGTTTGAACAACACCTCGGTGTGTTCTGCACACTCTCAGCTCCATCTAAATAATCCCAATGTCCTAATTCATTGATTTGTGCATTATGCTCATAAAGACATTACATTTGAACTTGATATGAAATAAAAGGCTCCGGACAGTCAATACTCCTCAAGAAAGCACTTCAAAGATTTTATAGAAGGGTCGCTGACCTGTACACTGAGATTGGACCTCAGCTGTCCAGGGAGAGCCCTCTCCACACTGGGTCTCTGAACCTGCCCTCTCCCTCTTTCCCAAAGCACCACACAAAGCAATAACTTATTACAAGTCAGTGTTTCCAATTGTGCATACAAGGAAAAACATCAAAACAACGCGGCTGAAAATAATCCCCTTTAGAGAGGAGATTATGTTTTATTGGTTCTTTTACCAGGTGTACAGTGCTCAATATTTAGAGTGATTGCTCTCAATGTACAGCTATAGCAAGCTGGGCTTTGCCCAGCTCGTGCTCTCAGCAAGTGAGGAGCCCCTTCCGGTCCACATTTCTCAGGAATTCAGCTCAAAAGTGAACATAGATTTTATATATTTATGTTTCAAACGGGGACAGCATGTGAAAAACAATTCACTTATCGGCCTTCATGAGCCATCCCCATGTTTGCTTTAAAACTCAAATGCTTTGGGGTGTTATCCTGGAATCCAAACCTCCCCTCACCAGGTGTTACCCTGGGCTTGGCTGGGAGCATCTCTGATCTTGTGCCCTACCAAAATCCTTTGGGAGGAGGTTCTGCCACCTACTGTGGCACCAGCTTTGAGGGGGCTGAACTAGAGGTCAAAATCCTTCAGCTCAAGCCTCCCTTTTAAGAAAAAAAACCACCCATTTGTGAGATTTTGAGAGGTCAGAGCGACTGAAAGCCGGATCCAGCTCCGGGGTTACCAAAAATGTGCCTCAAAAAGATGTAAGGCCCAAATTCTCTGTGTGCCCAAGCACATCCCTGCTCTGCACCCACCCAGGCACTGGTGGCATCGCTCAGGGAGGCTTTTGTGCACGGCCAAAATTTAGGGGCACTGCCGAGACAAAGGAGTTTATTTGTAATCAGAATTCCTTTCATGAGGACGGTGATTTATGGGCGTTTCTAAAAGCAGAAGGACTCGCTGCCATTATTTAACAGGCTGGGCTGCTCGGAGTTATTTATAAATACCAATACAACAGAAACAGTTTCTAACTTCGGGCAGAAAGACACAATTCATCACGGGATTCAGCRGGAAAATAACGGCTCCGTGGGAAGCGGCAGCCGAGGCGGAGAATCTTGATGCAGAATCGAATCTACGCAGAACAAGTGGCTCTCTCCTCTTCAGAAATCAAACTGCAAAATGCAAAATAAGTAGAAATAAAGACCAAATCGTCCCAACCCCGTTTTTTTCCCCGGTCAAAGCATGCAAAAATCCCCCTAAAACTCACAATGGAGCAACTTCCATTTTAGATCRGTTTCTCCTCCTCTCGCATGGTCTATTTATTTTTATTGGTTTGTTTCTCATTAAATCCTTCAATTACTCTGCAGTGTAAAATGGTGAAATTATTGGCATGTGCCACTTTCATCATGTATTTGAGTTTGCTTATTACACTTGCAGAAAATGCTTGAATGGTATTAGGCTCTGCTGTGGATTGAGACAGAGTTAATAAATATTATTTGGTGTTTTTTCCCTGAGAAGCACTGCTTTTCTTGATTGTTTTTTACAGTTGGATTGGGAATATTGATTTATTCACCACTGTTACAATAATTGTATACAAGGAACAAAAAATGCAGAGGTAACATTTCATCAGCTCAAACAGATTAATTAGTTGTAGTAGATTAGGCACAGTGTTACACAGAAAGATTTGCATTTAGAGGAAGAAAAAAGTTCTTTTTTTAATCTTAAAAAAGGCAAGAGAATTTAATAGAGATGTGATACACTGAGCTGCTCGGCTTATTATTCAATCAGTGCTTCCAAATGAGTATTAAAGGGCAACTTTAAATATTAACTCTTCTTTCTAAAATAAAAATAATGTGTAATTGTGGAAGGCAGGGTGTGGGGATAGCCCTGCTTACCACACTTTTAAAAGAAAAGTTAACTTGGTTTTGTGCGTTAAATTTAAAATTCTACAGAAATTACAAGTCAAGGCATAACAGAAGTAGAGACATTTAAAAATCCAAATTTCCTCCCAGGTATTCCAGCTGCATGGAAGCGAAAATRTTGTTTATATTTTTCTCTTTGTGCCCAGAACTAAGGTGAAGCCTTCTAGAGAAGGTAAATACGACTGTCTCTTGTGTGAGGTTAGCTTGGCCGTGCCACTGAAAATTATTCATTAAAGGTTATGAGGCATTAACAAGAGTTTAAAAAGTGTCCTGGTTGTTCCCTATTTGACCCCTTTCTGCAGGGAATTGAAATTTCCCACTGCTCTGGACCACTGACACCACGAGGGTAATTAAGCAATTTCCCTCAAGGTTTCAAGTTTTAACATCTTCCACTATTGAAATAGAGAAGAAAAACATTTTTTATCCCTCTCCCATGCCATAGAAATCTACAGAGAGCGACACACCGGGCCTTGCCTGACATGCTGATTTTCTTTTTAAACCATCTGTTAAATCATCCTGGCTTGCAACATATTAGACATTATAAATGCCCCTAATTTTTCAAAGCAGTGCACAAGGATTCAGCTGCTTGGCTCTCCTCGGCTGCCGCGCTATCCCACCCCAGCCATTGAGAGACATTAAACATCCCGAGCCGGCTCCACAGCTCGGATAATGCCGCTTTTTTTGTCAGCCTGGCAGTGCAGAGCATCTTTCAATCTGGCTTAAAGGGCCACTGGAGGGATGCTCCAGTGGTGCGGGATCCTGGAGCGGCACGGAGCTGCCACGGTCGCCCCCCGGTCCCCTCCTGGTCCCTCGCCGCTCCAGTGCCCGCCCAGCCCCTGGACGACGTTGTCCCACTGTCCAGCAGCTCCGTGATCCCGGCTGAGCGGCTGCTCTTGGGCCCAACACTGTGAGTGCCAAGTCTTTTGGGAGCATCCCGGGGTTTGCTCATCCTGGTGTACGAGGAGAACCAAAATCTGTTCACTTGTGTTTGCAGCGGTGCCTGGGGGGGTTGGGGATGTGGCCCCTGGGATGGAGGCAGGGCTGGGGGAGGGTTGTCCCACAGGGCTGCTTGTCTTTCCCAGGGATTGTGCAGAAGTTATGGTGTGGAGTGGTGTGGGAAGGATGCTCGGGGCACCCCATGACCCCAAACACCAGGAAAGGGAGCACAAGATGAGCCCTTCTCACTCCAGTCTGTTTATCCTAATTCTGCTCCTGGTGTTTGGGTCTTTTTCCCAATAAATTTATCTGCCACACGAATTATAATTTGCTGATTTACCACTGTCTGGATGCGGAGGGAAGAAGGGGAGAGCTGTCCCTGGATCCATCCTCCCCCATGCCTGGATGCGGTGGGAAGCAGGTGGGATCTGCCTGTGGATCTGTCCTCCCCAGGCATCAGGTACTGCTGCCTAATGCAGCACTGCCACTTAATCCTGAGAAGTGGTACAGCCTTGGACCACAAATTAAAGGCCTTGTCAATAGTGGGAGACATTAAAAAAGGAAAAAAAGGTTAAGGAAGGTTAGACTTGAACCATAAAACCTCTGGCAGCATTCCCCTCCGTCTGCACTGTTTTTCTGAAGGAAAACATGGAACATCGTTATGAAACCACACATGCTGATTTCTCTGCAAAACACCCTCAAGGATCCCGACAAAGAATTGATAACATGATTCCAGCGAAGTCCAGCTCAGGAAAAGATCAAATCCGTTGTTTGTGAGGCTGCTCGGGGTGCCCTGGGCGCTGGTGAGACACAGGGAGGCTTTGGCAGGCTCTGACATGAGAAAGGAAAATCTCCTTGATGCTGGGATGCAGCGAGGGATGCTGTGCTTCTAAAAGCACGAAAATCAGGGTACAAGACGAGTTTGAAAG
Organism: Amblyornis subalaris; assembly: GCA_018881555.1. NCBI lineage: Eukaryota > Metazoa > Chordata > Aves > Passeriformes > Ptilonorhynchidae > Amblyornis > Amblyornis subalaris. The sequence goes on from JACAXG010000093.1 coordinate 1,573,164, forward strand.
TCTCCAGTCACTTCACGTAGGAGGGCAGGGTTGGATGGGATATTGGGAAGGAATTGTTCCCTGTGAGGGTGGGGAGGGCCTGGCACAGGTTGCCCAGAGAAGCTGTGGCTGCCCCTGGATCCCTGGAAGTGTCCAGGGCCAGGTTGCACAGGGCTTGGAGCAGCCTGGGATAGTGGAAGGTGTCCCTGCCCAGGCAGGGGGTGGGATGGGATGAGCTTTAAGGTCCCTTCCAACCCAAGCCACTCCAGGATTCACCGGACACGCGCTGGGTGTTTCCAGGGGTGAATTTTATTGCCTCTCAGAGTGCCACATTTGCTCCAGGTCCTGCTGCGTGAACAGACCTGATTTGTAGCCACACACCCTGGACACGAGCCCTGGGTGTTTGTGAACAGGGTTGAGAAGGCATTTCGGGAAATTCTGCAGCAAATAACCCCCTCTTCCTCCTCCACATGATGGATTTATAAACTTTCAACGAAATTTTCCTCCATCCTGCTGTATTTAACCTTCAGATGTGTCTTTCTAGCAGACAAGGAACAAAATATTCCAGCTGCTATGAAAGATAATCATTAAGGTGATCTAACTCCAAAGATCAATAATCTCTCTCCAGGACTCTTCGAGGGTTTCTGTGATATCTTCTCTCTCATTAAAAATCATATTAAAAGATCCTGTTCAGGTAAAGGGGGATTTGATAATTTCTACAACATTATGGAAAAAGTTTGATGAAACATTTACTCATCTGAACAATACTTGCATGAAATAATAAAAATGAGCAGGTTCATATGTGTTTATTATACTTAGGCAGTGTCTGAGAATATCACTAATTATGTTATAATTATATTATAATACTAATTATATTAACTGGGGAATGACTTTCTTTTTAAAGATACACAATTCAGAAGATAGACTCACTCATTTACGGAAAAAATATTCATAGTTTAACATATATACTCAATTAAATTTGCATCTTAGTTTATTTATTTGACCAAAACAGCAACAAACTGGAGTGGGGAAGGAACATCCATTGTGACCATTCCCTTCCTGACCCACACTGGGCTCATTTGGAAACACAGTTGAGGTCATGGATGGGGATGTGGATGGACACTGCCTGATACACAGCAACACCTTCAGAGAATTCCAGGATTGTTTGGGTTGGAAGAGAGCTCAAATCCCATCCAGTTCCATGCCCTGCCATCCTGGGATCCCCTTCCACTATCCCAGGTGGCTCCAAGCCTTGTCCAACCTGGTCCTGGGCGCTTCCTGGGATGGGGCAGCCACAGCTTCTCTGGGCAGTTCTTGCATACCTTATATCAAATTTTTCCAGGTCTGTTATCCTTTGCCTTCTCAGCTCAGCTTGGCTGACCCAAGAGAAGTTTGATTTTTGATTAAGAGAAATATAAATGAAAGAAAGTGATGAGGAAATGTAGAGATGCTTGAAAAAAACAGGGAGAGCCAAATCCTGCAGCCGAGATTCAACTTGCACTTAAAAAACCTCTGCCACAACAATTTCTCCTCTTATTTTAGCCTGATAGCTCTATTTGACCACTGCTGAAAAATAGTTAAAATACAAATATTATGAAGAGAAAGCAGTCTATGGCTCTGAAATCCTCAGTGAGCACATTTGCTGTAGAAATCAATGACATTTTTACCTAATCACTTTTCAAACAAAGCCACGTTTTTGATTAAATCCTGTGCACGGCCACACGGCTCTCGCTGCTTTTCGAGCTAATCAAGTGTTACACTTCAGACAGAGGAAAATATTGTATTTCATTTCTACACCTCCTTTGTCCATGACAAGGCTATAAAATTTCTGCTTTTTCAGCCTTACAACTCTCGCAGCTTTCGGGGCTTTTTGCACCTGTGAAGGTGTTTACTCAGCTATGAACACAATTATGACATGCAATAACAGTTGCCTTTCAAACAAGCATCTGGAAAACCAGGGGTAGTGTGGATTCAGACAGTGGCAGAATTTGGGAAGACTGTTAATGATGAGAATTTCTTTCCCTGTGCAAGAAATCACACACACAAAAAAACCAAACCGAAAAGACAAGCTGTTTAACACCAGAGGGTTTTTAAGCAATTTAAATACAGTCCCTGAAATTATATGAAAGTACTGATTATTTTAATTGATTAACACTGTTTCCTTCTAGTAAATCACACAGTAACTGATATTCCTATAAAAACTTTATTTATAACAGAAGTGTGCCTGTCCCAGATTAATGTGTTCATCCTCCTGTTCCACCAAAGCCAAAATGCTTCGAGGAACAGAGTTTGCATCAGGATGCCTAAATATTCAGGGAATCCATCTGATGGAATTTAGGCAGCTTTAGCTCAGCTCAGCACTTTAAGTGTCCACAGTGTTTGGGAGCACATTCCTGGTCGTTCACTGGGTCTTTCACCCCATGGCAGGTTGTCCCACCATAAGGAAACCTTGTCCTGGGGAGCCACAGGGATGGGACAAATTGTCCCACCATGAGGAGATCCTGCCCTGGAGAGCAGCAGGGACAGGGCTGTGGTCTGGTCACTCCTGCAGGAACCTCCTGGGAACTTCCATGGGGAGAGGTGACCCTCCAGACCTGCTCCACGCATCAGATGGGGTGCCAACATCTGCTCGAGGTTCACTCTGCACCACTCCCATTTTTTTCTGGTTGGGGAAAAGGGAAAAATGAAAATTTTGCTGTCATGAGACAGATATCTCTCTAATAATACAGTAAATATCAATAATCTTTTGCAGGTTTGTTGTTGCAGTCATTTCATATTTGGGGTTTGGCTAAAAGGAGGGAAAGGAGAGGTGGGAACAAAACCCGCAAACTGGAACGTGGAGTGCTCCAAGGAAGGACCAAAGATGCCCTTCAAACCCTTCCCTGTTCCTGGTGTTGTACAGACAGACATTTAGGGAAATATCTTGTCTGTCCATGTAAAAAGCAGCAGGAATGTGTCTCCAATTGCTGTCCCTGCTGTGGAGCTGATCCCACACTGTTGCTGCTCCCAAGGACAGGTAAAAAGCACAAACATCAGGAACTGAGCCAATTTTCCCATGTCCTGAACATTCAGGGCTGGACTGGACCCTGAAACAGCAACACACACAGTGAGGCACCCCGAGCATGTGAGGGACCACTGAATTCCTTCCAATTACTCAGAAAAAAAGGGGGGAAATGTGAAATTTCCAAGGAATTAAAAAGAGGAGAGGAAGAGACATTGGCTCGCAAAGCAACCGTGAAGAGGATTTGAAAAGCCAGCGAGGAGTTTTGCCCAGCTGTGTGGGATAAAACTGTAAGTTCAGCAGAACAGAGCAAAGCTGATATGGAATAGTTTTAAATGTCTTTTCCCTCATAACTAGATTATTCAGTACAATGTCATTTGCTGCCACTGACATTTTCTTTAAAGTCATAAAGGCCTACATAGTAATAAAAGGGCTCAGAATAAAATTAGGAATATCATGTATAAATTATCTTTAACCTTAGCTTCATTTGGACTGTGACTTTTTAGACCTGATCAATTTTCATGAAACTATCCACATAAAACTGTGAAAAAATATTTGATCCTTGGCTCTCATAAAGCTCCTGTAACAAGCCTGGTACTTTCTTGATGCTTAATAGTGCTGTTGGTGTCTGTCTCTGTGGGCAATTCTATAAAACCAGGGATAATGTCTGAGGTTTAATGCAATTTCTCGGAGCATTGTTATGGAAAACATCTACCCAGCTACACGCATTTTATGTTATTTGTACACAGCACACATTTACCCAACTGCTGTTTAGTTTGAAAAAGAGCACAGGCAACTTTTGGTGGGYATTTACCTGCCGTCTTTATGAAAAACAAGCTGTTGTGAGGATTTGAAGGTTAATTTTTCAGCACAGCCCCTCTAATAATGTTGGAATTGTGGAAGTAGCCTTGTGTGCTCTGTAAATGGGAAGGGTATTGAATCATGCAGTGTCTGATATTTTAACCAAAAAGTTTCCTACTCCTATTGAATACTCTTAAAAACATTTAATAAATGATACTGTGCACTCCAGAGGTACCTGGAGAAGAGGTAGAGGCAGTTTTGAAACACAGGGCAATGTTTGTCCTCTCCCTGATGGGGAATTAGTTGCCAAAATATCCTGTCAGCCAAAATCGGTGGTGGTGGATGGGAAGGTTAATCACGACCCAAGGAAACAATAAAATCCACATTTCAGTCCAACCATGTATCTAAATTAGAAGCAAAGTGAAAAGCACCCAGTGGCTGCTCAGTGCCCTCGTGTTTGCCAGGGGAAGGGCTGCAGGTGGGATGTTCCGGGGGGGAGAACAGGCAAGTCCTGATTTCTTTGACCTCTAACGAGCTATTAAGGAGTTTAAGGGATATAAAAGGGTGGCACCAGCTGGAGGAGGAGCTGGGCATGGTTGGCTGCTCATYCGTGCCCGGGTGAGCACTCGCTGTGGGGGAGGATCAGGGTGCCTGCAAGCAGAGGGGGCACATCAAGACTCCCTTGCTGGGCTGGGATGAGGAGCTGTTGGGCTGGAATCCACCCCAAAACTACTAAAACTCCGTGGATGTTTCATCCAGGATGGACACAGATCTGAGCAGATGCAGGTTTACTCCTGAGGGAATTAAAGTAGCTTTCAACTTTGTGTCTGGGAGTGTAGGAAGGTAAAAATGCTCTTTCCAAGGAGGGTTGTGCACTGATATCCTTCTGATCCCGGTGCTTTCTGCTCGCTGGCTGTCACCCTAACACCRCTGGCTGTGTTCTGTTCTGTTCAGAAATTAGAATTAATCAAGAGCTGGCTTGTAAGGTGTCCAGGTTAACCTTTTCTCACACATGTCATATTTTATGTACTAATAGAAATTCCTGTGAGTTGTGTACTTGGAGAGCCTGACAGCAGGATAAAAGCCAAAGGCTCAGCACTGCTGTTTATTTCCTGGAAAAGGGATTTCTAAGAGAGAGGAGGAATGGCATAKAAAGGAAATTAATTTCATCTATTTCAAGGTAACAAGTGGCAATCACACGTGGGTTTTAAATCTCCTGGAAGTCATACTTCACCACATATTCCTGTTCAGTGTTGTGGCTGAAGGACTCATTTTGGCTAAAGGCACTGCCCTCTCTGACACCATCTCCTGTGTAGTCTTGGGCAAAGCCTTTAATCCTGCCTGGATTCAATCCTCCACCTGGGATGTGAGARCAGCACATCCCTGCTTTGCTGCTGGGCATGGCTGGGCTTATTAATGATGGCAAAATGCTCTGGCATAATCACAGAATTCCARGCTGGTTTGGGTTGGYAGGGACCTTAAAGATCGTCTCATCCCACCCCTGCCACGGGCAGGGACACCTTCCACTATCCCAGATTGCTCCAAGCCCCCTCCAACCCAGCCGTGGACACTTCCAGGGATGGGGCAGCCACAGCTTCTCTGGGCAACCTGTGCCAGGGCCTCCCCACCCTCACAGGGAACAATTCCTTCCCAATATCCCATCTAAACCTTCCCTATTTCACTTTAAAGTCATTCCTCCTTGTCCTGTCACTCCATCCCTTGTAAATGGACTCTTTCCRTATTTCTTGTTGGCTTCCTTCGGGTCCTGGAAGGCCAAAATTAGGCCACCCCAAAGCCTTGTCTTTTCCAGGCTGAACAATCCCAGCTCTCCCAGCCTTTCCTCCCAGCAGACCTGCTCCATCCCTCTGATCATCCTGGTGCCCCCYCTGGACTGGCTCCAGCAGCTCCATGTCCTTCCTGGGATGAAGGCAGACTCCTCTCTGTGTATGAAATTCTCTATTCCTCACCAGTCTTTAGACACCTCAGCATTTCTATAATGGCCAGAAAATGAGATTTTTCTGCCCACTGCTAATTAACAAAGAGCAAACCAGCTCCACAATGACTGCTCTGCCTTCCCGTGGGCTGAAGCAAGCTCATCCCATCACCTGGGATGAAAGAGGAGGTTTCCCTGATAGTCTGCAGCCCCCTAAATCACTGCTGTATTTCATGGCAGCCCTTGAGCACGAGATGGAGTGGGTGAACATATGTTTACATTGCTGATAGCTTTGAACTATAAGTTCTGCTGCATATTAATGGCGTATTTATGCATGGTAATTTAGTGTGCACGAGTCATTTATCTAATAAAATGTTAATTACCAGTTACTAGGTATATTTATTTACAAATTGCCGTGGAACTTACAATGGAAATTTCATCCCCTGGTCTTTTTTTCGAGGAGAGGTTCTCCACCTCTTTTCTTAATGTGACCTTTTCCATGAAAAGGAAAATTTCTTCATGCTGGATGTGCTGTGTTGTACACTGAGCCACGTCCCAGCACCTCTGCATCCCAAAATACAACGTGAGCACCTCTGAAAGATAAAAGTCTTCCCACATGATCTGATCATTCAGGAATCTCATCTGCAACAAAAGAGGGAATCTGAAATGGGGAGTTTACAGTCTCTAACTGATTTTTTTCATTTTTAGATCATAGGAATTAGACACCCAACTTCCTAAAGGGCTTTATGGGATCTACCACATTTTTATGGCATGGGGGGTTGGAATTGATACCTTGGACCCCAAGGCCTGCACGCCCTGTGTTTATTGGGAATCTTGCTCGAGGAGGGGATTTCTGGGACAGGCAGGAGGTGTGAAAGGGGAGGCGTGTGGGAACTGTGGATCTGCAGCTCTACGTCCCCCCAGCCAGTTTTCCATCCTGTGACGCTGCTCTGGCTCTGAGGCGCGGCGGAGCTGAGGATTTAGAATTACATTTCCCAGCTTCCATGGACCGCTCGGATTTATGGCACGGTTTTCCCATGGATACTCTATTGTCCTGCCAAGTGGAGGACCACAGGGGTCCTCGCTCCAAAGTAGCAACCTTTTTTAGTTTTCCCAGCTGAAAATGAGCCACTGTCCAAAGGAAATCTCTGATTTGGGGAGGGGGAATACATCAAGAAGAATCATGAGCATCTCTAAATATTGCAATGCAGATGCATATTTTTAAGAAAATCCGGCATCAGAGGAGCAGAATTATGGCAGCAGGATGAAATCTTTCATGTTTTATAGTATTGGTCCAGCAGCATTATAACCTCACCCTCTCCAGAAGGCTTTAAATCCTCGCATTTATAATATGTTGATGCAATCTTAGTTTTCTATTGGACAGCAGTTCCCAACAGTTATGGTTGAGCTACTCTTTGCTTTTTGCACTCATATTTATAGAGATTGAACTTGCAAACTCTTCAGCACTTAAACAGTCTCGCTGGCTTGGTAATGAGATGTTTCAGCCCAGTGAAAAAGTTCCTTGGCAAGTCTAGCACTTTGTATTACRACCCTTCTCATGGCTGGCTTGGTCTCGTTCAAAGTAGAACCACAGGAGTCGATGAAGTTGTTTCTAGCAATGTAATATTTGGTCATTTGTGATTTATTTTAGATTTTTTTCTCTTTTCTTATGTTTTTTTGCTTTGGTGCCGGTGTCAGCTTTAACAAWTCAAGGCCAGGTTGGRCAGGGCTTGGAGCATCCTGGTCTAGTGGGAGGTGTCCCTGCCCATGGCAGGGCCTGGAACTGGAYGAGCGTTAAGGTCCCTCCAACCCAAACCGTTCCAGGATTCCATGATTTTRTGCCTCTTAATGTGTACCCAGGGCCTTGTGGAAACACTGTGGGAAAGAGCTTATCCGTGGCAGTTTGGATGGAGTTTGGTGTGGCAGCAAGAGCCACGTCTGGCGCCATTTGGGATGTGCAGGGAGCAGTTGTGCACTCTAAAAAACACTTTTAAGCAGCAAAGAGAATCGAGCAGAAAAAGGGTTTCTGGAGGCAGTGAAAATTATACATGAACACATCAGCCTGGCCAGCAAAGTTTATGATGTTCAAAAGGCCCCAGCCTGCTGAATTTCATAAGTTGCCTGTGCTCAGAGTAAATATTTTATATATGCACATAAATATATGGCATCTAAAATTTTGGGGAACGGAAAGATTTGCGCCTGAACAAAAATAGTTGTTTCTGTTTGGTCTCGTTCCTCGGATATTAAGGGAAGAACTGTGCTCTAAGAAAAGGCCCAGTTTGTATAGAAAATCTCCCAGCACATCCCACATTCTGGCTGTCTGCTCCCTGCCTGTTGTAGACCAGCATCACTGTGATCTTGGTATCCTAAAAAAAAAAAAAAGGGGAAAAAAAAATGATGCGGAAGCCTGAGCCTCCACATCTTCCTTTAGCACAGACAGGGTTTCAGAAATTAGTGTCCTCCCTGGGCTTCAGATATAGTAGAGGGTAAAAGATTTCAAAGGCAGTTTTAATGAAAGAGAACTACTGAAAGGAAGAACACAGGGAGCAGTGACACTATAGTTCTGCTAAATTTTACATTTAAACTAAGAGGCTAATCATAATTTATTCTGTCAAAGAAATGACCTATATGTAAAGAAGACAAAATATGACTTGATGATTAAAGACTTGAAGGAATATTCTCTATAGTTATGTCAGTACTGCATGTTACTGTATACGTAATCTAAAGCAGTGTTTGAAATTTCTCCTAATTATATTTGGAACCCAGACCACGAGTTCCTTGGGGAGATGTCGAGTGTGTTGCAGGGATGTGGCAGCTTCCCTGCACCGCCACTTCTGATGGCACATCTGAGTCAAAGCCTTTTTCAACGCTTTCAGCCCAGGGAAGTGGTGAGGGCTGGGCGAGGGAGGGTTTCTTGCAGGTGACTGGGAAGGATGCCCAGCAATATCCTGGTGGAGGACCAGGAGGCTGCTGGCAGTGGGAGCTTCCTTTCTATTGCTCAAAAAAAGTCATTTCTCTAAAGAGTACAGGGCGGATTTCTTTATTTTTCTATTTATAGTCGTGCTGGTTGGCAGACAATTTTGTTATGGTGGCCTCAGGGAGGTAAAAAAGTGCAATTCTTGGTTTGATCTCAACTCAAGCAGAGCGCTGTGGCTCGTGTTGTTCGGGTACAGGGGTCTTGGCACTCAACAACAGCGTCCCCAGAGCAGGAGGCTYGATTTAGGGTATTTGTAGCTTGACAAAGAGACACGATGTTCAAGTACTTACAAGGCTTTCCAGAAGTTGGAGGATATCCTGATTAGGCAGAGATGAAACAGGGGAAATTGCCTCTTTGATCTCCAGAGCAGTTCCTTCTTCTGTGGTGCCACGTAAATTTGCCATGAAATCCCAGGTACCAAAAAGAAGAAACTCAATTGTGTTTGTGGTGGTGGAATCTGAATCAAATGAGAAGGTGAAGTCAAAGGAGAAAAGAAAGCTGAACCCAAGCTTGGTGCTGGTGTGAAAGTTAAATTCTATTCTAATCGAAAGAAAACAAAGTTGTTACATTAAATAATTAAAATCACTCAGAGGTGTTGCCACACAATAGATTAATCCAAATTCAGTGTGCAATATCAAGCTATTTTTTCCTTCCAGCAATTAAAACAGAAATGTAGATAATTTTGCTTTCTCCCTAATTAAAACAATTAAGAAGAGAATCATTTTGGTCCATTTATGTTGTTGCAGGATGGTCTAATAACTTCTTTATTTAGTTTTTTATTCTCTTTGTGCAGAGGATGAGGATAAAAATAAATGTGCATTGAGTATAAGACCATTCTGAAGACAAAATACCCAAACCCCACCAAAACATTGCAAATAATGAAAAATACTTTTCCAAAGAAGGTCTTGGTGAGGTACAGCAGCACATCCATGAGCAAATTCCTCTTCRGTGCAAAGAGCCACAAGAAAAAAACAATTGTTAAAACCTGAATTTTTTTTTCTTATGGAGATGTCAAATCCAGGTCCCTCTGCCTCTTGCTCTGGGGATGCCCAAAATTCTCACAGGCCCTAAATCCTTGAAGTGGCATTGAATATTGCAGTGGTCTCCTGCACTGAGTCCCGGAGCTCTTCCCAGGAAAATCAGACTTCTCTGGAGAAGATTAACATAACTTTGTCCAGCTCTGCAGGTGCTGAATTTACTTTGAGCCTATTTTTCTTAAGAGTTTTTTTTTAWATTTATTTTCCTTTTGCCTTAAACAGCCACTTGTTCTTCTCCAAAACTCAMACCCACAAACCCAGACTGCTCTCCCCGCTCCTGTTTTGTATCTCACAGCTGAAATATGGAAATAGCAGGTGTTCCAAGGAGAATATAATTGTTTTACTCTATGCCAGTGGATTTCCTCTGTTTATTGGTATCAAATTTTCAGCAGGTCCATTCCTGCCATTCGAAATCCGAAATCAACACTTAAGGCTCATTACTCAAATGAAATAATTATTTTGATTTTTTCCCATACATAATACATTAAATGTTGCATACATTTGCATATCAAGGAGAATCTTGATTGCAAAAAAAAAAAAAAAAGATACTCATCCCCTTGTTATCATAAGATTGYTGTTGCTACAAAGCCATGGGAGGTGAGTATGCAGAAGTTATGGTTGCCGAGCAACTATAACGGCACAATTTAATGCCTAAGTATTGCAGATTTCAAAAAAAAATTACAAAAGAGCACTGGCAACATCAACAATCACCATGTTATTGCTCTTCCCCAGTAAGAGAATTATATCCTGTAATGAAAATTATTCAATATAAGGTCTGTGATATTGTATTAATTTTCTAAAATGTATTTGACTTGAATTTACTCTCAGTTTCTCAGTACTCCCTAGGATCATTAYAAGATCATCACTGGAAGCCAACTATTTGAGCATTATAAAAAGATTTTGCAAAGAGGATGGAAAGCATTAAGGATTGCAAGTTATCTCCCATTTATATTGTTCCCAGATTTTAAAAGAAGGAAATCCAGCCGACGTTGCAGGAGGCAACTTGCCAGCAGAGGAAAATGGAACCCTGCTTTTCTTTTTGGGCACCGTGGGGCTCTTGGGAATTTGGATTTTGCTTCTCCTTTCAACTGGAGACAGAATTTTGGGCACAGGACTCGGTGCTCCTGGTGAGGAGAGGAAATCCAGGTCAGCGATGGGGCCCCACTTTGGAATTGAGGTGCACCTGTCCAGCTGGACCGAGCTGGGACCACTCGTGTGGGTTTTGATAAGATTAATCATTTGAAAATTGAATGAGATGAAATCAAATTATGTATTTAATCTGTACAGCAGGGGAAAAGCAAACTTAAAAAATTAAGGCTTCAGCCTCATGTATAAGGAGTTCTTCCATGGGAATTGTTTGAGGAGGTTTGATTGAATCTATAAACCTTGAGCAAAATCCCAGTTTTCCTGGGAGGCAGAGCGTGGTCTGTGGGTAACAGCCTGGCAGTAGTCCCGTGGTGGGGCTGGAGCGTTGGGAACGGGAYCTGGGTGAGCAGTGGATGCTAAAGGGGCATCCCAAGGTATTTGGGACACTGCAATGCCTGGATTCAACAGCATCTGGAGGAAGCCTTGGAGGGGGAGCGCTCCCGAGGCATGAGGAATATATACAACACATTGCACTGTGTATTTTTCTGAGCTAAACCAATGTATATCTGAAGTTATTTAAAGTGTGTTGTCCGTGATTATTTGAATGATTGGAACCTGAAAAGGTTATTGGGAAGCTTACAAAGGTTTTAGCTCCTGACTGTACCAATTTCACATACTTTGCATATGTCTATAAACACTCACAGAAGTTTCAGCTCGTTCTTAATATGGCTGGTAATTGATTTTGGCTAAATATTGGTCTGATGAAGCTCTTTGGACATAAATCTTCCCCTCACTTATGCCAGCATTATTCAGGAATCGGCGATCAGCCACGATTCGCTTTGATTGAAGCATGGATTGTCCTGAGTTGGATCATCCAGTCCAACTCCTGGCCCTGCACAGACACCCCAACAATCCCTCTCTGTGCATCCCTGGGAGCGTTGTCCAAATGCCCCCGGAGCTCTGGCAGCCTTGGGGCTGTGCCCATTCCCTGGGGAGCCTGTTCAGTGCCCATCACCCTCTGGGGGAAGAACCTTTCCCTGATATCCAACCTAAACCTCCCCTGACACAGCTCCAGCTGCTCCCTGAGGTCCTATGACTGTTGATGGCATCATGCTGTTCTCATCCTGGTAATTTAGGTAATGGTCCATATCCTTCCACATGCCATGGGAGAGGAGGATTTGCACGTATTGAGTGAGCCTGGTGCCACATTTTTGCAGCAAACTGGGACATTTGGCTTGTTTCACCTGCTGGTGGGAAAAGCTGGATGGACGCCTCTGTGTTTTCTTAACTCATAAAAATGATCRTATCTAGAGGGATCTGACTCAATTTTGCACGCATCTCAAAGCCTGGCAACCTCAAAGTTTGGCCAGTTCCTGTTTGAGATCAAGTGTAGCTCGTATTTTCGCAGTTTGCCAAGTCTGTCTAGAAAATGAAAATAGAAGAAGCTTTAAAACTCATGGAACTGGAGAAGAGTGGGTTTTACCTCGGATTTATGCAGTGACTGTTACACCTTGGGCAGAGAAATGAACTGGAGAGCCTCTCCAGGGCTTTAGTGCTTGTGGGAGTCCAGAGGAGCTGCACCAAGGCTGCCAGAGCTCCAGGAGCGTTTGGACAACGCTCTCAGGCACAGGGTGGAAATTTTGGGGTGTCCCGTGCAGGCACAGGAGTTGGACTCAATCCTTGCGGGTCCCTTCCAACTCAGGACATTCCATGATTCTCCTCTCGTCCTTGGCTGAGGAAGAGAATTATTTTCTGCCGTCTTTGAGCCCATGGAATCCTTCTTTTCCCCTCTCATTTTGGTGTGCTGCTGGTCAGGGCTCTTTCAGAGGACCTTTAAAGGGAGAGTTGGTTGTCCTGTCTCTTGGCCGTGAATCCAACGCAGCTCTGAGGGGCAATGCCCAAGCTGGGAATGCTCCAGTTCCTGCTGTTTTGTCCACCCTGGTTGGTGTTTCCCAAGAGGCTGCCAGCGGCTATTCCCATGAATACACCGCTTCCTGGATGTGCCACAGGATATTTGAGAAAATCCAGACAATAAAAAATCCCAAATAGCCCAAATAAGACCAATAATCATTATAAAAGGAAATTAGGGAAGGTGGCATCAGTTTTAGGAGAGTGTCGAGAAAAGGAGCTGAGTGATTTCCCTTTTACTAATTGGGATGTGATCTTAAAATATCTGGATCATATTGATCACATCAAGGCAAATCCAAATCCTAGCTGTCTGGATGGCTCCAGTCAGGTTTGTAAATATTTTCCAGGGGGTATCTTTAAATCCCATTTAGTTTTAGATTCTTAGACATCCACTTACGCATGTGGAGAGGTTTTTTCTTCATTTTTCTTTTTTTTTCAATTGCTGAACTATTTGGCTTCTCTGTTAGGGCCAATATAAGGGTTAATTAGGTAATTTTTATTTGGGTTGCAAATCCCCAGTGCCTAATCCTAATTATTCAGAATTAACACCTACTATAAAAAGTCTATTTCATAACTTTTTTTTTTCCTGGCGTGATCGCAAACACAGTTTTGCAAGAAAAATATGTTTCTAATAATATACTATCATTTCCATGTTTTAGTGTAATAATTAAGGTAGTCCTAATTCACGTCTAAAATCTAATTTTCATAAATGAAGCATCATCTAAATATTTAATTGCAATGAACAGAGATTTCGGAGCAGGTGTTTTAGGAGCTGATAGAAGTCCCTGACCCTGGCAGATGGGTTTGGAGGTGAAGCAGAAGATGCTGGTGGGGTTCACAGTGGGTGAGGCTCTTCGTGGGTCAGGGTGGCACAGGTGACTCTGAAGCCCTTCCTCATCCCTCTGCTTCACAACCAGGGATGGCTGAGGTTCCTTTCTGCACCATGCCAGAAAAAACAGAAGGCAGAATCAGGCTCTTGTGAACCACAGTCTAACCACTCGCACATGGTGTGTGGTTTCTACAACAGATTTTAGTTAATGTGATGCACTTTTCTCTCCTTTTAGGCTTCTGATCTGTGGGTACACTTGTATTCACCTCCAGTGATCTTCACAGAATGTTAAGGGGTTGGAGGGGAMCTTAAAGATCATCTACTCCCAAACCCCCTGCCATGGGCAGGGACACCTTCCATTATYCCAGGTTGCTCCAAGCCCTGTCCAGCCTGGCCTTGGACACTTCCAGRGATCCAGGGGCAGCCACAGCTTCTCTGGGCAACCTGTGCCAGGGCCTCMSCACCCTCMCAGGGAAGAAATTCTTCCTAATATCCAAACTAAATTTCCCCTCTTTCATTGCTCCTTCCCCTGTCCCTACACCTCCCTCACCTGCTCCCCACAGTGTTTTGGGCGCAGTCCAGGACTCCATTGGTTTCTGGGCTGGGAGTGCTCCCTGCCAGCTCATGGGGAGCTTTTCCTCAACCACCACCCCACCTCTGCAGCCTGTCCGGTTCCCTCTGGATCCATCCCTTCCCTCCAGYRTTGGACTGCCCCACACAGCTCGGTGTCATCAGAAAACTTGCTGAGGGTCCCTTGATCCCACTGCCYGTGTCACCGACAGAGGGGTTGAACAGTCTCAGCCCCAGTACCAACCCCTGTATGCCTGTGTTTCAAAGTTCTTGGCAAGACACCAATCAGAACCAGTTCCCCCAGCTCAGCCTTTAGCCCCCACCCCATCCAGGAGGGCTGCAGATCTCCTGGATCCCACCGCCCCCATGCACCTGCCGGCTTCTGCCTCGCCGCGGCTGAAAGCAGGGTGATCCGTGGGAAAGCAAATAGGACAAAACATAAGGAATAATGCTTAGGACAGGTTGCCAATATTGTGTGGAAAGGCCACTTCACAACTCAGGAGAAAGGGTTCTGATGGCAGGAGATGCTCAGGGCTGGCTGGGAAGGACGGATTCTCCTGGTGGTGCAGTGCAGGGAGAGCAGCTCCTGCCAAATTCAGCCGAGGGCCAAATCCTCTGCTCCAGATCCTGCAGATTTAAGCAGGGACGTGGAATCCAATGTTTTGCCTCTAAATATCCACATGGTGCACTAAAATATGCCAGACATGCAAACTGCTGTTCCCCCCCAYTGGATCCCCCRTGGGGTGAGGACACAGCTCCAAACRGCTCTGGKGGAGAGCAGCAACCACTGTCTGTGGTCCTGGGTTGTGTTGAGGTGTTTGGCAGCTTCTGATGTGGGATGTTGGACTCCGATTTGGGGGAATTTTTCTGAATTTGGAAGCAGTGAGAGGTTAATAAAAATTCTTTGAGGTTGGATCTATACCTAATATGCTGTAAGACATCCTGGAGATTTGGCTACTTTGGTATTTCTTTTTCCATTTTTTTTCCCCCCTTCATAATTTTAAAAGGGAAAATTTTTTAAAAATTTGTTTATTGGTGATCCATGAAATCGTGTTTTGGTTAAGCCCACTTTTAAAAAAGAAATGAAAATATATAGATTTTTACATTTAATGCTGAGCACAGTTCAGGTTCTCTCCAAACTGAGTCTGGGGTGGAGGGGGAGGAAGASAGTGGATTTATTTTGCCCRTAACTTGCATAAATAAACAYCTATTTTTTTWWAATTCTCATTTTCCTTGACTGTAAAATGAATTCAAATGAACATATTAAATAAGCAGATTGTCCAGGASGGATTTAGATCAGTTTCTAACATCTACAATAGATTTCTCCTTCAGTCTGTCCTTTGATGCCCTATGCCATTCCAATGGGATGGGCTGGGGCAGAGCCTTCAGGGGCTGGAAATTCAGAGAGGACCTTCTTCTTCCTCTATCTTCAACAGCAAATTCCTCTGACTCCAAAAAATTCAGAGGAGAGCCATTGGATCCCCTCATGGTGTCTCAGCAGGAACCCCTTGGCCACCCAGACCTCCTGCTGGGGGAGATTCCCAAGACTGTTTTTTTTGGGATGAGCTCCAACATCTGCATGAAATTTGAACTGAAATTGGCAGGGAGAAAACCTTCAGGCCTTTTCTGGGTCCCACAAAATGTCTTTCAGGTTTAACTGAGTTATAAACCGGTTTTTAAGGAGCCCCTTTGACTTTTTCCTGGAGTTTTTCTCCTCTGGCTCCCAGGTGGTTTTTAGTGAAATTCCAAAGGATCTTGACCCTGACCCTGGGTCCCAACATCACCCTAATCCCTGTATCTTCTCCCAACATCCCCTAACACCCCCAGCTGCCTCCACGGGGGGAAGATTTCTGTATTTTCCCAGGAGAAGAAGATGAGCAAGTGTGGAAGATAGAGAAGAACAAAGGGATGTGGACACAAGAAATTCCTGTTATTTTAAATAGCTCTGTGTAAGATGATTTGCTTTATATACATTTCCTTAGAAACGAAACAAACCAGGAAATCACATAAAAATATGTGAAAAGGAAGTTATTCAGTTTGTATAGGCAGGATCTGGATGCTCAGGMATGCCAGATTTACAGTTACATATGTCTGCAACCCTATTTCTGCTCCCAGGAGCACGTGCATTACGAGCCAATCTTTAACTACATAACCACGTAATATTTTCCCATTCCCTCTCTTTTAATATTAGAAGTTGGATACAAAAGCGGGAAGAATCAGGATTGCACAGGCAATGGTAAAAATGCCGTTTCTTAACTTTCAAGTACTTGGCTTTGCAACTTAAATAACTTTCTTCAAATGTAATTTTTTCATATGTAATTATATATATCCAGTGCTGAACGCTGGAAAGCAGTGGGGATTACTGGGAAGCTTTTGGAAACTCCTTAATTTCCTTCTAGCACTGAACAGGAGACAGCACCTTCTTTACTGTAGATTTCCCAATGAATTCCTCTTGGTTTTTTTTAAATTGATACAGTTCTGAACAAAAAACCAAAGAAACTGGGTCAGGAAATATTGTAAATAATTATTCTACTTTTTTATCATTAAATACACAGGCAGAGTAGGACGTTGTTGGAGCCGGGGGTAAGTTTAATGCTGAAGAAATCGGGTTTTAATGAACATATGCTGACATGGCCTCACAATCTTGCTTCATCTCCCCTATTAACTTGCTCTGCACCCAGGAAACCTTTGGCTCACTGCCTAAGTAATAGAAGAATAATTAGAGTAGTAATTGAAGAATGCCAAGTCAAACTTCTAAGGAATTTATCTTTAACAACCACCCTGAAGTGTGTTTCCTACACTGCCTGGCATGGTGGTTCTTGAGGAATCATTTTGCAGGTTTCCAAGAAAAATTAGTGGCTCTGGTAGCCATCAAAATAAACTTGCTATGCCTTGTAAAATAGAAATAAATGTCTTTGGAAAAAGTGGAAATCATCCTGTCATACACCAACCCTATTGTTGGCCAGCCCTACCGTTCCTCTTGAGTGGGGCTGGATATATAATCCGTCAACTGCCTTCATCCCACAGGATTAAAAGGCCAGAATAATAGATTTAACCTAGAATTTACTTGCTTTTGACAATTAAATCCCGGATGTTTAAGACCTACAATGTGCCATTTTAATTGATGTGGGTCTTACATTTACAGCTAGAGAAATATTTTGCACTAATAACTGAAATTTTCTATTCAATGTGAAAATCGTAACTGAGCAGTGGTAATTTCTTTGCAGCTTTGATCCATCAAACCAATTTTTGCTGGAGAACARCACGATTTGTCTCGTCGCTGTGCTCCTTCCTCAGTGGGAGTTTCCGTACCAGTTTAGTGGTCAATATGTGATGGATGAAMCAGCAGTTCCCAGCCTGGGAGCTCATCCAGCTCTTTGTAAAGCTGATGGAGGCACCTCTCCCTGGAGCACCAGGCTGGGGATTTCCAGGTGATTTAGGAGAGGASTTGCCCCATTCGTTCTTGCTTTCCCTGTATTCAAGGACAGCTGTTCTGGAACATTTATGTCATGTACATGCTCCTCCTTTGCAGGTGATGAGTATGGTTCCCAAATTATTCAATGTTGTGTGATGCCAGATCAGGTTTACACAGGTTTTGCTGTATTTTCACAAATATTTGTCTACAACTCTGAAGTCCAGCAGCTCATCTCRGAGGCTGAAAACCATTCTCTTGATTCCTTATTTTGACAAGTCAATCATGGGACAAAAGCATGAGGAGAAGAGTGATTTTGAGGCCAGCCTTGTGCAGCAGGTCCTCCACGTTCTCAGGTGCTGAAGAAAGGAGCCTTTGTATTCCAGGAGATGGAGCTGGCACTGCCTGCTTGGGAAGAGAGGAGATCCGCATTAGGTTTTTTCATAATGTCACTTCATCTTTCAATAATATTAAGATGTGGAACGATATTCCAAGTGTTTAGTGTCATGGGAAATGAAGCGGAATATATTTTGTTGGTAATTTCTACGGCAGCAGAGTTGGGGGTGGGGGGGAGAGCATTCCAGCCAATTACTGGTTTCAGGTACTTCTATATTTAAATTTCTTCCCAGTTACCTCAGCATAATTAATAAATGATATTGCTTCGTATTTCCAAGGAAATCCAGACAGCTGTACCACCTATCACTCCTTCCTTTAATGCACTGTAAAAGTTCCTCCTCCACACTCTCTGTTCTGTTGTTGTAATTAAGGATGTGCATCAGGAAGTGCCATGCTTCAGACCTGAGTTTACTGCCT
>JACAXG010000093.1:1596509-1657728 GCA_018881555.1 Amblyornis subalaris
ATTTCTGGAACTGCTGGGGATGTTAGCAGCAATGCCCCAAATAAGATTACCAGGAGGTGCAATTTTTTATAACAATAACAGTAACATTGATTTCCTTTGCTTTATAACTTTGTTTTCATAAATATTGTCGAGTGTAATTGACAGGCATGTGAGTCAATGAAAATGGGACTTAACTGCTGAAAATACAGCGGGGGACTAACTTCTACTCACTCCCTGTGCCTTTCCAGCTCCTGGAAATATATTACTGCAGAGGAGTTGCACATTTTTCTTCCTTAAATACTCTTGAAAGCGTAGGGGCAAAGAAAGGAATTCTGAGAGAATATTTGAGGAGCACAGAAAAATGTTTGTGACAAGTAMGAACTGATGCCGTGGAGTATTAACCTAATGAAGTAATTCCTGTGAATCCCTGAACCCACTAGAACAAAATCATAGGATATTTAACAGTTTGAATGATGTGGCATTCCTTTACTTACAAGCTGTTTTTTAATATGTGACATTTTAATAAATAAATGACCCAATAGAGCTTTATTTCTCCTAATGACCCATTTTTGGGTTTTTTGGATCAACTTCTGTGTTGCTGATGCACTTAACACTCACCAGGGCACTGAACAAAAGCAAAGGCCTTGAGTAGCAAGACCATGTGATTTATTATTGACTTTTCATACATAAAAAATGCAGTTAAAAAAAAAAAAAAGGAAAAAAATTAAGTTCTGCAAGTATAAAGCTCATGACAGTATAAACCTGTTCGATACGTGACTTTTGGAGCAAACATGACATGACAAAATGCCCAAGTGGATGACACAAAACCTGAGTGATAAAAACCTGCATTGACTGTAACACTGTGGCTGTTTTTGTCCTTCTCTACATGCCCACACACACCTGAACTGGGATGTGCCTGGGCCCCGGAAGCCAAATCCAGATCTCAAATGTAAACRTTGCTGAGGAGGGGTCTCCCATCTCTTATCTGGGTTTTGTTCCATGGGTTTGAACCATTGGGTGGTGAAATCTTTGGAGTCATACATGGAGGTCTGCTGGCTAAAATACTCCCCCCTGGTCCTGCTGCTTGCTGGTTTGGGGTCCTGCACGTGGTGCGGCAAACTGGGGCTCTTCCCTGCTTGGGAACACTTGCAATTGCCCAGAGTGATGGTTCAAAGTCCGACGTGAAACAACATCTGGGCAGCAGCGACAAAATTATTGCAGCACCTCTGGTGGAGAGGAGCATGAGTATCTCTAGGAGTTCTAGGCTGAGCCACGGCCTCTGGGCGTCTGTGTCCCTGTCCATAATCCATACATTCTGCCTTCCTTGAACAGAAGTGGGGAGAGGGAGAACAGTCAGATAAACCCAGTGAGGAAAATCCCACCCTGTGAGAATGTTGTATATACTGTTACTTTGGGCTTTGGAGGGCATTTCTGTGAGCAGAACAAAAAAACACTGCACAGCTGTGATTGCAAGGCAGTCTATTATCTGCATTATCTCTCCTTAGGATGGGCAGGAATTCTTCATTTCATGCATCATTTAAAACTTGCTACAGTGATCCCACAAAGTCAGTAACGATGCTAAGTACAAAACTTTAATAGTGTTGCTGTTCAGACACAAGGCACCAAACTCATTTCCCTGCAAGCTGCAGCATTGGCTGATACCAGCACTCACTTGAAATATTGCAATCAGTCCAACGCTCAGGCGAACCCAACCAGAGCTGCCGGTGCAACCTCAGAATTTCCCATTTTTCCACGCTTTGGTGTGATTTATAGCTTGATGAAGTCTTATCTCCCCAGCCTACTGCCATAGGCTAATAGTCTGTAACAAAGCTCAGTCTCAAAAATGTCAAACATAATGAAAAAGGGAAAATCGCAGCAGAGGAAGTTGGTGGGAGCCTTTCCTGAGGGTGTCTGTCCTGGAGAGCACRGGGACTCTTGTGGTTCAGAACCCAGGCGAGCAGGGAGAAACTGTGCTGTGCCTCTGCCCGTGCCAGCACCAACCTCTCCCGCCACAGAGGTGCCCGTGGAACATGCGAGGAGACACACTGCCCTCTGCCAATCCAAGGAAAACACTGCTTCCCTCCCTCTAACAGCCCAGCAAAAGCCCAGCCGTGAGAGCCAAGGTGGATTTCCCAAGCTCCCGCTGGTCCYGTGCGAGGATGATCCCAGCAATTGCACCCTGAGGCCACAGCTGGGGTGACTGGGAGCAGATTCCCGCTGCTCTGGGGATGCCTGGGCACTGCCAGGGGCTGGAGCTGAGCAGTGTTTGGAGCATCAACCACAGCACTGCTGTTCTCTGCCCTTGCCCAGAGCAGCAGGAATGAGCAGGTTTCCACGGAGCGCCACCTCCGAGGTGCAAAGTTCTCCAGAAAACACCATCTCAGGATATCAGAGGGTTGGAATTGATAGTCTTAAAGGTCCTTTCCAACCTTAATGATTCCATTATTCTATTCCTCCTGCCAGAATTTTGAATAAAACACTGGTTATAGATCGGCAGCACTCCGTTCAGACCCACTCTCACTCCCATTCCGTGGAACACTGCAACATTTCCGTGGTAAATTATCCTGGCAATAACTGCTAAACAACTGCTGTGCTTTGTTAAAAGATTGCCCCAAATGCTTYRGATTTCTATTTGGTGGCTCTGTKCTGCCTCACACCTYCCTCACCCATCAGGGACACGCTGTGACCCAGGGATGCAAGGAGAGGGGTGGCCAGAAGGGAGATTTGGCTCCCAGCTTTCCCAGCTTGAATTTCAGTTCCTTAAACCACCTTGTACGAGTCCTGTTTCCRCTTCTCCTATCTTCTTCTCACACATGTGAAGAGTGGAACAAGAGTTTCTATACAGGTCCCAGTCATTAAATAAGTGGATTTGTTGGATAAGGGCAATATTAAGTACAAAGTGTAAATAGTTTTATTRACTAAGCAGCTACACTACATCCCAGAATGTTTGGCCTTTGGCATCTCCAACCAGGAAAGCCCCAGGTGTGAAAATACAGGGAATGTCAAGAGAATCTGGTGACTAAGATGAGCCAAATGTTCTGTTTGAAAGCCYGTGGCTCACTGCACCTACCAGTGTCCACGTGCTGCTGCAACACAGAGGCAACTCACCTMAACTCTTTGTTCCTCAGGTTGCCTATCCATGAAATGGGGATAAATAGTGGCATGGGAAGCTTGTCTTTTGCAAACTTTAATTTATTAATGCCTGAATAATGCTTTCAGGTCCGATGGAAGATGTTGTGTAATTATAATAAATAGATATTGACTTCAAAGAGTCTCTGTAGATCTGGGCTTTTTGATCCCATTCTAAAACTGTAATTATCCCTATCCCAYAGGCTTAAATATAAAATTCTACGAGTGCAGATTTTCATCTGTATTCTGCTGGTGCATGGTTGCACATTTTCCAGAGGAGGTGGTAGGATATGGGCCCTCAGACAATAATGAGGGTAGATGGCTGTGTTTTTACCGAGGAATGTGGAATTTCTGRGGTGAACTGGGGCTGCATTGGCTTCATTGTGGGACCAGGAGGCTGTGCTCTTCTGGAACAGGAGCTCCCAGCTCCAAACACTTGTTGGGTGCATCCCTGGTGCCCCAGTTTGTAATTAATGAGTGATCAATGCTCTCATCTGGGACAACGTGGCTSTGGTCGAGGGTGATCCCATCCACAGACATGGACCTGCACACCTCAGCACAGTGGCAAACACCCCAAAAATCCCTGCGGGTCAGGGACTGTGTTCTCAAYGTGAGTTTATTCTTTCAGAATGTTGTCTTTTTATATTCTTATCAAGTGAAAGAGGCCAAACAGATTTTTCCCTCTACTCATTTTAATAAAATTGGCTTCCAGGCTGCGATGTCGGATGCCAAAACTCAACCTGGAAATGCTGGCAGCCTCATCACTCCAGCGACGCCAGCAGTGGTGTTGCAATTATCAGTTGATCTCCTGTTTAAATACAACCCAGCGTGTGAGCTGAATACAGACAGGTCACAAAAAAAGCTGTGAAAAAGGTGGGGGGGGGGGCGGGAAAAATCCTTAACAATTCTAAAATGGGCTCAAGTCATAACATACAAATTGTTTGCTCAGCTAAAATGTGCTAAACCAAAACAAATTAAATGTAGCAGAGAATACGATAGCAGAAGGGTGAAAGTCATTTCAACAAAAGTAAAAAGAATTGGCTTTTCCTTCCAGTCATCTGCATGGTTTTGGTTACCCAGACAGATGGAAAATCGTGTAAAAAAAAGGAAGAAATTGCCATCAGAAATTGCAATCAGATGCTGATATAGTAGAGGGCCACTTTGGGGGTCTTTTCCTTGCCCACTTGCTCCAGCTCTGGAATCCAGAAGTGCTGTATGGTGGGTTTAGCTGGGACTGGATGTGCTGAAGAAATCCCAGCTCTCCTGCTGACCCCTCACCAGCATCTCCCAGAGAGCCACCTCCATGGGAATTACCCAAAACACACTCCAAAGCGTTTTGGGGCTAAATCAGACCAACAGCCAGTGGCGGGAAATGGTGTGAGGTTCTTGTCTGCTCTGGGTACAAAATACAGAGTTATAATTGTGATCTTCTAATACCTGAAGGAAAACCACAGAAATGAGGGAGGGGGACTTTTTCCAAGAGCTTGGAGTGACAGGACAAGGTGGAATAGCTTCAAAATGACAGAGTAGGTTTGGATTGGATATCAGGAAGGAATTCTTCCCTGTGAGGGTGGTGAGGCCTTGGCACAGGTTGCCCAGAGAAGCTGTGGCTGCCCCTGGATTCCTGGAAGTGTCCAAGGCCAGGCTGGATGGGGCTTGGAGCAAYCTGGGAYAGTGGAAGGTGTCMCTGCCCATGGCAGGGGGCTGGAAATASATGATTTTTAAGGTCCCTTCCAACCCAGGCCATGCTACCATTCTGTGATCTATAACTGCATTTTATATTTRTACCACAATAATGTCTCCTGGATTTTCCTGCTTTCCTTAACAATGGAGAATATATAATAGGTGGAGATGCTCTAAATCCTGAAATGCCAAACACGCCCTTGATGGACAGGTGGCCAAGGGCTAACAYCTTTCTGCTGCAGGCAGCCCGGGCAGCGTGTTGGGAGCAGCTCCTCATGATGGGGAGCCAGAATGGGGCCATTTGAGATATCAGAGGAACAGGATTTCACAAGTCAGAGGGGTGCAGAGAGGGCAGCTGCTTTCACAATATTTAACACACTYGCTTTCATGCCACTTTCAGGCCAGATTTTGCCTAAAAAAGAACTGTTAGATAGCTCCCCAAACTGCGATAAGAACCCGTAGCTCTAATATTCCAGTATTAGCATCTGTTCTTTCTTAGGTTACCCCCTTAAATTTCTTTTTTTCCGACTTGAAAACAAATCCAAAGAGTCCTAAACTCTAACAAATTACCCAGCAGAGCATATGAGTGGTTACAGGTTTCCAGCTCCACTGGAAACAYGCCGGTCTCCAAACTGTGCGCAGAGAATCCAACACTTCGAGCCCAGCTCTCCTGCCAAGACATGTGTCCAAAAAAACCCAGATGCCTTCAGTGTTTTATTACATGCAGCACTGAGCAGCTCAATGGCTGGGAGAGCAGTAGCCAGGAATATTGGGAAACTGCAGATGCAAACACATACACACACACAGAAATATGCGGGCCTGTGACTTTAGCACCGGTGAACATCGGGCTCGCTGCTCAGGATGRGAGCCTCTTCCAAGCTGGGATAACRTGGGATAAAAACAGACTGTTCCTTCGCAGGCAAATTCGGATCTGGTGCAACTCGATACGGCAGAACTTTGGAACTARCTTAGGGGTGTTTAATAATGCCCACAAGGTTCGTACTCTCAGATTCAGTGTCAGAAGAAGGGGTAAAATAAAGTTTGGAATGACCTCTAAGTAAGAGTTGAACAGGCAATGGAGTGCTGAGATCATGGGAACAGATTTGGATGTGCCCACCAGTATCCTCCAACACTATAACAAATTGAAATTTCTTGCATTAGTGGTCAGAAAAGGCTGAGATGCTGCTGGTGATCAGATTAAATCTTGAGCACAAATGTGAMTTTTTACTGCTGCGTTTATTTATTCTTTTTCTTTACTCATCTTGTTCTATATTTGGTTCACACACACAGTTACCAAAACATGGCTTTACAACCACAACCATTCACAGAAGGGCTCAAATGCATGGAAGTTTACATCAAGCTGTAATCAGGGAATCCAAAATCTCTGGGATTATTTAAAAAAGAATTTGTAAAAAGTTAAAAAGAATTAAATAAACACATCATAAACTTAACTGATTTTTTTTGATGTTACACATGATTGTATGAATTTTAGATTTTTTTCAATAATTATTCCATCTATTTAAAATGTACACATGGAAAAGTATCAAGGGACTCATCCCCTAAGACATGTTATGTTTCTTGGGGATACCAATAGGAAGAATAAACCTTTGCTGGATGGATGTTGAGTTTATGGAAGAAATTAATAGATTATTAGTATTTAAATGTAATTACTCCAATGGGTCCATCCTTGTGTCTGAAGACACAATGTGAAGGGGAAAAGTGCAGGCTGTTATAAGGAAAAAATGGATGTTTGACCTTTTGACCTCCATTAGGATGTTACTTCCCAACTCTGGAATCATCTCCAGAGAAGGCTGGCAGGGTTGGAAGTAGATTTTTAGTGACAGCTCTGTTGTATCCCAGGAAGGAGATGGGGATGAGTTCCTTATAAGGCAGGAGCAGGAT
Organism: Amblyornis subalaris; assembly: GCA_018881555.1. Lineage (NCBI taxonomy): Eukaryota > Metazoa > Chordata > Aves > Passeriformes > Ptilonorhynchidae > Amblyornis > Amblyornis subalaris. The sequence goes on from JACAXG010000093.1 coordinate 1,603,203, forward strand.
ATGAGGCATGGGAATCTCATGAGGCTCTGGAGCCTTGGGGGCCACTCTGATGTTTGAACTGTGCTCAGCTCTGGGGTCCCCAGCACCAGAAGGTCATGGACATATTGGAAGGAGTCCAGAGCGGGTCAAGGGGATGCTCCAAGGCCTGGAGCCCCTCTGGAGCCAGGCTGGGAGAGCTGGGGGTGTTCACCCGGAGAGGAGAAGGCTCCAGGGAGACCTCAGAGCTCCTTCCAGTGCCTAAAGGGGCTCCAGGAGAGCTGGAGAGGGACTTGGGACAAGGGATGGAGGGATAGGACAAGAGRAATGGCTTCCCACTGCCWRAGGGCAGGGTTAAATGGGATATTGGGAAGGAATTGTTCCCTGTGAGGGTGGTGAGGCCCTGGCACAGGTTGCCCAGAGAAGCTGTGGCTGCCCCATCCCTGGAAGTGTCCAACGCCGGGTTGGACGGGGCTTGGAGCAACCTGGGACAGTGGAAGGTGTCCCTGCCATGGCAGGGGGTGGAAATGGATGGGCTTTAAGGTCCTTTCCGACCCAAACCRCTCCATGACTGTGTGTGCTGTGAGGGTGGGAAGTTCACAGTGATTTTCCTTGGCAATTTTCATTTTTTTCTTCCTCTTTCCTTTGACCAGTCCTTTTCTCTTTGTTGCAGTCCCAGTGCAAWGTTTGCTGTCCTTTCAGCAACAGGTTTCTCCATTTCACTGCTGCCCCGCTGGCCCTGGATGCTGGGGCTGCCAAGGGCTGGGCCTTGGAGACCACGMAGAGGCATTTGCCATGCCCAACCTCTGCTCAGAGGCATTGTCAGGTTAACGACCTGCAAAGATCTGCACAAACACCGCGGGAAGATTTGCCAAAAACGTTGGCACGTTTTTGTTGGCCCCACAGCCACACATTAGGACGATAGCGAGGGGCCAGTTTGTGGATACGAGGCTCGGGCAGTGTTGGGAACAAAGGGACCGAGGAACAAGTGAGGTGACTCCTGAAGAGCTACTGGGGACACCAGTGGCTTGAGGGGCCACAAAACCCTGTGGGATCTCTCGGGAGATTTCAACTCTGTTGAAAGGACAAACTGGATTTCTGTGCACTGCCAGCTCGGCCCCTCTGCTGTGGCCTCTGACTTCTTGGCCAGGTTTGCAGGAACGGTATTTTCCCCTCCGCTCCCAGGCATGGAGAAGCGAAGGAAAAGGTGAAATGGGACTGGGGAAACACGAGAGCCGTAAGAGCAGCGGGGGCTGACACGCTGGGTGGTCACCCAGCACTACCTGAGACATCCCACTCTGCAGGGAGAGGAACGAGGCTGTCAGCCCCTGCCAGAGGGAACAGCAAGGCTGGTCTTTAATCATTCCYCACATGAAATGTTCAACCGTATTTCAGTTTTCAGCAGACAACACACATAACAAATGTAAAATTTAGATAAGGGGACGACTGGAAAACGCAGCTGATTGAAACAGGCAGAATTCATGTGCTTCTCTTTTAAAAGAGTTTCTAAAATTGGAGTTATTTTGCCAGATGGGACTCTCATTATAGGATAGTTTGGTCCTTTGAGTGAATGAAGGGCTCTCCRCTTACATGAGCAAAAATGTCCCGAGGAGTTTCAGCGGTGTTTATTGAAGCCCATGAAAACCGTACACAGTCATGAATTCCAGAGCCGGAGTATGCCCAGGCCTTTTCCAAGCACACAGCAACACCTCTCTCACTGCCTGTAACTACAAATAAGGCTGAAGGAACTGTTCAGTTTTTTTATCTGAGAGATTTTACCAGAGCTCTCGAGTGCTGCTCTGCAGTATCTGCTGGAGGTCGGGGCCTGAGGCAAGAATTGGGCTCACCCCGTGACAGAATCACAGAATGGTTTGGGTTGGAAGGGATCTTAAGGATCATCTCATTCCATGAGCAGGAACACCTTCCACTAGACCAGGYTGKCTCAGAGCCCCTTCCAGGCTGGCAYGCTGGAACCTGAGCTGCTCCTCTGTGTGCACATGAACTCCCCACATTTTCCACACTTCCCTGTGTTCATTTCAATGATCACTTCAGTGTGACTTTCTCCCTTTACCTATTTCCCCTTGTGAACTTGGCCAAAATGAATTTGAGATACTTTTGGGAGATTCTGGTGTTTGGAAATTTGGTGCTGAAACACTTTGTGAAAAAGAGTTTCCTTTGCAATGTTAGTTATTAACACAAAGCTCAAGGCACTGCAAAAACTACCCAGGTATGGAGGGATGTTCCCTTCAAGTTTGATTCAGCAACAGATCCCTTTGAAAATCAYCATATCAACTGCATTAGGCAGGAACTGTAAAAAAAAGCTATTAAAAATGTGTTTGGATAACAAGCAYGTGTTTATACATGTATCTATTTATCTATTTATCTATCTATTTAAAAAATGCTATGTTGTATACCGGAGAACAGCTGTTTGATTTGATATTAAACAAGACTTAAAAGTTATTAACTCTTTAATTTCATCCTGAACTGTCTCTGATGCTGCTGTTGAATGCAAAGGCATTCACTGTGCTTTGCAAGGAACTTAAACCTGTACAATTCATCCCTATTATCTCTTGCATTCAGAAAGTGACATTTACCTGGCTTTAAAGACTCTTCTTTCAACTTTTTWAAAATCTATGTGCTAATCAGCCTTTTGGTTTTCATAACTTGAAAATTGGTAGAAAGCTACATGATTCATTTTGAGAATATTTAGTCCTTTGTTTTATTACACGAGACAGATCAATGCTTCATTTGCTCGTATTTGACCAGCGCTTCTTTAGGAACTGCTTTTTGTTTTAGTAAACATTGACAATTTTATTTCTTCAGCTCCTCGAAAAACCACTTCATGCGTACTCATGTAAAGAATGCTCCTGCAAATGGTTGGCACAATCCCGCATTGATTAGAGAGGAAATTGAGATTAAAAGAGAAACCTGCCAGAGAATTATCTGTAAATAAAAGCACATTCAGCACCGTGCCGRTGCCTCTCGGAAAACAATCCCTGTGCTCTTTGTGTTGCGCTCCTCTTTTTAACAGCACAAACTTCTGCCTTTGTATCACAATCAGAATTCGAATGTCTTTGCCTCTTGTCATCTGGCCTCTGGAGCTGAGAGTGATATAAACGGGATATCGCTGGTAAATGTCACGGGTGCTGACGAGATGTCAGCAGACCACAGCTGAGAGCTCTGGAATTCAAATCAAGAGAGACTGATCCTTATCTCAAATGATGTGTTTGAGATTCCTCGCCCCTTCCCAAATTTGCTGCGGCTCCAGCACGCGAGGCCGAGGCTACCGGAGGATTTCCCTCTGCTCTAAAGGCTGCAAACTCCTGGAAATTCGGCGCAGTCAGGACGAGAGGCTCTTAACTGAAGTAAAAAGAAAACCAGGCAGGCACTTTCTTGTGAGCTCTGAATTTTATGAGTCGGTACTTCCGAGGGTTGTTCCACCTTGTGCACATTTAACCCGAGCCCAAATGCACTGATGTGCTGTCCTGGTTTAAAAGTAGGTGGGAAACTGCCTTACAGACACAGTAAATGCTATTTTAGGATTAAACCTCTCGAATCCCTCAGCTTACTACGCGGGTTACAGCAAGATGCTCCGCTAATGAATCATCATTGAGCAGCTGCATTTGCATAACGGAGGGAAGATGAGGCACCACACAGCGAGGGCAGCCTCTAATTTATGAACAGGAGACCAGATTCATTTTTTTACAACATTTTTTTTCCATTTATGTTTTTATATGTCAATGTAAAAATGTTTCCATGGAGACTGTAAAGGTTTTTATTAAAAGGTCGATAATATACCTCCTACATAATAATTTAAGCAACTTGAGTGAAACCTTATGATCTTGTTTTTCGACATGTTCCAGTTGGCGTTTTTCCTCCATTGTAACCTGTGCCAGAAAAATGCAGCGAAACTGTAAAACCTGGGAATGTGGCATTGTAGCAGTACATATATATAGATATAAAAATATTAATGTTTGGAGGTAAAAAATACATTAGCACGATAAAAGTGAGTTGGCCGGGTGCTGTGGTTACGTAATACCTGGTGTTAACATGTAGCATGTACTGCTTATGCTACACCAGCATATTTTGTGATATATAATCCAGTGTTTATCTATATTCAAATTAGAATCTATATTTTTACCCTGTTCTCTGGAGACGTATTATTTAAACAATCTCAGTCACAAAAAATAAACGTAAGGACTAAAGCTAAAATAACTCTGAAGGATTTTTCCCAGTCCTGATTACACTGCACTCTCTGCTGTCTTAATATATCTTTAATTATTATAACTGATCTGAACACAAAGGGGACGGATTCTCAGCTGCAGGGACTTGGCTTGGCTCCACGGAAATTTCCAGCGGAAGGGGGTTAACTTTCACCAGGAGTAAATCAGACCCGGCTTCGTATTTCCTGCCCTATCTGCTTCTGCCCTTTGCGTTTTGCTGGTCTGAGCCAAATTGTGAACAAACCCCCGACCTCTGCTCTGCCAGGATTCGCTCTTTGCCTTCTCCCTGATGTCTCCTGCTCCTCGGCTCTGGAATGAGGAGGCACGGAAAGCCGCAGACGCCGGTTCTGCATCGGCGCTTCCTTGGGTTTCCAGGCACAACTGGAACGGGAGGGGAGGGAGCCCAGGGCTGGTGGCTGCAGCCGGAGGGTGTGAGGGGTTTATGTGCTCTGGGATAATGTTCATCCCAGGGAACATTTGCCCTGAGCTGTAGCTGAGGACACCACGGATCCGGAACCGGCAGGAACAYACGCACAGTTCCCTGAGCCAGCGCCACTCCACGGATAACAAACATCCAGTGCCACTCCAAGGATGACAAACCCACTTCACCTTCCTGAAAGGCAACTTTGCAAGCGCAGGAAACTTCCCAGCATTTGCATAACCTTAATCTTCTGGTGAACGTTTGCAGATTCCCCACTCTTGCGTTCAGCAGCCAAGTCGCTAACGCGAGTCCTTTTAACTCTGTGCTTTTTGATTAACCAGTAGTATCTGGGAATAATAATTGGTCATGGCCATCCATCCTACGGGGTTGATTAACTGGGAATAAGCTACACATTTTTTTCCTTCTTTTTTTCTTTTCTTTTTTTTTTTCTCTCTTTCCTTTTTTTTTTTTTTTCAACTGTAAAGCTTTTCTGTGGTAATTCCACCATTCATTAGGATGGAGAAATTGGCTCCAAACCAAGTACATCTGCCAAAGCCATTATTTCCATCATCACACTCTGCATCAGTCTGCAGTGCAGCCTTGTAGGAAGACAATGTTCTGTCCCCTTGTGGTTCTTAAGTTATGGGTAAGGAGCTTACATATATTAAAAGGAGGGTCTTCACTTAGTCTCTTAATCTTTATGAGCACTAATARTAGTCAACTTTGTTTCCAAAATTTAGAAACACTTGCTTTCAACATAGAAGGGTTGCACATGTTAGAAGATAAGTCTCGGTGCAGTGAGATTAGGATTCCACGTTTTTGTCAAATATCTCCACATTTCAGATTTTAGAAAAGAGGCTTCTGTAGCTTTAACACATATGCTCGTCCTCCTATACTTACATTCTGTATCTTTAAGAGGATAATTGCTGAATTGAAATTTGAGAGTGTTATCTTAATAACCAATTACTCAAATAACTTTGAAATTGGCTTAAATTGGCTCGTCATGCTACATTTACCTGAATCTTTTTATGGGAAAGTTAGGAACAAAAAAAAAAAAAAAGAAAAAAAGAAAAAAAAAAAAAAAAAGAAAAAAAAAACCTTGGCAGCCTGATTTGTTTAGCATTGCTGGAGGTTCCTGTTTGCAGCAGGGAGAGTGGCCCTGGGTAACCCCAGCTCAGACCCCCTGCCCAGGCACCTCCGGTACGGAGCAGGAATGCGGTGGGAGGCMGGAATGGCCAGACCCTCTGACTGCTCACCCCGAAACACCGCCTGTGASTGTGACCCAGAGAGGGATTCAGGGAGGAGAGGATGGATGCTGGCTGGAGAAATCCATCACCTCTTCACAATGAGCTCACAGCTCGTGAACCAACGGAACAGAGAGGAGGAAATGGAGATCTTTTACAGCTCTGTTTATAAGGATTGTTAAAAATAGTGAAAATTGAGATAACCTTCTTTAAAGATTTCATGTGTTTAGCAATATGGTTTGATAATATGGATGTGTTTAGTAATATGAGGTTCTGAGTTGGGATCTGTGGCAGATCCTGCATTACACGCTCAGGTCCCTTCATAATTTCCTGATACCAAATAAATAAAATGATAAAACTTCAGTAAACTCAAATGCCTGCACTTAGCACCATTCAGACAACTGAATTTCATAAACATTTTAGAGTCGATTTGAAGAGAACTCATTTACTCTGTGATCAAGGTCTCCAGTTGACATCAGCTTTCCAAACTGGCTCATGTTTCTCATAGCTCAATATTCCGTTTTCACCAGTTCAGATTCATTTTCCTATTCTGGAACATCCAAGTGTTTTACCCTGCTCTTGGATCCAAGATCCTATTGCTCAATAGCCAACATAAYGGGCATTGCTGATCCTTAATGGATCGTGGTCTCCACGGCCTGGTGCCGTGAGGCGGAGCCGYGTCTGGAATGTGATGGATCTACCGACAAAGCCAAAAATCATTCTGAATCCTCTTTTGTTTTCTGCCTCAGCGAATTTCAGACAAAGAAGGTCCACATGGAAAGAACCAAAATTTGCAAAAGGGAGTCTGATTTAGGAGGAGTCAGAATAACAAATAAAGTGCTGCATGTTGTGTTCTCTCACAGACATGCAGAGATTTATTCCAGAAACCAGAGAGGAGAGTTTGTGAGATTGAAGGGAGCCCACTGGACCTCCTGAATCCCTGGCATCTTTTGTCCTGATGTGCTGCCCRCAGAGTGCTACGAAACAGCAAAAACTCTGAGGTTTTGGCATTTCCCTTGATTTTTAAAAATTTTTAATCTTTTTTATGATGAAGTCTTCCAGGTTAGAATATTTTTCCTCTCCTATTGAAAGCTATTCCATTAAATTGAAGACTATGTTTTCCTATTAGATTWTTCTGAATATTTGACCTTTGGATAATCCTAAAGCGCAACAACATTTCCCTGCAGTGTGGGTTTTATTGAGCATCTCCAAATGAAGATAGTTCAAAATCAGTGTGAAGTTTGAGTTCTGTGATAATAAGGCCTCATTTTCCTGAATGATTTGACAAGGAGGAATAAGGGGCAGCTCTAAATAACCCTAATCCCGCTCTTAATGATTTCAAACATRTTTGTCCTCCAGCTAAACATGTAGTTTAAGGCTATTCCTAGTCCAGTCTCCTCGCTAGAATATCCAGTTTTTCTTTCAGTGCCTGGGAATACCCAGGGATGCAACCAGATCTTTTAACTGTTCATTTTACAAAACATTATCTATTCTCATCCACAGAGCCAGACTCTGCCAGGTTAGATAAAATGCCCAAAGCAAGAGCTGGGTGATCCAAACAGGATTGTTTCCTTTGATTCTCAGCCTGTGTGAGGATAACAATAGGAATATATCTCCGAGTCTTTTTATTTTCCCCAACATCTTTTTCTAATCCTTTCTTTCAGGTCTTCCACAATCATCAATAAATTAAATAAATTTCAGAAACATTCCAATGCTGGGTTTAAATTCAGTTTTGTGTTGGAAGGGAACATAGAGCTCATCCTGTTCAACCCCCTGCCATGGGCAGGGACACCTTCCACTATCCCAGGTTGCTCCAGTCCCTGTCCAATCTGGCCTTGGGCACTTCCAGGGAAATTATGACTCAGCTTCAGCTGATTGTCATTCCACTCCAGCTCTCTAAGTCCAAAGAGATAAGTTACTAAATTCACCTTTTTGTTCCAGACCTGACCCATAATTTTTATTTAACTTTGGTCATTTCAAATACATCAACCTCAAAGTCAAAATTTTCCCATCAGAACAATGTAAATACACATTTTGCCCTTGGTAGGGTAAAGAAAATCATGCAATAAAGTTAATTAAACATCCCAAAATCCAGCCACAAACTAAGTCAGCCAATTTCCTACCCTTTTGAATCCTAACCCCAGCCTTATCTGAAGCATAGACACGGAATTTTCTGTCAAAATTAAGCATAATATTCATATTTCCTACTGGTGGTCCTTAGCCAGCTTCTGGCTGTTCACAGGATTCAATAAGAAAATGGCATTTTCAACCTATGGCCATCCCAAATTCCTTTCCCTGGTTCTTCTGGCCACCTCTTCACCTTTTGCAGACACCTGAGGCTCTTCTGGCTCCTCATCCACATTTTCCTCTTGCCGTGGTATTTGCCTCTGCTGCTTTCTCAGAAGCCACTGGAGAAGAAGGAGGAATTTTGAGAGGGAAATATTTTTGGCTTTGAGAAACACACACTCCTCTAATGATTTTCTGAAGCGCCAAATGGCTCAGGGATGGAGAAAGAATGCACTTTTTCTGAATGCTTTTTTTTAATAGAAAGCAGGCTTTATATGGTATCCGTAATGGAAGAGGAGAAATCTGAGATTTCTGCAGGCATTTGAGGACATATGTAGAGGATTTAGGTGAGTACAAATTCAAGTGCATAAATGATAAATGAAATACCAGCCACAGAGGGTTATTTATTTCTGTCTGTGGACGATTCTACTCTGATTTTTCCTTGAGACCCTGGTCCTGTGGCTACACCTGTGTCACAGAGATGTGAAGCTGCAGGGATGTGGCCTGCGGAGGAAAATGCTCCCCTTGCAGCTCCTGTCCTAGGTTGGACTTGCTCCAGGAAATCCTGCTCTGGAGCGGGAGCTGTCTCAGCTCCATGCAGATAACACATTCACAGCAGCTCATCAGGTCTCATCATCTGTAACACGAGGAGCTAAATTCCTGCTGGAAACACCGAATCCAATAACGGCACACAGAACTTCAGGACAACCCATGTGTTTTCAGAAATTCGCTTTTAACCAGGAACATGCAGAACACGAGCTCAAATCAGGAATGCTTCCAAGGGAATCCATCAGCCACTGGCTACACAGATGCCTCCCCACAGATGCCGGGAAGAAATGCTCCTGGAAGCCAGCTGGACATGGGTCAGACACCAGCTATCTGCCCATGCTTCCTGTAGTTGCATCTTTCTGCCCAGCCAGTTTGACAAGGATGACAAAAACAAGAACTTTCATCCTCATCCAAGATCTCGGGCTCCTGAGATCCCATCTCAGCTAGCCTTGCTCAGCCCTCAAAGTCTTCCTGCGCTGCTCATTGAAAAAGAGGAATCATTGGAGCAGCTCCTGTGCACCTTTGACTCATGACACAGATTAAAAAAAATCCCAAGCCTTGATGAAAACTGCAGCACAGCAAAAAGGTTTGTTGGAAACATATGCAGGAGACTGCACCATTCCCAAATTTCTGCCAGGCAGGCTGGGTGTCTCCAGACCTGTTTCTCCATGAGGTGGGTGTCTCCTCCAGCCAAGGCCCCGATGACACGATTATGGTGCAGTTTGAGTTAAAGAAAATTGATAAATTCTCTTGTCCACCTAAAAGGAGTCCATACCCCATTTAGCAGTGCAATTTGCCTACCCACCGTCACCAGCATAAATCTCCTTTATTAACTGACTAATCTTCCTTCCTTCCCTCTTTTTCCTTCAGTCAGACTTTCTTTAACTCTCCTTATATTAAGCATCAAGTACAAACCACAAAACCCCACTTCATTCTTTCTGCTCTCCCTGACTGTAATCACAATGGTCCTTCAAGAGGGCCAGGGCATTTTTCAAAGAGGGGTTTTTTCTACCTTACCCAACCATCCACTGGACATTTCTGYTGCCAGGTGAGGGCTGGTCCTCCACGCCATGAGAAACATTTGCTCTTGCAATATTTCCCATGCAATTAGAAGCAGGAAATACTGGATATCTTAAAAATTTTTTTTTTCCTCCGAGATTTTCTTTTCCAGCTTTCCAGACCCAAGGGGCTCTGAGAGCTGAGGCTGGATAACCACCTGAACTGCTGGGCTTTCATTCAAGCTGCTGCCACCTCTGTGCCCATTGTGTCTTGGCCACCTCTGCCCCAGCCACCTGGACTTTTGTCACCTTCCCTCCACTGCCTCTGTGGGTGTAAATGACTCTTCCTGCACGGCTGTGTAAAAGAGAAGTAAAGGGTTAAAAGAAACCTTATAAGCCAGCCTGGAAGAGGTACAAGGCATACAAGTCTTATGTAAATGTGCAATAAAAATGAGGAAAGGGAAAAAAAAAATAATAACTTGAAGATGAGGGTGCTGTTTTTATTCCCAGTGTGGGCTAATAATTAGGGTGAGAATGTCATGCAATGAATTTAAAGCATCTCGTATTTGCTGTAGCCTTTGTTACTGTTTTTACCTCCTATTGGATTAACTTCCCTTCTAACCAATACAATATTTTTCAGCAATAAAGCATTCACTCAATATTCCTTTTCATAAAACCCTCCATGGCTGTAAGAAAACATAATTGGATGTGCACTATACAGCTTGAGCTTCATAAACATTAAGTCCAACAACATGTTATAAATAATAGTGATACAGAAGATTAGCTCTATTAACCTCCTAACTGAGCTGGAAGCATTAGCCTCTTCCAGAACTACCGCTCCGCAATTCCRTGCAAAACTCGGCGTCTGCCTTTAATTTCAGCCCTCGCTGCCGTTCCCACATCTGCCTTACAGACCYTCCATGCTTCTGGTCCTCGCTGGGTCAGAATGCACAGTGGCAGATTGGCACATTGAGCCATTAATGCGCGGCTCTATGCGTTACAGATGTTGCAGGAACGAGCGGCGCTCGATCACCGCGCCGTGACACCGGGGCCCCAGGGGCGGCAGCCCGAGACCCAGATCTGTCTGCAACCTGCCTGCTCCGGCAAAAAAAAAAAAAAAGGAGGGAAAAAAAAAAAAAAAAAGGAAAGGAGAGTTGCCCCTTATTGCAGAATCACATTCCAGCTCGCAGAGTCAATTTTTCAGATGTTCTTGCTTTCCTGTTCCTTGTTCCTTCACTCAGACCTCATCTGGCCGCGGTGAAAAATGATGTGATGCAGTTTTTTATTCTGCACTTGACACCCTTGTGGAAGGCAACGTGGCTCATTGATTCCAAACTCCTCAAAGGTCAAGGCACTAGGAACAAAGATTTTTTGGAAGCAGCCCAGGAAAAACTTTAAACTCGGACCCTGTATACCCAGGAAAAACAGAACTGTTAATTGTTACCCCTTCTGTCGCTATTAAGCCTCGTATGAACACCGAACATATGTTCCCTGATCATGTACTTTTATATTAAAATGTTATTGAGTCACCAGGTGAAATGTGTATTAAGTGCACAGCTGAAAATAGACAGTAGGTTTAAATCTTGACAGCAAACAGCTGTAGGATTTCGAAAACTTAATTCAAATAATGTAATCAATAGGTTACGCTAAAATTTCAAGTTTCCCCAAACACTTTTATATGAAAAAGGATATTAATCCATTGGAGATTAGTTCATCTAAAAGACGGATTTTTCTCTGTCACCTCTAAAACACAGATAAAGAAAGAATTTGAGATGTTTTAAGAAGTGCAAAACATATTTTTCTGGTTTAGCACACCACAAAATCATGTGCCTTTTTTTTTTCCTCTCTCTCACTCTTTCTCCGGTGCAGATTAATAATGATTACTCACTCCACTGTTTACTCATTCTGCAGCTGTACAGGTTTTGAAATGCTAATATGTGAATTATGTTCTCATTTTATCACAAAAATTGGGGAATGGGTGATATCCAAACAAAATACAGTGTAAGGAGAGGACCTGAGTTTTTTCAGATACACGTGAAACCTGCCACGGCAATGGAGCCTACAGTGGACTRAAGCCATGGAAAATAAACAGGAATATTTGCTTTTAGTTGGGTCCTTACAGATGATGCTTTGCAGGAGGTTGGTTCTCCATAGAATCATGGAATGGTTTGGCTTGGAAGGAACCTTAAAGCCCACCCAGTCCCACCCCCTGCCATGGGCAGGGWCACCTTCCACTACCCCAGGTTGCTCCAAGCCCTGTCCAACCTGGCCTTGGACACTTCCAGGGAAGGGCTTCTTCCCGCTGCTGTTGAAGTCATTGTCCACCTGTGTTTTGTTAGAGCCACTCTTAGGGCCAACCCTCACCTCTTTGTGGCCACCAGGCTGCAGATGCCACCCCAGCCCTTGTGTGGGGTGGAGAGCAAATCTTGCAGTCCTTTCCGTGGTCAGAAACGTCTGCAGGGAACGGGGGTTCCAGTTCCAGGGAATTATTTACAGGATAATGCATATCTGCCACACTGGATGGTGKGACATGGGGAACACCCATTATTGAAGGGGTCTACATGTATTTAACATCAATTAATCTCTACATTTATTATACATTAAATGGATCGGAATTAAAAGCACATGGGGCTGTGGTGCAGCATTGTCTGAACACAGGAACTCCCAGAAMCCTTGGCAGCAGAAACTCTAAAAAAATACCGTTTCTCACAAAAAATCAGTGCTGTGAGAGGACAATCCCAGCTCTCACCTATGGCAGGGACTCCGTTATTTTTCTTTTCCTTTTTTTCACATGGATAATCTATTTGGCTACACAGTGGCATTAAGTACATGGACACATCATTTTATGCCTGTTTAATTAAGTGAATTTTCCAAGGTAATCAGGCTTGTTCTCCTCCTCTCCTCAACTTCTCATTATTTCATACCAAGGTCTTTAACAGTGCAGACCTGTGCCATAAGGAAAAATAGKCTCCCTAAAGAGACAGGAGTCAGGAATCCCGAAGTCCTACTGAAATATGTTTATATTCATTCTTTCCTTTCATTATGGAGAATTGCTCTAGATTTAACTGAACCAAACCTGAAGATTTTACTGACATTTTAAAAGGAAAATTATTCAKATCTCCAGGACTTTGTTTTAAGAAAGGGTTTTTTACACGATTTAGGTTTGACCCAGTCTCCAGCAGGTCTTTTGTTTGATTTTATAGGTTATATTAACATTTTAATGATTTTATTTCTATGTATTTATAGCAAGCTTTTTTCATAGGGAACTCAGGAAAGGGTCTCACAAGATTTAGAACTTAAATTCAGTGTGTGTAGTTCCTAAAAAGWGTCTTTCCAATTTATCTTGAATTTGTGTGGATCCTGTTGAATACATACAGAAAAATTTGTATTTCAGTGTGCAAAATGAATAATACGAGATTTTAACCCAAAGGGGGTTTTTATATACAAAAGTCTATTAAACTGAGTTGTTTCCTGTTCTTTTCCTTAAAAATATCCTGTAATTTATTATTGAATTGTAGAGAACACAGATTTTCAATGTTCTTTGAGGTCTAACTCCTCCTATTTCCTTGGTGTGACGTTAACTGGGGGTTAAACCCCCTGGCTCRGTTTTCCGGGATAAATGCAAAGCTCCCATGGAGAAGAAGGGTTGAAAACCCATCCTCAACGTCTGCCCCACTGCAGATTCCACCAAGCTGAACTGATGACTCTTCAAAAGGGCAACACTTCGCGTTCCAGCAGAACAGACCTTCCTGCCCTGGGAAATCTCTTCCTACATGACAGGTAAATCAGAGGGAGAAAACTCTGCTTATTAATTATCGTCTGGTGGGTCCTCATTACCAGATTACCTTTAATCTGTAAGCCAGGCCAGAGCAGGGAACAGGCTTTTTCCCCCTCCCTGCGCCTTGAATGATGATTTGTTGACTCTCTTTGATATCTGCAGGCGTGGGGAAGGTGGCTGGGGCAGGCGGAAAGGCTCTGTTACCTCCAGGCTTTTTGCTCGCGGGCAGGAGTCCATAGTGGCGAGGCCAAAATTCTCTGCGCTCRGAAAAGGAAAACGGATGAAAGGGAATTGCAGCCTTGCATATTGCCAGTGCTGTGCTGCATGGAGCAAAACCTCCATCCATACAAATCCCAAAAAGGCAGATCTCTGCCAAAGATCATTTGAAGATGCTGCGGGGCTGGGAATTGGCCCCTCATTAGAGATGCTGAGATTCCTCTCTTTAGAAGGGCACTCTTCCAGCCCATGGAATTTCACGGGAGATGAACAGGTAAAATCTGCCAAAAAATTTCTACCGTGTGGGCAAACGCAGCAAACTGTACCAAAAGTTGTTCTCAGCATGCCAAAGACTTCGTGCTCAGTGCCAGAGAGCTGCAGTTATAACATCTCTTGTATTTTTAGTACTGCTGTATATATAACTGGTGAGTTAAATATAGTATAAAAATGTATTGCCCAATAGTATCCACWGATTATTATTTTTAAATACATATATATAAGTAAAAATAGCTCAACTGGATCAGCTGACCAATTTTCTATGATGATATTTAGTTGATGCTACATCATAAAGTAATAGGTCTCTCTGACTTACATTTGCCAAAACTTTATAAGAACTAAAAATTAACATTCTAGAAATCACAGACAGAAATAAAATATAAAAACCTTAACATGAGAGTTGTTTGGGTTCTTTTTTTTCTTTATATGTCTCCTGGGATTAATAGGAAATCATGGAACGAYTTGTGTTGGAAAGGACCTTAAAGCCCATCCATTTCCACGCTCTGCCATGGGCAGGGACACCTTCCACTATCCCRGGTTGCTCCAAGCCCTGTTCGACCTGKCCTTGAACACTTCCAGGGATGGGACAGCCACAGCTTCTCTGGGCACCCTGTGCCACCCTCACAGGGAAGGATTTCTTCCCAATATCCATCTTAAATTTCCCTTCTTTCAGTTTGAATTAGTAAGTACAAGTTTATCTTACTGGGAGTCCACAAAATAGAGATTCCCATTTCCAGAATGGATAGTCCTGAAAGGACTGGGATTACAGCAGGAAATGGGAGCAGTTTGGGAGCATCATTTCAGAGGTACCAAAGAGCAGCTTTTCATTTTAAAATAACTTGAAAAATGGTTCTCTGGAAAGCAGCAGCATAACACCAGGTAACCAACAGGCACACGAGACCTCTGGGCTCCCTGGGGCATCACTGTGTTGCAAAAGGGCAAAATCTGATTTGCAACCTTCTACTCATGGAAGGGCATGATCCTTAGTTGGGTGTTTTTTCCCTAAAGAAACCCAACCACAGGAAGGTTTGTAAAAGGAACAGGCAGCATCACCCGACTCAGACCCRAAAGGTTGGTCTGGAAAGAGGCAAATCTGACTCCAGCTTTTCTCTTGGAGCTGCAGGAGTGGCCCTGAACAACATTTGATCTGCCTTGATGAGAGTCTGGGTGTCTCATGGAGTTTTGAGTGTCAGGATGAGCTACTTAAAACTCCATTTAGAACTTAAAACAGAGAGATTGATTTTCTGATGAAGCCCACGGGGACATTTCTCAACCAAGTTAAATGAAAAGGAAATAAATTTGGACGAAATTAATTTGAGAAGGAATCCTTGCCTTTTTTTTCCAGTTTGTTTTATATTTTCCTTTATCTTCTGTGGTCCTTTTGCAAAAAAGGATCCCACCCTGTGCACAGCAGCTCTGAGCTGTCTCCCACAGCTGGATGCAGCTGCACCAGTGGAGATGAGATGCACCAGCAGGTTCCAAGCACCTCACATCCCTTGTCCCATTGCCACGATATTGGAAATGCCTACAGATGTACCCTTTTCCTCACAGCTCCCATAATGCCAACCATCGGCTGGGTGAGGAGATTAAATCAGGAGAAAGAAAAAAAGAGGAATAAAAACAGCAGACCTGGGAATATACACATTAAGCATTCTATTGTGCTTGCCCCAAAATGATATTCTTGGGAATTTACGCAACATTTTATTACTTGCTGTATTTAAAAATATATACTTCATCCAACTCTTCTTTACACAGTGGTGCTGCTAAACTTTTAGCATATTTTATGTGTTCAAATAAACTCCAGGGCATGGCTTGCAATGTTAAGGCAAAGGCAGCAATTTATTAGCAGCACCAGATTTCACACTCAGAGTCTGTACCCAGAGCCTGACATTGCTCTGCTTGCTTGTTGTAAACCTCAGAACTTTCCCGATGAGCACAGAAGTTTTGTTTCACATCTGGGCTAAGATTTAAACCAAGAAGGAATATCACAAGCAGCTATAAGAGCAAGAGTTCAGAGTCTAAAGGCATGACTAAACCCGAGAATTTCCATTACCTGACAGAAATGGTTAAAAAGCATGTAACTGTGCCTAGTTCAGGCCAGAGAGGGAGAGGGGTGAGGATTTTGACAGCCTGGTGTCTCCAGGAGCTGCCTCAGAGTCCAGCTCCAGCATCTACTACCCCCACGGCAACAATTTGCACAGGACCTTCCCTCCTCCAACAGAAATGTTGGGGTTAGAAAGGTATCATCTCAATTTTCTTCCAGAAATTGTTGCTGATGAATGTTTCAAAATGTCCTTTAAAAACTCRGGAAAAGGACATCTTCTGCCTCCTGTGGTCACTCGGCTGGGTACAGACTTAGCTGAGCACCCTTCCAAATGGGCTGTTTAGCCACTCCATGGGATTTTTCCCAGCAAATGCTGCCCTTTTTGGGGGATTTCTGCTTGCAGTGATGTTTGCTCTTCCTGTGCCTGGGAAAAAGGGACCCTGTGGTCACCCCTGCAGCCCCGACCCGGCGTCACACCGGGCACATTCACGTCTTCTGCAGGCACAGCCACAACCCAAGTGCTCTGAGCCAAGCCAGAATAGTTAAACTTGTCGCCATCTCAGAGCTAGAAAAGTGAATTTAATCTTGGGCTGTCAGCTTAAATTTTCCCCACGGTTTCACGGAAYGGCTTTATTTTCCCATAGGAAAAAAACTCTGGGCTTCTAGCAAACCTTGGTAAGGAGTTATTTTGTTTGCTTTTGCAAGACTATCAACAAACCAAACTATGCAGGCTTGTCTTTAATTGTGAAACTTCTCCCATCACACATTTTCCAGATCCAGAGAAGTGAGGCCACCAAACGTGAAATGTGAGGGTTTGTAGGATTTGTCCTCTGGATGCTGTCAAATTCTCCAAAGATGTTTTAAACCAACTGCCACCGTGGCTGCAAAGTGGCACAAGCCCTGTGGAGAACCCCCAGCCACGGAAAAAACTTCAGCTTGGTGTTTTCTCCATGCCAGTGACAGGTCGGGCTATCAATTGAAGGGGACAAGGGAGAGCAAGAGGAAAAATGATCCGGTTGTCCTTCATCACACAACTCATCCTCGAGCCAGGGCCTGTGGTTAACCCCAGAACAAACAAGCAGATGCTAAAGGTTGAGAAAACAAAGCTGAAAACCGCACGTGGGACTTTTCCCCCTCTTGCATAGACTGGGTGCACGGAAGGATCGCTCCGGCCRTGTGGTTGGGGTCAGTGGGACCATCTCAGGGCATGGTAGGGAGAGAGCTTGTGGCAAACACACTGAGAACACAGCAAAGGCATTTCCGTGCACGTCAGGCTGTTCGGAAGGCAGGGCTGTTCTGGGTACCAGCAGAGGATGTTCCAGCTGGCCATGAAATGGTTTGGGTTGGACGGGACCTTCAAAGCACGTCTTGCCCAACAGCCCCGCAGTGAGCAGGGACAACCCTTAGATCAGGTTGCGCTGGCAGAGGGAGCCTTCTGTGGGTTTTTCTTCTGTTTTTTGTGAAGATTAATGCAACAACYTCTGACCATGGCCCATGGGTGGCTGTCCCTCCTTCAGCACCACGGTCAAACCGTGCTGGGACTACTGAGTATCAAAACATCCCAATATGGTTCAGTGGGCATGGTGGTATCTGGCTGAAGACTTGGTGACCTTGGACGTCTTGTCTGACCYCTCTTATGAGGACAGGCTGAGAGAATTGGGATTGTTCAGCCTGGAGAAGAGAAGGCTTTGGGGTGACCTAATTGTGATCTTCCAGTACCTGAAGGGAGCTACAAGAAAGATGGAGAGAGATGATTTACAAGAGATGAAGTCACAGGACAAGGGGCAATGACTTCCCACTGACAGACAGTAGGGTTAGATGGGATATTGGGAAGAAATTCTTCCCTGTGAGGGTGGTGAGGCCCTGGCACAGGTTACCCAGAGAAGCTGTGGCTGCCCCATTCCTGGAAGTGTCCAAGGCCAGGTTGGGCAGGGCTTGGAGCAACCTGGTCTATGGAAGATGTCCCATGGCAGGGGTTTGGAACCGGATGATCTTTAAGGTCTCTTCCAAGCCAGGCCATTCCATGATTCTATGATTCCATGATCCAATGAGAGGAGCCACGATTACAGCCTCCTGAAGGAATTAGTGGACTTTTAGTTTGAACAGCCCACGAGAGCAGCTGGGGCAGGAAAATGAAGATTCTTTTTCTGGGGAACTTCCTACAGGTGCTTCAGAAAAGCAGCACAACAAATAAATGACTTTACCTGGACAAACCCAACTCCTTCCATTAGAATGACTTGAGGGGTGGGTGGAAGGTGATTTCAGTCCAGCCTTGCAGGAACATCTCTGACTAGACTGAGTTTTGCACTTTCTAGTACCAATTACCTGTAGAAACCTTCATTTTTAGCCCTGCTGACACCATTTCAGCACCTTAAACAATAATTTCATGCTGTGTAGCTACCACTGTACAGCCAGATTTCCTCGCAGAGTGGGCCACAGAGTCACTGAAGGGCTGACTTTAATTAAGAGCAAGTTCAGAAATACAATTATATGTGAGGGTACGTGGAAGCCAGAGAGCAGAGATGCAGAAAGTTCAAGGCCCACGTGCTGGTGCTGGGAGATGAGCAGCAGCTTGCTGCAGGCAGGTATTAGTTTTCATGAAAGTGCTGGAGAAATCCCCGAGGCTGTCGGGGCGCTCGTACTGGGAGGGAGCTGAGGTTACAGTAGGAGAAAAACTTCTGACATGGGATTACCAACCACGTCAGACTGGTGCCCCGCTACGGTTTTCCAAATTGGGTACCAAATCTCACTACCTAAATGCCTTAATTGTTTTCCCAGGGAAAGCAACAGAAGGCAATCAGTACCTCCAACTGCACAAACCTTATGTCATCTTTATTAAAACAAGCCACAGAATTACCTATATTGTACGCCTGGAAAGATTTTTTGACAGATTCAGAGATGAGTGTGTGTTAAAATAATCATCTAGGAAAAAATAAGGCTCAGAGTATCAGAAAAGTCGGTTGCTTTTTGAATTATTGCTTCTAAGCAATGCTAAGAAAACACAGTCCAGAAAACTTTGCGGCGTTGATACTGAAACCCGACGAAATTATTAAAAATGGCCACATTGCTGATGAACAAAATTAACCGCCGGGAACCCTTGATGTTCGGCCACGGGCTCATATTTTCCCCCGTGCAGATGTTACGACGAGGGTGTCAACACCCTGATTCCTTTGTCCCTCCGCTCGGAACGACGGCAGCGCCGCGGATCGCCGGGAGGACGCGGGCCCAGCTGCAGTGCACATGAGTTCAAGCTCCTGCCCGGGCCTCATGTTTCAGCATGACCTCAGTTTCCTGTGCTGAATGGGAACCAACGCGAGCGAGCACTTGTAAAACTGTTTTTGAAGAGTGGAGTTATGAAGAGGTGCTGCGGTGTCAAACATCTGCTCCATCCATTACGCTCGCAGAGCAGCGGTGACTGTACAGTAGGGCAAGAGCCGCCAATAAATTAAAACCCTCTCGTGGCCGCGCTCTCCTGGCTCTCCGGAGCCGCCTGGTTCTCGTGCCAATTCGAACCGGGAAAGAAAGGAGCTGAATAAGAGAGCAGAAATTCTGCTTGTTTGGTAATTAGGGGTTTCTTAGGGGTGCTTTTAGGGCAAGCAGCTTGTGGGTTCATTGGTCAATTAATACTTGTAAAGGTTCACAGCTAAAGCTTCAATTTCAACCCACATTAAAAAATAATTCTGTTTCTATTGTAATTTTTGTTTAAAGTAACATTAGGAGAAAATAACAAATTTTTTTTTTTAGAAAGCTGTGCAGTTTACAGATGGATAAGTACCGAAACTTTATATTTATGATTTCTGGAACCCAATACAGTTAATTACATTAAGATATGTCCTGTAACTGCAGCACGTATCTCTTGTCAAATTTGGCATGTACGTTAATTACCTCAGGAAAAATACATGTTAGCTTAATGGGGTAGCTGCTTGTTGTGATAAAATATAAATTGTATTCCAGACAAGATACATTGTGCAAAATAAGCAAAATCTTAAAAGCAGGGATCTATTTATAGCCAGGAGGGGGGCGGGGGTCTGGGAACTGAAATATCAACCCAGGCAGTCTGAGAAAATGTTCAGAGGCTGCRAAGTTGTTCACCTCGGGGTTATTGGTCCAGATCTTGCTGGGATTAGTCATGTTCACCAGAAGCTGTTACCACCAAAGGGATCTGCAGTGGTCAGCATGGAATGGGCTGCTGGGGTGTGACCCGTGCCCAGAATCCTGGTGACCATGCCAGTGCATGGTCCTTCCCATCCTGAAAATCMTCCCTGTTTTCTCCAGTCCCTGTTCAGGCAACACGAATCCCTCTGAGTGAACCTTTGGTCCAGTCACTCAGCTGCTGGCACCATCACACCACCTGGTTTGGGTCCTCTGGCTTTCTTTCAGCTATAGATGTAGGGGAAGAAAACCATTAATATGAGAAAGATAAATGTGTAGGAGCAAATCAAAACACTCCYCAGCAGTTTAAAAAGAAAAATGGAGGCACTGCTGGTCCCTCTTGGGCCTGGAATGGTTTTGGTAAGGAAAAATGAAGMTTTTGAGCTTGAAGGCATGGGGATGAATGACCAGAATGTTCCTATGAGCCAAACTGAATGCTGTCCAAGATATTTTTWCTTCCCAGATGTGTTGTATCATTCATATCCCCCTCCTAATTATCCCGGATTTAATGCCATGCTAATAGGGCCACATTGCCCTCGGACCTTGTGCATCCCCATCACCTTTCCCTTCCTTTCCCTCTCCCCAGGCAGAGGAGCAYACAGGACTTCATCACAAAATCAGCACCAAAATACCAATTCTCACATGAGTTTCTGAGAATACTTAATCCCTAATACAGACCTGGGCTCCCACCTGTCKGCAAAATGCTCCTCACCATCCCAAACAATTCAACTTCCTGACCCCACAATATGCTGCAAGGAGGAGGATTGTTTTCCATTTCATGGCCAAAACGCTCTACAAATTTCTACAAGTTCATCCAAAAGCTCCACAATAAGGCATTGCAATTGTATGTCCACATAGAGGGAAAAAAAGGAACTAAAGGGGATTTTGGCTTTAGTGGACTCTATTTCACATGATACAACATAATCTCTTCAGAGTCAGCACACAGCTTCAGGGATCTGGTTCAGCTGGAAAAGCAGCCTCTTGGAAAAAAAAATTAGAGATGTTTTTGTGGCTGCAGTTRTCAACAAAACCAAAAAGAATCACCTTGTGAAAAATATTTGGCTAGAAAGTGTGATAAATGTCATATCCTCCCTGCATGGCTCTGGAAGTCATGAGATTCTGACAGAGCAGAGCATGAATTTAAAAATAAAAAATGGAAAGGTGTCTGAAAATTCCAGCAGCCTTCCTCCTGGTTGGCTGGTGAAGATGGCCCACAAAACAAGCAGATCAGCCTTTGAACTTCTCTGTAAACTCATTCCTTTAGTAAGACTTCAAGATTTAAGCCTTACAGTTGGAACCCGCACCATGAAAGACAGAGACAACAAAATTCTCAATTTTCCAAAGTGATTTAGGGATTTACACATCTTCTGGTGCAAACTGGAATCGTTCCACTGACTGACTGGTTTGATGAGGAATCCTGTGAAAGAACGAGCAAAAGGCAAACATGAAGCAAAACAAAACTAGAAATTCTTGGCACTTGGGGATTTGTGT
Source organism: Amblyornis subalaris (assembly GCA_018881555.1). Lineage (NCBI taxonomy): Eukaryota > Metazoa > Chordata > Aves > Passeriformes > Ptilonorhynchidae > Amblyornis > Amblyornis subalaris. Next base: position 1,624,857 of record JACAXG010000093.1, read on the forward strand.
TGGCCAAATGACGAGACTGAATCCCAGAATCTCTGTTTGGAGAGGATATGAAGTCATTGTTCAAATGTGCACATAAACTGGAGCTAGAGGGRTAAGATTAAAAAAATTTACAGAGTTCAGTCTCGTAAAACTATCAATTATACAGGACTGTTTGTGTCCTCTTCTGTGAATTTTTCTGCAGACCAAATGTTTTCCTTTACTTCTGGGCAGACCATGGAGCTGGCATAAAAACTGGAAGGTTACTAAAAACAAGGGGCTAAAGATCTGCTTAGCAAACATTTTGTGGCTTCATTCACAGAGCAGCTCCTGTAGGAGGAGCGGGGTTGGCTGCTGYGAAATCGGTGCATGAGTTGAGTTTATGAATCCATCTGCATTTTGCAGATGAATCCTTTTGCCATTCTTTGAAAGCAATGCTTTGAGTGTTAAGAAAGTGGATTTTCTTCTTCTGGGACCATGCACCATCTCTGCTTTTATGGTACTTAATTTAATTTCAGCTAGATGAGCTAAATGCAGGCTGAAGTGTGCTCTGGGTGCAGCATCTTCCTGCACTTCGACAGGGACATGGTTCGTGTCTCACATTCCTCTGGTTAAACTGAAAAAAAGCCAATCAAACACCAAATTTAAAGATTTTGCTGATTGTCCAATATTCTGTACAAACACCAAAGCATAAAACAAAGTTAAAAGATGTGGAATACAAGATATGGAATCCAGCATTTGCCAAGGCTGGACATGGTGATCTGCTTACTGGACGGTTTGGGACATTTCTGGTGCTGTGGCAGAGGAGCTGGTGAGTGGCAGAGTTCCATTAAATTTTAGTTTAAATCATCCAAAATCACAGTTAACATGTCTTCCTCATGGGATCTTTGAATGGTTTGGGTTGGAAGGGACTGTAAAGATCATCCTKTTCCAACCCCCTGCCATGGGCAGAGACACCTTGTGCTATCCCACATTGCTCCAAGACCCATCCAGTCTGGCCCTGAATACTTCCAGGGATGGGGAATTAAGCAAACTGGTCTAGTGGGAGTCCATCTCTACCTTCTGAGTGATGTCATTTAATTTTCTAGGGAGATTATAGGATAGTGCTTTCAGAGCTTTGTTCCTCCTGCAGGTCCACTGTTGTTYGCTTGGMCTTTTGTGCTCATTCAGCATCTTCGAATTTGCCCCAAACTCTCCCTCCTRCTGGAAAAATATAAAAAATCAAAACACAAGTTTCAAAGTGGATCCTGGTGCTCTTAATACCACATTTYACCCCATGACCTGCAGTGCTGTTGGACCTTCTTAGAGCAAATTTCCCATCAACTGCTTCCTTAAAGGATTAAATCCAGTGATTCCTTCTAGCTCATTGCTCATGGTGGGCTTTATAAATGTGTCAGAAATTTCAATTAGTGAAACAGTCTAATAAAAGAAGTTTGTGGAGAAGTTTGTTTCCCTGAATTTGCTGGTGAATCAGCTTGTTCCCTAAGCTTACTCCTGCAGTGACTTGATCCCAGCTGAATTTGGGGGATAAAGTCGAGGTTAAAGCTGATGGATTGTCAATGTTCTGTCCAACCTGGGTGTTTCTACCACAAAATATTCAATTACATTGGAATATTTTTTCATGATCTGTAGGATGGGCAAATCCTCAAAAGGTAGAGTGGTTTTGTTGCCTAAACTCTGCTCCTTAAAAAAAACAAAAGAGGAAATCTGAGGTTTGTCCCAAGTCTTTCTGACTTCGCTGTGCCAAGTTGGGTTGGAGACTCATGAGAACCTCTCCCCTGTGAGACTGCTGGTGCTTCCTGCTCCAGCTCGTGTTGTAAACATCACAAGCACTCCCACAGCTTTTCATGTGGTGTTTCAACAGCCCTGCTGCCTCGCTTGGCCAGGAGAGACATGCTCAGGAGCACAAGCCAGCAAAGAGGATGGAAAGAAACACAGAGATTCCTTGTCCAGGTTGTTTATTTATTGCTTAATTTGCATTTTTSCTCGGATAACAGTGAATACTCTGGGTTTAAATGCTGAGTGGTAATACCATTGTTACAATTTCACTCCTTCTACCTTTTCTTTGCCAGAAGCTSAAGCCCAAACAATCTCTTCTCTGGAAGCACATCCTGGATGCCTCTCACGAACACCAAACATGGGCTGGGAAATGGAGTGAAATCCTACAGATTAATTCACAGCAGAGGAGAAGCTGAGCTCTGCCCCAGCCCTTCATTCCCATGGCTTTTAAGACCGCGTGTGGTTTTTTGAGGAACCACAGGCGGGATCAGGCTGGTGGCACCGACCGGAAAAGGCGCCGCGACACCTCCCKGCTGCCGGAGAGGGAAGGGGAAGGGAAAGGGCCCGTGCAGCCAGAGGAGCAGCCAGCAGAATGAAAGGTCAGCAGTTTGTCAGGTTAAACAAACCTCTCAGAGTTTCCCATTTGTTATCTGAAGGCTTGACAAGTTATGGAAAAGCATTTTAATTAACAACTCCCCGATTTTAAAATAAAAATCAATAAGGCGCGCGTATTTCTTTAAGCGATGTCCAGAGCTCTCCTCCAAAGTTACAGTTTGACAGATTTCCATTAAGTTTATTGGCTCGAGATGATGTGATTGTGTTTTAATATGAAGAATTAATAAAAGATATATGAACTTATATTTATATAACCCAGGACAAAAGGGTCAGTGCATTTCCCACTCTAATTTTCTTCACAGTTTAGATTTAAATGAATTTGATTCTTCAAGGAAAAGCATCGCGACATAAAGACATAACCCCCATACTCTTTGACTCCCTTCACCCTCATTCACTGAAAAAAAAAACAGGGGAAAAAAGAAAAGGAAAAGGGAAAAGTAAAACTTAGACTATCTTAATTTGTATTGACTTCATTATTCTCTAGATAAAAGGCTACTCRACATAAATGAGGACGCCGAGTTCAAACTTTTAAAGAATTCACATATTTACATCAATTTTTAAAGGGTTTTATAACTAATGAACTCAGATTTCTTTTGGCATGGCATAAAATCCATTTGTACAGTTTTTAATTAAGAATGCAGCCTACGCAATTAAAATTAAGGGTAGAGACTTCATCAGATGTCCTGTGAGAACCGCAGTCGAAAAAATTATGTTAATGCTGGATGTCCTAAAAGCATTCTCTGAATGTTGGAAACACTTTGTGAGGAATTATTTCTGCTATACAATGAGGATTTATTTAAAGTTGAAAATTAGGAGCTTTTAATTTTGGAGTGTTAGGCCCTTATTTATCACTAATCACTTTGGCATTTGTCATAGTGCTTCCAAAGCAGATGGGATCATTTAAAAGTGCTTCAGTTTTTGTAAAGATTCATATATCTGTATAATATATATATTTTTATATATATACATGTATATAGATTGAGACATGAACACAATCTATAATGCAAAAAATGCAGATGTAGCCGAGGGAATCCCTAATGCGAATTTTAATATTTAAAGTGACAAGAGCCATTATTGGGAATATTAAGAAACTTCTTTGCTGCAATGATTCGAATGACACTTGAAATAATGACTGAAAATCATAAATAACTAATTTCAAAGTTGTGTAAGTTATATAGGGCAATTAAGTTTGATGTAAGTGGAAGGTGTTAAATGAGCTCCCCAGAAAACAGTTTTCTCTTTAGGAAGCGATGCAGGGCGATCCGTAATGGGATGGGTTTTCCCATTTTCCAAACTCTCCAGATCAGCCTGGAAACAACTCCTTGAGTGGGATACACTCAAGGAGGAATAGTGAGAGCGAGCGGAAAGCGCGTGCGAGCGAGATGATACCATGACAAAACAGAGACCCGACCATTTCCCTTGTAATTCCGACCTCTTCCTTCACACGGGGTGCAGGGATTTGCTTTCTTCTCTTTCGCTTTCTTCCCTTTTCCTTTTCAACATGGCTTAATGCAATAAAAATGTTTTATATTTAGAAGAGTAACAAGGGAGCTGAGGCTTAGCTTTGGAAGGCGAGCCAAATTTCATAAGGATTTTAAAGTGTAGAATAAGAAGGTTTGGCTCACAGGAGAAGCGATTTCCAAGCCAAACTCCTGACAGGAACAAATGTGCCAAGAGGAGAGGGGGACACAGGTTTTGGGGAGGAAAGGGGCTGTGGTGATGGATGCAAACCAGGCAGGAAGGAGCAAAGGATGCAGTGGCCATGACTCACACTGGGATGGGCAACCTCTCACTAAGCGGTGGCCACGTGAAAAGTATTATATAAAACAATGAGATTAAGACTGAAATCCATGGATTTTAATTCTTGAATTCAACAGGTTTTAGAGCATGGATGTAGGGTAGAACAAGGTGCTTTTCACTTAAGGGAGAGGCCACCAAAATTCAGCTCAGGTTGATGAGCTTTGTAGTCTCAGCTCTGTTCAGAGCTCATAAAAAAAAGCAGTTTTAATCTTTTTTAGCAAGCAGACATTAGTCAAAARGGGAAAAAGATGCACACAACTGAGTTATAGGTGGCTCTTATCTTTAGAGAGGCCAGTCAACAGCTCCCAGCTAAATCATAAATAGCAAAACGCTTACATAGCATCCAGCACGGAGGTAATTCTCCTCTAATTTACATCGGGTTTACATCATTGGAGCTTTTCCATTTCCACTGGAGCTGCTCGAGATTTACTTGCTTATGAATCAGGGCAGAATCAGGCCCCCAAATAGCTGCATATGGCCAAAGATAACATTCTGGCCACAAACCTCATTTTTGTTCTTTCCTCCACCCACAAGCCAATAAAATTACACAAGACCTGGACCTGAGAGGCCCCCAGATCCGGGCCAAAAATAAATACAAAAATACAATAAAATTTTAATGTGGGGGCCTCGTGCAATCTTAAAGCAGTGCAATATTTAACTGTATGAACAAAAGATGAAACAGCAGCCAAGAAATACATTTCACCTATAATTCCACAAGAACATAGGAAGAAACAGCAAGGAAAAGGAGGAAAAATCATTCCATAAAATAATAGTAATACCCAGGAACTTTAAAATACCCATAAAATTACAGTACTAAATTATTAGTGCCCATTTTAGATATTCTTCGAGTTTGTCAGAAACATTTGATGAAAGCCTGTCAAGAGTTTCACAATGAAGGGAATAAAGTGAGGCCAAGGAAAAAGAAGTATTAAGAATATTAAAAGCAGCGTGCCTGATCCACTGGTGCCAGTGCCTGGAAAGCCAAACGAGGCACATCCCTGGGAATGTCTTGTCCTGACAGCAGCATCACACCCCCACYGGGAATTTCCTGGGGTGGATGCAGGAACATGTTCCCGTGGGTGATTCCTCCAGAAGGTGTAGGGAGTGATGTGTAGGCCCTGCTCCCACAGCCACCCCAATGCAGTGGCTTTGCTGAGTCAATACCCAAAGAAAAGGATAAAAATCCTCTTAGTACCAATCCAGGATTTCAAGCACCAGGACTATCTAATCCAGCCTGAACCGCCAAATCCACCCAGCCCAACTCATCCCAACCAAACCACTGGGAAAGCAGCACGGGACAACCAGTGCTGTAGTGAYGTCTTGCTCCAAAGATCTGCACAGTTGGTCCTTCAGGCACTCCAGAGCTGGGTGAAACTCTGAGAATTTAAGAAAAGTAGTGAYGCAGTACAAAAAAAGCCTGGGGTTGATAAGGAAAATGCAGAATTAGGTCTTTTTCTTTCTAATTAAGTCTGTAGGAGTTGCCACCAAACGGGAAGGGTTATTGGCCTTATCGGGGCCAGCCCAGTTTCTCCAAAGGAAGGAGCAGGTCTGCCGTGATTTGCCTTCAGGAAAATTCCCTGCAAAACTGCAATAGTCAGAGCTTGTGTGATAAATATATGGAACTTAATGTAATGATTTATAATTTATAATTGTCGGCTGGACGATCTATTCAGACTCCTCTTCAGATCTTCGCCTTATTTGGCCAAATGCCAAAGCTTGTGTTGTGTTTCAGTGGGATTTTAAGCAGAACTTAGAGTTATATTGAGCACTTGTTGATGGAAGCACTTGAATTACTCCAGTCTGATAATGAGARTATTCAAATATGTTTATGTTTGCCCACAAATTTTCAATTGGCAAATTAATTTTGAAATTATAACAGAATATATCTATATACATCCATATATCTATATCTAATCTATATATCTATATCTGTATAGCCATATAATCAGATAGATTAAAAATAATTTTTATCATTAATTATGTTTGTTTACATTCTAGAGTTGCTGCATGTGCAATGAGTTTGGTCCTTCTGGGTTTTTTGGATAAGAAGGGCACTGCGATGGGATTTGTATTTTATATCAAATTTACCTTTGGCTTGCTGGACTTTTCAGATCCCTGTGCCTCTGTTTCTGCAGCTGGATCACGGACCAGACAGCACTGGAGAAGTGCTGGGAGCACTGGGATGAGCTGTTGGATGTAACACTGGGTGTTGTTATCTCTGCTGCYGCCTCAGGTGGATTTTTTCCCAGGGTTATTTGGTAATTGATAATCCCTGAGATACAAACAGGGACATGGAAAAGCAGCGGGCAGAGGGGCAGTTTTCCTGGGTTGGTTTTCCTACGTTTGGCTTGTAATCTACGTATGGAAGCAAATGTTCTGTCGAAACCAGAGGGCTGGAGAGCAGCGAGTGCTAAAGGTGACCACGTGCACTCCTGAAAAAGATATAGTGCAGCCTGAGCAGTCCCAGACTGTCCCATCAATTCCCTCTAAACCATGACCTGGAGAAATCACCTCCGAGCTGACAGGGGCTTAGGCAATATTTCAGAATCTGGTCAAGATTTTACAACACCAGATACTGTTTCATTCTCCGGGCTTTCTCCGACCAAAGAATTTTTAGCTGGGGCAAACTGTCAAGTATGCAGCGGTTTTGTAAAGCAGACAGCAAGCCAAAGAAAACTGGGCTGAGAACACCACAGTTATTGATAAAGAGCCTGCACAGCAATAACGAGATGGACAAACTCTGTAAAAAACAGAGGCTGGGGGAGATGGGGAAGGGGCTTTGTCAGGGCTGATGCGGAGCAGCCTCCCAGCCACGACTGCGGCCAGAAAGTCGAGCCTTGGCTTCAGAAAGCTGATGGTGCTTCGGTGTAAAACCCCAAATCAGCACAGATGCAAGTTTGCTCCGAGACTTTTCCCATGCTGGAGCGTTTTTGCGTTTCCTGCCAAAGCCTGTGTTGCAACCTTTGGCATGCAAGCGTCGTGAGGTTGTTTTGTTTTTTATGAAACTCCGTGATAATCGTGAGCCAGATCTCGTTCTGCAGCAATCTTGTGGCACTTCGAGTTTAGTCATTCAGCAGAAGTTATGTATTTCTTCTACTGCTTAAATGAAATGCCTCCATTTCTCATAATTATTTCTGACATTTCACCCATTATTCCCCGAGCCTCCTCAAAGGACGTAAATAACTCGTAATTCTCTTGTGAAAGCAAGTGTGAGCTGCAGGAATATAAACACCACGACATTGCTACAGCACAGCCCTCAAAACAGGGATGGTGGGGTGTGCAAGGAGCAAAGAGACCGAGAGAGAGAGCAAAAAAATACATATTTGCTACGGTTGGTGTGGCAACTAAAAGAGTTGGGCTGATTTCTCCTCTTCCAGATATCCAGARCTAAACATCAGGAGCAATTAAAAAATTGTGGTCTTTTGTAAATTACTCCCAGAAGAAATCTTGGAAATCTTTCATTTTAGTCCTTTCGGTCCGCTGAACCATAAAGCTATTATGAATGAACAAAAATACTAGAGAGAAAATTGAAATACAACAGTAATTAACAATATGAATATATCAAAATCCAACCCAACGGGCAGGATGGGGCCATCAGACATTTTAACATTTGAGTGACGGGCAGGTAGGGCACCTTTGATGTCACTTTTCCACCAAGGAGTGACTGAAAGATGAGCAGTTGCTCCTGATGGAGGGATGTTCTCATAATTTCTGTCCAAAAACCTTATATTCAAGGTGCCCATCTTGTTTACCTTCGAATAATAAGTAATAATTCTCATTTTAGGATCTTCTTTTCTGTTGCCATATGCTAAATGTCAACAAAGGATTATAGGAAAAATCATTGGAAATGTGCAGCTATCACAAATAGAGATTTCCCTCTGGGTTCTCTAATACTTTACAGACAAATGTTAAAGATTTATTGCACATGAACATCAAACATGGTTTTACTACAGTTCTCATTTGGATCAAATTGACACATTTTACATTCATTTTAGCCTAATGAGATTCTTTCACTACACATTATATTCCAAGTGACCTCGTACATGAAATTTGTGGCATGGAACAAACCCACTGATATAACAAAGCCCTTTCCCGACCAACTTTTGGACTTTTTAGAAAAGAAAAGAAAGAGTTTAGCAAGGTCATGAGTCTTGAACATACATTTATTCATCGGTGCTCAAAAAAATCCTAACACAAATACCGTGTAGATTATCACGTTTTGCCAAATTTCCATTTTCACTGTTCACACCTCAGGAGTCTTYTGAACTCTGATTACAATCTGAATATTTAACAGTTTGGGTACAATCCAAATATTTCTATTTACACCTGAAATACCAACGGGTTTCTGCAGAATTCCTGGAAGAATTTCGCCTCTGGTGATCAGAATCAGGCCCCAAATGACCAACCCAGATCCCAGCTGCTGGAATCTSACTTCTGAGAACAGTTCATTGCAAAAACCTTCCTGACAGTTTTGCACAATGCAATATTTGCTTTTGCAGGAGATTCAGTGATTAAAAAAAAAAAAAACAAACACCACCACCAAAAAACTGTCCCGGAAAATAAATTTTTTGGCTTATCAAAGCAATTAGTAATGGAATGTAAGTTTTTAACACTGTGCTGTAATGTTGCACCAGGAAAAGGTAGCAGATGACCTTGAGASGAGGTGAAAGGAAACTAGAAAATGTTAATTAAAATTATTAGTGCTGTTTGAGGTGCTTATCTTGTTTACTGCTAAGGTGTTGCTCCCTTCTGCATAATTAGGGGTAATTTTACTTACTTTCAAGTCTGTAATTTTAAATATCACAAAGTTTTATCTTCCAACAAGAAGTAATTCATTATTGGTTTGTATGTAACTGCTTGATGTTTTAATCAATACATGCAACTTCCACAAAGTCTGTTAGAATTTGTCAGGAGGTTTTCTACATCTTTTATAGTGCAGGATTAGGCATGGTATATGAGGCTGAAATCCCATTTAGTAATGAAATTTAAACATAATTCTGTGTTTATGATGTGAAGATATATTTTTACTTGATCTGTCCTTTTACATTTCCCTTTATCCACGATTATTGGAGGACAATGATATCGGGAAAACAAACCACAGTGAAGTTAAATCCATTTGAACACAAAGAGTTACTGTCAGTTAATCCTAATAGAGACAATACCGATTTTTTAACTAAACTGCTTAAGAAATGAATATGTCTTGCATGCTTTCAATTTGTTTTAAATCCTAATATGCAGAGCTCTTTGCTGTTGTCTAATATTTGCATAAAATATTTAATCTTGTACTTTAAATTAATGATATTAAAGGTCTAAATGTTTGAAAAATGTTGTTGTCAGAACAATGTAATCTTTTCTCTCCAGACTTCTTCATATAATTGTGGTGCCCTTATCCTAATATACTTGTAACCTTCCCCTGCATTGTCCTGCCTTGAATGTTCTCTTCAGGACTTTCTTTATTTAGAGATTTCTACACTTTTTTTTTTTTTAAATATTAAGAAGCGGGGCAGGGAAGTTCCTCYGCTTGCCAGGACACGCGGCAGGAAGAAATATTCCCGAAATATTTCAGGAGTGAAGGTCTGGCCATCAGTGTGTGGGGCGGGGGCAAGGCGGGGGCTCATTTTTAATTTCGCTGCTGTGATAAAAATATCGCTGCTCTTTTTATCTTCAGCAGAGCAATTAAAGCCATGCAGGGTACTTGAAACCCCGTAATTTTTAACCACTGGCATAGTAGGTAGGAAGAAGCATACCATTGCCATGAGGCTTTAATTAAACCATAAAAAAATGGGAAAATGTCTTCAGGAGTACATATTAAAATAGGCAAGGAGCTTCAATTCATTTTCTTAAATTTACTGAATATTGAAGAGGTTGAAAGTTTGCTGGCTTAATATAATAACAACTTAATATAGATATTTTATAAGAGAACACACCCTTTTTTGTTGTGTTTCTCCCAAGTAAGCCAACGATGCCTACTAAGGGGTTATGCTGAGGGGTACAATTAGGTTGCTAATTAATTGAACAAGTCAAAGGCAGCATGAGCTCTGTGAAGCACAGGAGAGTGGCTGGGCAGGGGTGTGGAACCACATCACTGCTGTAGGGCATGGCCAGGCTGGTAGCATCCATGGCTTGTCTGGGGCAAGGCAAGGAGCCTTGATGGCAGTGGGATTAATCCTGGAAGAAGAGTTACAAAGAAGAATTTCACTCAAGGAAGAAATTAGGAAGAAATTGCTGCCTATGAGGGTGGRGAGGCCCTGGCMCAGGTTGCCCAGAGAAGCTGTGGCTGCCCCATCCCTGGAAGTGCCCAAGGCCAGGTTGGAGCACCCTGGGATAGTGGAAGGTGTCCCTGCCATGGCAGGGGGATGGACTAGGTGGCCTTTAGGGTCCCTTCCAACCAAACCATTCCATGGCTCTAAAGAAGCAGAYGCCAGTGCTGGTGCCAGGATTGCACCTTCGTGGATGGGAAGAGCTTCGTGGCATTTGGAGTCTGCTTGTACCAACTACATGAAAGGGATGCAGCTTGTTGGAATTAACTTATGCACGGATCAAATGGTGACTGGAAACAGGGCAGCAGCAGCTTTTTGGGAGCCCAGGGTGGTGCTGCAGAWCCTCCCCCTGCTCCGGGGTCTCCCGGCGCGGCACACGCATGGAKGCTACAGGAAAGGAGAAAACCCTGTCATTGCTGGGTGCTGCTGTGCTCTGAGAGCATTAGGAGCACCACACTGACTCCTGGAATTCCTCAGCTCCAGCTTCCTCAGCTCCATGAGGACGTCTGCCTTTGCTCTGACCACAGGTGCCGCTCCCCACTGCCTCTGCAGGAGCGACTCGGAGCAGCCTCCTCCAGGGAGAGGAGAGCCGAGGCACCGGCGCTCCCGGGAAGGATGCTGTGCCGGCAGCTGGGATCTCGTGGCTCCTCTCTGGCACTGGAAGGGCTGTGGTTTCACTGGTGCCTGCTCAGAAGCAGCTGCAGGAGCAGAGCAGCCACAGTGGGGGGAAAAAAGGGAATTAATTCAGCTTGGAGAAACAATAGGAGAGGAAGGCAGTAAGGCAAAGAGGCACATGAAGGATCTCAAGAGCAGAAGACAGCGATATTTCTAGGGATTTATGTGGCACTAAAAGGGATGTATTATGGCAAGTAGATGAAAGGACATATTATACTGCCATATTTGATGCATGGCCACATAATCACACTAAACTGAATTTTGAATAAGAATGGAAGAAGATTCCTGTAGTCAATTGGAACTACAGGGAGAATTTAAATAGTGGACCTAATAATCTGAGGGGCTGCTTTCCTTCGTGGCATGGGGTGAATGTTGGGATGGCTGAGGATGGCCATGGAAAATTTCCTGACACAGGTTGTCAAAATTCCTGCCTTTTTTTGGTTTTAATGGTGGATCAGGTGACACCCAAATGTCACCTGCACTTCCTGGTGTGGCAGTCACTTGGCACTGCAGACTCGGGAAAAGGTGACACACAGTTCCTGCAGGACCCTGCTCTGTCTCTGAAGAACCCCCAGCCAAACGGTGTCCAGGCATTGCCTTTGTTTCCAGTTGGATTTCCCAAAGGACAAAATCTCCATGACAATGCCAAACTCCATGAATTTTACCTTCATTCTCCCCGAATCCATGTCAAACCATGAACTTGGCATGGTTAACATCTCCCAGCCTGGATTCCTTTCCAAGGCTGCTGTGCCAGAGCAGAGCTGGAACGGAACCTGATCCAAGCCTGATGTTTGTAAGGAAGCTCAGAACCTGGGGAATTTGGGGTTGTTTGTTCCAAACATTTCAAACAGTTCCAGTGACATCTAGTGGGGAGCAAACCCCTGCGAAYGGCTCCAGCCTTACGGAAAAATCCCATTATCCTTTATTTTCTCTTAACCCACTGGGCAATAGTTTCCTACTGAAAAAAACCCTCAGCTGTGGTTTGTGTGCCATACACCATGATTGAAAAATAGTTTCATAGTCCACTGAGAATTTCTCCTTTCTGGAAACATTTCATCTATTAAGGACCATTTGGAATTTTCTCTGGGACATTCCACTATATCTAAAATAAACTCGTGGAAGAAGGTCACGAAGCCTTAGGAATAAAAACAACAACAGCCACGGACTCTCAGAAATTTAAATTACTCAGAGAACAACAATAAAAATCTCAGTCCAACTGCTGCAGCCCCATTAAACAGAAAAGTAGCTAAATATAGTTAAAGTGAAGTAAAATTAGCTTGGAAGCAAAACCAGGTCATCTTTCCCTCCCTCCCATCTCCCACTTCCCTCTGCGCTGTCTCCCTGTGCACCTTCTGCACGTGTTTCCTACTGAATGTGTTTATGGAAGGGGAGGTTGCAAATATCAATCCATCACAGCCAAATTTTCCTTTTCTTTTACTCAGGATGAGTGAAAGCTGCTTCAGAAGCATTCCTCGATTCCATAATATCCTGTTTTCCCTCTCTCTCTGAGGCACTGTGCAGTGCCAACCATGGTATGCTTATTTAAGGAGCAGCTCAAGCTTTAGGGTTGTGTCAGTTCCGAGCAGGGTTCCTGAATCAAGCAGGTTTTCCAGTGGAARCTGTCCCTGTCCATGGCACGGGGTTGGAATGAGATGCTCTGCAGGGCACTTTGCAACCCCAACCATTCCATGATTCCATGGTCCCCCAGGCATAAATTCAAGTGACAAATAGATTATTAATCTCAGAGAGGTGGAAATTCAAAGTTCAACAAGTCAGCCCTAAGAGCTGTGTTTTGAAAGCAGAAATATTGTAGCAAAGCATGGAATATTTTCCTTAAAATGGAGAGATTGCAGCATTAAATTCAGGAATGAAGGTACACATGTCCATGGTCTTTTTGTTTCCTGATTTGGGATCACTGCACACAGGATTTCCTGCACATTTCCAACAGCAGCACCAGAGAAAAAAATACAATATTACCTGAGGGTGGTGGTGTGGGTGCTGTTATATTGACCTGACACCAAAGGAATCCCAGAAAGTCCAGGAGCATCAAAGCTTTGAAAAGCACAAAATTATTTTGAAGCTTCTCCAGCCAATAGAGCCTGTGTGGGTTTGCAAAATTTGCCTGCAAGTTTCACAAGAACTTCATTTCTCTCTCGTTTCCAGTCCTCCCCTTGATCCTGGCTGTAGCCTGGACCTACACTCACAAATACTAAAAAGAAAAGGAAATAGAAACATCATTTAGCCTGGTTGTTTTTAAAAGTTTCAGTTTTATTTTGCAATAAATTTTGGATGCAGGCTCTAGGAATCCTGGGACAAGGGCAGCTGTGTTTCAGCAGAGAGACTGCCATGAGTCACCAGTTTTCTTTCTCTCCCGTTTCTGTTTTCCTTAATCTGAAAAAGAAAATAATAATCTAGGCTGAAAAATATCGGCTTTGCTCCTCGTGGATGGGAAAAGCTGGGAAGTTCTGTTCCCAGGTCCTGCAGTGGGGCTGGGGTGTGAGCAGGAAAGCCCAGCCCAGTCCATCTCAGCCCATCCAGCCCAAACTGGGTCATGGCTGGACACGAGACCCTCCAAGCACTCAGTGGTGCATGGAAAATCGACTGCTCGGATGATGTGGAGCCTCCTCTTTAGTTTCAGGTAACAAAGGTGGCTAAAATTCATGTGGACAGTTTTCCAAACTTTCCTTTTTCCTACATAGATTATTGTTCCAGTTACCATTGAGATTTTGGGCTCCCACCAGAATTGGAACAGGATTCGCTCTGGAGGTGCTCTCCCAACCAAATTGTCTATGGACAACTTTGAAAAATTCTGGGCTGCCTAATCCCCACTTCATCGCAGTGCATTAATTAAAAATTAATTCATGCTTGTAAATCACTTGCAGTTACATAGAGAGAAGCAAAAATATTTACAATGTTGCGTTTTTAGTCGCTTGAAAATTCTTGGAAACGCATTTTGTCATTCTCCCTTCCAGAAGTACCGAATTGTTTTTATTTTATTTGTGGGTTTGTGAAAAAAAAAAAAAAAATTCTCTTTGTAGCATTAATTTGGTTTGGTCTAAAAATCCAAGGAAAATGCCTTCCTTTTAGCAAAGGCATTTTTTGGGTTCTGTTGTGCACTGAGAGGCCTTGAGGTCAGAGGGTAAATTTGTCTTAGTTGCAGCCTATTTCCATGGGCTGAGTCTTACATGATTAGAAGCGTTCGGCCACTACTGGGAGAGACAGGAGAGAAAGGAAGGTCAGGAGGGTGCCTTGGGAGAAAATCAGAGAGAATTACTATAAAATATGTGCAGTTAAGTGAGAAAATCAGCATCTGCTGGCTGTTTGTTTTCTTTCGGGTTTTTTTCAGGATTGCAAGAAACGTTACGAACATGGTTTTGGTTTGGTCGCAATTCTGGAGGGAGAGAGGGATGAGGATGAAGGTGGGAGCTTTGGGAATGTGAGTAGGAGGCGAGTATTGACAACAGAAGCAGTAACAGCAATGCTATTTTCCGCGATGACTTCAATCCTGTGGAAGATAAATTAGGTAAAGAGAGAAACAAGCCACCTCTCCAGCTTTCTATCAGCCCCGCTCGGGAAAGCCTTCCATGAAAACTTTCTCCACTTTCCCAGTGCAAGTAGGAGAGGCAGGAATCACTGCAGCCACCCACAATGGCAGCAGAGACTTCCCCACTTGTGCTTTTTGCGGCAGCATCACCCGGGGTTGGGCTTCATTATTTTTCTCTCCTTTGGGAAGTGTGGGGGTGGGAGGCAACTTTGGGAGACGCTGCCCGAGGTGAAGCAAAAAAACGTGAAAGAGAGCAGGTTTAAACTGCCAGAGGGCAGGGTTAGGTGGGATATTGGGAAGGAATCCTTCCCTGTGAGGGTGTGGAGGCCCTGGCACAGGTTACCCAGAGAAGCTGTGGCTGCCCCATCCCTGGAAGTGTCCAAGGCCAGGCTGGGAATGCYCTTCTCTGAGGAGCACACCTCCAGAACCTCCTTCCTCAGGATGTTCCTGCTCGGGGTTTGTCTGTCACAGCAGTGAATTCTGCCTGCCTGGGTCGTCCTGAGCCTCGATTCACCACACACCTCTCCCGCTTCCTGAACCTTCTCTCTTTCAGGGTGATTCATTACAACCAGTATGGAACAGGGAATCTCCATCACTGAAGCTGAAACTTTGGGAAAGTGGAGAGAATACTCCAACAATAACTCGAGGCTGTCACACCACCGGCCCGGAGACGTTTACACCTGCTTTGGAGATGTTTAAGAGCTGTGAATGTTCAGTTAATGTTAGGAAAGTTACGGGGTTTGACGCTGCCTTTGGTGTTTATCGTATCTATTGTCCTTCTGGGGATGCTGTGAAGTTCCTGCGTGAGGCCGACCACCATCCAGCCCGGCAGGCTCCAGGATCCAATAAAAAAAAGCTGGGAGGGAGATGCCGCAGGGTCCAGCCCTTCCCACATCTTCCCAGCCGCATCCAGCCCTGCTTTTGCTGCTCCTCCAGAGAGAAACTCCAGTTTCTCTTCTTGCAGTAATGTCCACGACCTGAGCTGGGATTTTTCCCAGCAAAGAGGAAAAAGATTCCAGATTGTTGTTGCTGCTGCCATGTCCATCACGAAGGCACCTTCTACACCTCCTGACCGGGTGCGCATTTCCAGTGCTGGCAGAGGGGGCTGCTCCTCTCCCAAAAATCCTGCGCTGGGCTCAGACCGGTGTCACCCTCCAGGCTGGGCTGCCACAGGAGCCTGTGCCTCGGTCCTGCTGCTTTAACTGAGTCAGGCAGGCTGTGCTCAGGCGAAAACGATGTCAAGGAGGCAAAACAAAGAGTATTGTGTTTGGCCTATCTTGCAAAAAATTATGCGCCGGGGAAGAATAGCGCGGAAGTGGAGTAAGTACAAAACACACAGGGAAGTGTCTCGTCGCTTCCCCGAGACAAAGGCAGACAAAATTAATCAGCGGTGATTTGTTGTGCCAGAAAACGCACGCTCCTGACTATCTGTGGCAGATTATTGCCGAGGAAATAGTTCCTCAATATCCGCGGCACATTCCTGACCTGTACATTATGAAGTTATTTCTGCCTTATGATTTGTAACCTGTAAAATGCCTGTGATCTTAATAAATGAGGGCTTGTTGCCTCCTGAAATCCACTGTATTTCATCTTTGGCTCCCCTCCTTTGGCAGTGTTGTTATTTAGGCTGAGTTAACATTAGTATTCTCTCTGAGCATATACACTTCCATGAATCCGAGATCATCGCTGCGAGCGAGCACCCTTAGGACACGGTGACACCATCCATATGACATATGATCATGGGTGGAAGCATAGCTGGAGGCTTTATGGAAAACACTGAGGATTTCCCAACCTGTACGTATTTTTTATTTTTTTTTTTTTTTCCGTTTCCCCGGGAGGAAATATCGTGGACTTTTAAAATTGTTTAATCGAGCCTATGACCCGTGGTTAGTTTTTGTAACTTAATAGTAAACCTGTAGAAAGCAAACTATACAGGGCTGTTTTATTGACAGTGTTCCTACAGTACAATTCAAATTGCCTGAGGTGCAGCCTGGCACAGCTGCTGAAAATAAAGATATTTTCCTCTGTCATTTACAGGAAGTTTTCTCGTTGTTTACAGGAGTTTCAGGTGGCAGGAGAATCAGGGTGCTGCTCTCAGAGGTGTTCATCCACCCTGGGAGAAGCTCAGTGGAGCCACCCATGATCAGACACATGGGAAAACATTCAATATTCATGGAAAACACGAGTATGAATCCCCTCGGTTCTTCTTTCCAGTGCCTTGGCTGAAAACAGCACAAAAGGCTGCAAGTTATCCTTGCTCTTATCAATTAAGTGACACCAAACAAAAACGAAATTATGCCAAAAGTAATTTAGAAACCAAACCTCACAGGGGCGAGCCTGACGTTGACCCTTCACACCGCCCAAATTATTTGCATCCACTTTCTTCATCCACTAAAATATGTTTCACTATGTCTGAAATAAAAATAAGGGTGTGTTTGTATTATTAGGGAGAATGTCCAGCGTTAATGCCCGAGCATGGGGGTTGTGTTGATGGGGGGTTTGAGGGTGGGAGAGGTGTGGAGAGGGCACCCCTTGCCCCAAAATTCCTAAACAACTCCAGGCTGTACAAGGTCTGAAAAAGCCAGACATCTTCTGAAGGCGTTTTACGAGTGCATATGGAGAAACTGCCGAAAATATAACTGTTTGTGAATAAAATGGAAATTAGTGCTGTTGTGTTCACCTGTAAGTTTTTCTTTAAAGCCAGTGATTGCATTTGAAACCTGCAATTCTCAACAAAAAGAGAAAAGTTCAGTGCTGATTGCTGGATATTTGGACCTCCCAGTGCAAACATTAACTGGCTGAGAGGCACTCTGGAATGTAATGAAGGAAACAATACTGGGAATGGAGCCAAACGCAGAAACACTGGCGCCTGCAACCTAGGGATTTGCCTCCTAGTAATAGGAGCTGAACAAGGCCCAGCACTTCTGTTAGGCTGGAAATGACATACTGTGATCCTTGACTTAGCCAAAGGGATTTTAAATGGAGGAAAGAGCTGGCAAGACAAAATCTCCTGCACTTTTCACAGTGTTTTCTAAAACAAGCAAAGGAAATCAGGAGAAAAGACTGTAGTCTATTACATTTGATCCAGTTAAGTCAAGAGTGGAAGCTTTTTAACTGCTGTTATTATTTTTTATACTTTCTCATCATGTCACACCACCCAGAAAGCACAGACATAAAGCAGAAACTTGAAACTGCTTTCATTCAAGAAGAAGGGCACCCCAACATTGCGTTATTGACAGGAGGGCTGCAAAAACTGACAGCTGCAGAAATTGTACAGTTGAAGTTCAATTCCCAGGAGCAGGAACAATATACTGATGGTATTAATTCCGTTTGGAATTGTTAAAATAAGAAAAGGTTATGGGCTGAGGAAGGGACCTGGTATTTTTTTTTTTCTTCTTCTTCTTTTTTTGCTTGTAACAAAGGCGAACCTTCCTTCTTCCCTGGTGTCCTTGGACTGTCATCTCCAACCTTTTGAAACTGTATCTGATTATCCATGTGGCAATTAATCATAATTAAGCAGGCTTGAGATTTGGAAAGGTACAAAGAAGGTGGCTATAGATCTGGCTTTTGTCCTGAGTAACCTCTTTTTTTTTTTTTCCCCCTCTTTTTTTGGCTGCTGAATCTTGTGTTTGGAGCCATGAGAGGGAGGACGGGAAAACCGAGAAGAAAAAAAAAAAGAGGCAGAAAAAACAGCGTGTGTGTGTGTGTGTGTGTGTGTGTTTGAACATCAGAGCCCTGAGCATCCTGGTTGCTCTTTCTTTCTCTTTTTGGACATCACAGTCCCTAGAAACTAAGTTCCAGCAAACTTGGAAGCAGTCCGTTTCCAAGAGGAAGCTAGGTAACAAATTACCTTTCTAATGCCAAGTGATTTGGATCCATTCTTACAAACCAGATTTTTTCAATTTATTACAGGAAAACATTCAATCATTATACGCTGGCACTCTGTCTGGGGCACATGGAATACCATTCTACCCACTCCGCCCACATCCAGTTTTTAAAGGCTTAGAAAGCCCAGAATGTCTTCTTATTAAATGTTTTATATATTTATAATTAAAATACTGGGCTGGCATTAGAATCATTTTAACAGATGTAACCTGACACAGGCTTTCTCTGCCCAGGGTCAGGCTGGGAAACAATGGCTTCTTTAACTCCTGCGTTCTGCTCAGGTTTCTGTTTGCACATGGGTCCAATTTGTCCCATTTATGATTAGGTTTAAGTAAGTTGATGTGCTATTTATTTAGGAGAATTGCCATTTCAGACTATTACCATATTCCCTACAATATACATTACAGTGTGGTCTATGCCTGCACTGTCCATTATTAGGTTATTATAGTCCCGAATATGGTCCCAATTCACCAAAACAACAACAACTGACTTGATTCAGGCATTAAGTGATTTACTGCAGCTCTTTAGGTCGGAATTAATGTACACACTGCTCGCAAAAGCCAACACCCCCCTGCTCGCCCCCAACCCCGAAGGCTTACAAGGGCCATGTGCTGGCATGTGAAAGAGACTTAAATGTCTGTGTAATTGATTTAAACATCGAGTATCAACAGTGGACAGGCAAACCCAACGGGGCAGGCTTGCCAAATACCGGATCAAGGTGCTGCTCGAGGGTGGGAGAATTGGATTTACCTGTGGGAGCTGCTGGAAAGAGCTCACGAGCCAACCCATCCCACGGAGCCGAGGGCATGGGTTTATCTCTGTTCCTAATAAAACACGCTCGCTTCGTCTCTGACACGGCACCGAGGCAGGAGTGGGGGTAATTTATAATGACTGGCCTCAAACATATGGCCGGGTCCCTGCTCTCCCCCTCCCCGACACAGCCCCTGCCCTGCCTCAGAGGAGGACGTTTATTCAATCCAAAGCCCTTTTCAGCAGCTCTTCAGCTCCCCCCAGCTGTGGAGATCCAGCCCCGTCCCCTGCCAAATTCCAAGTCTCCTTTCCCTGTGCCGCGGGCATCGTCCCGAGTCCCTGTTGGCCAACAGCACCAGGGCCGGGTTGGGTGGATGATCCTGCAAAACCAACTCCAAAATTCATTTACTCTCAGGCTCAGTGAGTGGCTATTTTCTCTGTTCGTGGGTAAAACACGGGATCAACAGCTGGAATTCCCATAATAATAAATTAATAACCACAGCGCCGAGGCGTTCCAAAAGCTACAATGAAACAGCGGCCGAGCAGAAAACAGCTCCATCGCCTCCACCGTCTCTCCCTGGCACACATCCCGCTCCTTTCACTCGCAATGAAGTCTCTGGTCACTCTTCCTTCACCTGGGAAGCAGCTGGGAGGTTCCCAGTGTCCTCTTGGGAGATATTCCCGGAGATGCTCGGGGCACAGCCCTGTGCGATGAAGGGGAGTGATGCTCTCGCACCAGCGCTGGGTTTGGTGATCATCCCATGATGGGCATCTATTCCCGTGCTGTGCGTTATCCAGATGATAATCCCTGGATTTTGGAACCAGCAGGGTGACCACAAGCGTGGCTGGTGGTGTCATGGCCCTGAGGAGCAGGTGACCCTGAGGAGCCTGTGGCGGGGCAGCAGCAGGGGATGGAGCAGTGCCCTGGAAGAAGCAATATTTATAGAACCATAAAAAGACTGGAAAACAAGGATGGCTTTCCAGCTCTGGTACACACTCATCTCAACAGGCATCGGGGAGGCCTGGAAATATGGTGGATTCCTGAAGCAGCAGAAAAAAAAGTGGAAATACCACTTGACCTGGACGTGAAGGAGCCAACGGTGCTTATCAGAGTGACAACCAAGAAATTCCCTGCCAGGCCGAGGCTGAGGCTGCGAAAGGAGCTGAAATCTGAGCTCGCTGCTTGCACAGCCCAGAGGACAGGCAGCAAAAGCCCTGAGATGTGACACCACCGTGGGCAAGGGAATCCTGGAGATTTGGGACTCTGTCCCTGCCCTCTGCGCAGGCGTCCAGCACACACCCCCAGCTCCTGTGCTCCAGAACTGCCACTTTGGAGCTCTCGAGTCACCCAGTTAGTAAATCACAGATACACTGGGCTCAATTTACACTCACGTGTCGCGTGATCTGTCCTGAGAGCAACCTCTTAATAAATTAAACGGAGCCCCAAAAGAGGTTAGAAAATGAAGTTAAATGCTTCACCATCTGGGACTCAGCCAGGGCTAGATTCAATATTTGGAGCGATGGAGAGGTAAAAAGCAATTGTTGTCATGTATTTACCACTTCTTTTTTTTTTCCCGCAGAGATAACAAGATGATAGAATAACTTCACTTTTTTWTTTTTTTATTTCTTTTTTTTTGGTCTGTTTTGGTGAGAGAGCTTTAAGCTGAGCCTTGCTCAGACATCTCCAGGAAAACAATGTCACTACACTCCTTTAAAACTACAAGCCTGGAGCCTGTGAGTTTTTCTGCCTTTTGGAGGTGAGGCAGATTTCACAGTTTGGGATTCCTGTCTGTCTCCTGCAGCTCTGCAGCATCCACTGAGCTGAGCTTCCACTTGCCTGCAGCCACATTGGTTTAGGACCCTTTCCAGGTCGTTTGGAAGTCAGGCGTGGAGCCTGCTCCAGTCACAGAGCCACATAATGTAGAGCTCTGAGAACTTGGGAAAACCTGCTTGGCAAAACCGCCTTTATTTCCCTTTGGTTTTAAAAGACAAAAAAAAAAAAAATTAAAAAAAAATTGGGTGGTTGCTCCCATCAAAAAAAAAAAAATCCCTAAATTGACCAAGCTCGTGAATTTTGCCTGAGTTTGATTAAACCCCACAGGGAATTTTAAACAGAAGAGGGAAAAATCCGGGTAGCAATGAAAAACGCGATTTGGGGGCTTTTTTTTTTTTTTCTTTAATTATGCCGTGGACTTTTCCCTGTAATGGCCTCCCCGGCGCAGCCCACCCTGCCCAGCCGCTGGCACGGGCAGCATCTGCAGATGGATCGGGAGCGGGCACGGCCCCGCAGAGCTGGCACGCAAACGCCAGCGCCGCGCTCGCCAGCCCGGCTGCGGGCGGGGGAATGGCACATTCCCGCTGCTGGGAAAAGCAGGGAGCCCCCCAGCCGCCCCAGCACCCGCCAGCATCCATCCAGCTGCAGGGCCGGTCCCGCTCCCAAGCCCTTTCCAAGGTGGCAGCGGGCGCTGCCCCGGGGGATGCTGCGGCTTTATCCTCCTTGTAAATCTGAGAGCTCTTTAGTTCGGTGGGGGCGGCGGTCCCGGCCCAGGGATGGGCTCAGGGCTTGGCAGCGCCGAGGGATTCGTCGGGAGGGATGCTGAGCACGGCGTGGCCACGGCTCCCGCTCGCCAGCACTGCGGGATCCGATCCGGGCACGGAATGGAGGGTGCTGAGCACCCCAGGCTGTGCCACCGGGCTCACCCCACAGCTCAGCCACTCAACTGCTGCTGCTCAACATTGTTTTGAAGATTTTTATAGTGACTATAATAGATATTAGGTTGGATATCAGGAAAAGGTTCTTCCCTCAAAGGGTGGTCGGGCACTGAACAGGATCCCCAGGGCAGTGGTCATGCCATCACCCCTGCCAGAATTCAAGGAATGTTTGGACAACGCTCTCAGGCACAGTGTGGGATTGTTG
Organism: Amblyornis subalaris; assembly: GCA_018881555.1. NCBI lineage: Eukaryota > Metazoa > Chordata > Aves > Passeriformes > Ptilonorhynchidae > Amblyornis > Amblyornis subalaris. The sequence goes on from JACAXG010000093.1 coordinate 1,647,058, forward strand.
GAGCAATACTGTGCAGAGCCAGGAGCTGGACTGGATGATCCTCGTGGGTCCCTTCCAGCTCAGGAGATTCTGTGGTTCTGTGGATGAGGATCACACCTGACCTGGAGTCTGGATTTCCCTACATACAGCCGAGCCTGCACTTTGAGCAATCTGGGGAAGTGCTTCCATCCTGACTTCTGTCTTTTCCTTGGAGTCACTTAAGGACTTCAGGAGTATCCTGAGGCTACCTGGCAGCAGGTGTAAGGACATGCATAGTAACACAGTAGTAACGTGTTAGCAGCTCCCCACCTCTTCAGTCTGCTGTGGGACTGTGGTTTTAGATTTTGTTGAGTGAACTCACAGCATCATGGTCTGGAAGCTGCAGTAGGGAAATAAGAAATATGGTTAAAACTGAAAGGGTTTCCCTGAAAAATATGCTGGTGTCCAGCTGAGGCTATCTGGGTTTTTAGGCTGAAACTTCAGCAGTTGCTGCACTTCAGTTCCTTAACCAGAGGGAGAGAGAAGCCCTTTTGTTCCCCATCTCCCTTTTGGGAGGGAGCTGCAAGCAAGGAGGAAATGAGAAATCAGGCTGTAATCCTGAAAATCCTTTTCACTTTGAACATCCAGACTGCCTCACCTCTGGAGCTACCACCCTCTCTGGCTGTGGACTGGGCTGTTCTGCTTATGGCACTTCAGAGGAAAGAAAAGGATGTGTTTTGGTTTTCCCTTTTCTTCCCTGAAATGTTCTTAGTAGTTCAGCTTGGTGGACTAAATATTCAGAATAAATCTGCCTTTGGGGGATTTTATATCACCACATAATCTATATCTTTGCATATACCTGCTGGTGTTGGGTGTATGATTGAAATTTCATCTCACAAATCAGTTTTTCAGACTATCAACATTGGATTTTTAGGTTTTACTAATTTGGGGGTTTTTGCTAATTTTAAGATTTAGATTTAAGTTTAGTCTGTGATGTTTTTGAGAGTGGAGACAAGCTCAGGGCTGGAAATGGTCACAGCAAAACACTGTTTAAAAGTCAGCTGTAGTAAAGACCAAACAGGTTCCCCAGAGAAGCCATGGAAAAGGTTTTGAAACACATTATCCAGAGAGGCTGTGGATGTCCCATCCCTGGAAGTGTCCAAGGCCAGGTTGGACAGGGCTTGGAGCAAGCTGGGATAGTGGAAGGTGTCCCTATCCATGGGGTGGAATAAGATGAGCTTTAAGGTCCCTTCCAACCCAAACCAGTCTGTGATTCCACAATCCTGTGAAACCTCATCCTGCCATCTGGAGTCAGACCAAGACATGGAACAGCTCCAGGTTTGTGGAGGTGATCAGAAACACCCAGCTACTCCCAGCAAAGTGCGGCAGGATGGAGCTGGAAACAACCTGTGATGGAGCATCCCTGGAATACAAGAAAATTGGCTGGGGATACAGGTCTGCCTGGAGCTGGGAAGATGGGCAGTGCCAGCAGGTATGGCAGCCCAGGCAGTCCCAGGGGGAGGCAGCTGAGCCTCCTCTTCCAAGCTCTGCTCATTGCTAACCCACAGCACCTCTCTCCTCTTGCATTTTTTTCCTTTGCTTCATGTTTATTCTGGCCTCGAACAGCTTAAGCCTCACTCCAGGCACAGAACCAAGTGGCTTCCCTCTTGTTCTGTTCTTACCTGGCCTGGAATACAGCAAACCAAGTCCTCGAGGAAAATACACCACACCTATATTGGCTCACTCAATACTAAAAAAAAAACCCCACAAAATATCCCCTTCCCACACAGCCAAATTTTACAGCCCGGGAGCAAATGATCCCCTCCCCATCCCTAGGGAAGTGGAGGGATTTTATTTATTATAGCAGACCATTCATTAACTGTCAGGATAAAGGGAAATGGATGGATTCAGTTGGAGGAACCCGGGGATATAAAACCACAGGTAAGTCCTGTTGGTACTTCTGGAAATACCTGGAACTGCAGAGAACCACTGAACAATTCCAAGGAATCATCTCCCAAGGCGAGCGCTCACTGATCTTTTGGACACATTCAGAAAATAGTACATTTAACAGCTCTGTTTCAGGGACTTTCTTTAAACCGAGGTGAGCTTTTCCTTTGATTTCAGTTTGTTCTGGATCAGGACCTCAGCCCCTGGACCTGTTTGACCCTACCACACCCAGGCTGCAGCCGAGCACGCGCCGGCGGCGTGGGGAGCTCGCTTGGCTCCTGGTTTTGGTGAAACACAAATTTCCCCTTGGCTCTGCTCTGTGCATTTGGATTTCGTGCAGCCCAGCCCTTCCCTCCCAGACCTGGGAGGAACACGCCAGAAGAAAGGGGATGTCAGGAAGAGGAGCTCCCGAGCGCCGAGGGCCGGCTTTCCGCGGCGCGGGGCTGGGAGCCGCCCGCTGCTCCTGCAAGCTTCCCCGAGCAAATGTCAGCTCCCTGCTCCGTCAGGCCTTTACCTTTACAGCTTCGAGGAAATGACAGCTCCGAGCTGTTGCTTTGCAGGAGGGAATAGTGCAGGTCACATCCTGGGCTAATGCAAAATGGCATAATGAAATGCTGATTGATACCCGCCAGTAGCCTGGCTCGCTTGTTAGCTACGCAAATGCAGGTAAAATTCCTTGTTAATCGGAAATCTCAAAGCCTTGGTGGCCCTCGGCTCGTGGAGGGAAGGTGCATCCACGGCGTGCAGCTACAGGTGGCCCCTGTCCTTCAGCAGCAGAGCTTGGAAGGGATTTGAATGCTGACGGCAAGCGCCGACGCAATCCTGACAAATTAAAGCGGAACGAGGAAGGTTGTGCTCGGAAAACCAAAGGAAGGATATTCCAGCCATGCCTGGGTGTGTGGCTGCGCAAGCCTCAAGCTGGAGCTTATACATTCCTGGATTTGCTGAAGTTGGCTGAGTTTCTTTAGAAATGAGTCTTTCCAGGTGTCCCGTGAGGCTCAGCCTGCCCATCTCCCGCCAGGATGTGTGCACATCTCCCCGGTGCCAGGGAAAACGCTGCTCCTGGAGCAGTGACCGCCTTTGAAGCCGATTCAAATTCCCGGTTAAACAGGAATCTGGGAGTTTCTTTGGAGAATAAACACCAGCTTAGAGAGGAGAACCAGCCTTGCTCCATTACCAGCCATCTTGCCTCAGTGTTCCCTTTTCCGTGGGATATATCAGGACTTTGTGGTCAAGCTCATTATTTGCTTTGTACGAGACCGAGGTGTTTTAAGCCAGGGAATGAGCTCTGCTCCTCGTTCGAGTCATCAAAGGGCCAAGTATTCCTACTGATATTTAATACATTTCATCTCCATCTTTTAATGCATACATTGAAGTATACTGTGTCTTTAAAAAAAAAAATCTCAGCTTTGCCTGTTAATTTAGCTCCCTACACACAGTCTCATTTACTGTTATCTATTTTTATTCTCACTGGGGATTAGGTAAGCAACTCGCAGTATTTCCAGCTGTCCTTTTAGCATCACTATTTGAAAACTGTGTAGACCACAAAGAACATAATTACAAAAACAAATTGCTGGTACAACCGCTCTGCTAATAAGTAGGGACCTGTTGTAAGTTCTGAAACTTAGAAAGACCATTTCAGACTTCTGTTTTCATTAAACTGCGGTTGCCGAGAGCAGATATAATTGCGTTTCTTTTCTTTTTAAAGGCTCTGGGTTACCTGGAGTAATTTGTATATTACTTTTTTTTTTTTTCCTTTCCTCTGTGAATCCAAATCAGTTCTCTCAACGGAAAACGTTACATAGGAGGGGTCATTCCACAAGTGGTTTGCATTAGTGCAAGAATTGCACTCGTGTACTAAGATGTTTAAGCACCTACAAAGTTGTCGCCAACCATCTGCACTGCTGGTAGCACTAAATCAGCCAGGCCCCTATGCAAAGGCAGTGCAATTTATCTGTCAGGCAGTATTTCATTTAAAACGTACTCCTGTAAAATATGAAATACTTAGAGGCACCCACTTTCCTCTTTGAATTTGACGTTTTCCATTACGGCAGGGGGAAAATTGTCTTTTTAATGGAGCAAGGAAATCTTCGTGTGCTGGGGCCCTGGCATTAGGAAAGGGGTTTCAGTTTGCATTATGGTAATGGGCAATTATCAGTGGAGGGAAAATGAGGGATGTGGTAGGAGGGTGTGTTTGGGGGCTGCTGCCTCTGCTCCGCTCGGGGCTGGGATGATGCTGGACCAGGCGGGATTTTCCCCTGCCACTCCATGTGATCCGAATCCAAACACAGAGAAGCCAAGGTGCTGTTTCACAGCACTGCACAGAAAGCCAGGTGAGCTTCAGGAAGCTTGAGTTTAATCTTTGACTCAGATTTATGTGAGGAACCCTTCTAAGTCTGGAAAAACCCGGGAGTGTGTTTTACCATTCCCCAGGATCCGAGGGACTTACGCTCCACGTAGGATCCAGCACCAACAAGTGTATTCTTACAGTTCATGCTCCAAATTGTTTATGCAGAAAATCTGAGCGGGGGGTGGAGGGAGAAATAATCTCATTTTGTCCTATTCTTCACTTTCTGCGAGGTATAGTGTTAATAAAACATTTTCAATAAACAAACTAACCAGCCCTAAGTTGCTGCTTTTAATATAAGACACAAAGTCTCTGTATGATTTTTCCAGATTCTGCACCTGATTAATGCCATACCACTTGGGCTGAATTTATGTTCAGGGAAAGTGCAGGGTGTATTTCCTTTGCAAACAGAAACAATATGTGCAGGCTCCTTCCCTTACCTGCACCAGATGCCCGAGTGAGGAGGAGGAGCAGGGAAACCTCGGCTGGGGTGGAGGCAGAGTGGCCAAGGTCTGGGGACAGGGGAGTTATTCAGCATTATTTATTTAGGTTTTGCCCTCCCACAACTAAAAGTTGTGGCCTGCAAACTGCTGGGAGTGAAGCATTCAAATTGAAGCTGAAGATAAGTTAAATCAATGTGAGAAGTATGAAAAATGCACAAATAATTCAAGTAGCTGGAGAAATGGAATATCTGTCCACAGCAAAGACAACTAAAGTCATCAAACCTCCTATAATTTTATATATCTAATGATTTCTGATTGTACCAGAAGGCTGCATAAGTTCAGGATTGGGTATATAAAGACAGGTATTGTTACAACCAGGATACTGATAATTTCACAATAATACTCTTAGCAGTGATAAAACAACATTCACCTCTGCTCTGTGTCTGATAACATAATTATACATAAATTATCAGATTCAATGCATTGAAAGTGAAAACTGAGGTCTTGTCACAGMGATAGAAAAACTGCAGTGTAAGGATGTGAAGCCAGGACAAGAGTCTAAATTTCAAAAAATATCCAAATGTTTTTTAAAAAGAAACCAAACCAAGCCACTCTTTGTGTTTAAGAGGCTCATAGGCATGAAAAGAAAAGCTGGCTGGGATGAAGAATGCCTGATTTTAATATGTGTGGGTTTCTCCTAAAAAACTCAGCTCCCATCTTCACCTTTGATGCCCATTTTCAACTGTGATTAAAATTTGTTAATTTGATAATTTATGTCTGGCCAGAATCAGCAATAGTTCAGGTTGGAAGGCACCTCTGGAGATCATCCAGTCCCACCCCCAGAAGGTGTGGAGGAAATCTGCACCTGATCATGACATGGACCCCATCATATCACAGAGTCATGGAATGGGTTGGGTTGGAAGGACCTTAAAGCCCATCCAGTCCCACCCCTGCCACGGGCAGGGACACCTTCCACTACCCCAGRGTGCTCCAAGCCCCGTCCAACCTGGCCTTGGACACTTCCAGGCACAGGACACCATCAGGTATGAGCATCTCACACCCAACCATGGCTCTGGAAAACGATATTTCCAGTTTTTCTTTCCAGGCAAACAGCAGCACATTTGCCAAAGCAGACCCTGGTGTGAAAACATTTGGGTTCCTGAACTCGTTGCTCTGCTGATCCATCTCAGATCCCTGACTCCGAGCCTCTCCCTGCCCCATTTCTCTCTCCACAAAGAGGGAGGTTTCTGGGAAAACTCTGTGGGCTGCGAGGGAGGCTAAACCCAAGTGCTTCCTCACGCTGCTGGCCTAACTTTYAAATCAGTTTTTAATTGCATGAAAAGCCGCCCTCATCCCTTTTGATTACATCCTTCTATCGCCCTCGGAAYGGCAGCATCTGAACATCTTATTAATAAAAGCTATTTTGGAAAATAAAACTCCTTTGGAATATATGAGGATTAACACTATATATAGACCACGATGGCTTAAAAGAGATTGTTATGGTCTATTGTGCAAATACATATTTACTAGAGCTTTTGAAATACAGATCATGCAAATATGTATTCAGGGACTTTTAAAAATGCAGATTATTGACCTGACAGATCATAAAGGCTCCTTTGAAACCATTCTGGGTTACAGTATCATGTAAATACTTATTTAGGCAATTTTTAAAAATCTTTGGTAGTACAGTCAGTGGAAATCCTCATGAAAATGAATGTTTTTCTCACCTGACAGCCATGGTGATTTTGAAGGTTAAATCCCTGCCTCCCTCACGTTTCCAAAATCCAACTCCAYCCTATCCGAGGATGGCCAAGATATATTCCATGGGGTATAATGTCACATGTCAGGGAGGTGCTGACCACCCCAAGGCTGCAGAATAAATCCYTTTCTTCACAGTCACCTGATGAGCTGGATGTGCAGTTCCTTACCATGGAATCCCAGAATCCCAGGATGGTTTGGGTTGGAAGGGACCTTAAAGCCCATCCAGGCCCACCCCCTGCCATGGGCAGGGACACTTTCCACTATCCCAGGTTGCTCCAAGCCCCATCCAACCTGGCCTTGGACACTTCTCTGGGCAACTTGCAATAGGGGATGGTGATTAAATATTGTATAACAAAGAGAAAAAAAATGAATATTCATCTTTCATAGTCCACGTGCAACCAGTCAGGTAAGTGCAACTTCCAGCAGCACAGGCTCGATTTCAGCTGGTCATTTTGGGAATAAAAAGTATTTATTAGCAATTTCCTGAACCAATTGATACTCTCAGTTTCCCACAGATCCCCTATTATTCGATATTACATCAATAACATAATGGCATTTGTTAATTTGAATTCCTGTGCACGACTGAGGAAGCCAAAGCAACTTTCAGAAGGCCTGACCCTGCAGCACAGTGGTTGTTATGTTTTGTTATGTGTTACAACAACACCATCTTCCAAGAACTGGTGCATGTGTGCTAAACCGATTGTGCCAGGTGATYGGAATATTCCTGGAGCACAGACACTGCCTTGATGAATAGTGGTGTAAATGCTCCAGCAATTTTGCACATAAATGTGTCAGCTCTGGCCTACATAATGGAGAGAGGGCCTTTCATGGACTGGATAAAAGCGGGTTTATGAATCATGGAAAAACAAGGAAAAAAAACCCATGTTATGGGAATTTTCTTTGGAAAGTCCAGAAAGAAAGAAAAAATAAAAAACAACACCTGGAATCCGGCCAGAGCATTTTAGTGCTCTTTTGTCATTCTGCTGGTTGAAGAGAGCTGTTCATGGTGATTAACAAGGGTGTGCGCGTTGGGGTTTTTTCAAGATACAACTACAAACAAAAGGTAGTAAATTTAATTTTCATTAGGGTAGAATTACTGTTCTCTTACTCGGGGCAGGAATACACATTAACAAAAACTCCTTGTGTACTTTCTCTCTGCAGATCTGGCTTCTATTTTCCTCGGCTGGAGGAAGGTTTGACTGAACATTCACGATTCAACCAGGCACCATAAAAATCCCCTGCAAGGAAATTTACTGGAGGTATAAAGCGAATCACGGAAGGGCTGTGCACGCTCATTTGCAGAGCACAGCCCCATTCCATTGTACGGGCAACAATTAAGGGGTGCACCCCATGCACGCCCCGTTTTTAACGCCATTTGCTGGAATTCGGGCGATTTAAGACAATAAAAGTGTCTCTCACGGTGTTATAAACAGGAAAACCAAACTGTGCAAAATTTGCACCGCTGGTTTCCAATGTTAAAATGCTTTTGGGAGTTCTGAAATACATTTCTGTGGATTTTCTGCTCAGGTGACTCACAGGTATGGGAGAGATGCCTTATTCCTCATGGCAGAGCTATGATAGACCGAGGCCAGAGGTTCAGTGCCGGGAAGAAGCCTGGAGTTCTGCTTCAGAAATCCCAGGATGGAATCACAGATTTTTTTAGGTTGTGAAAGACCCTCTCAGATCATTGAGTTCAACTGTTCCCCCAGCACTGCCTCCACTAACTCATGTCCTCAAATGCCACATCCACACATATTTTAAAGCCCTCCAGGGATGGGGACTCCACCTGTGCTGCTGTGCCAGGGCTGGACRACCCTTTCCATGAAGAAATTTTCCCAAATATCCGATGTAAACCTCACCTGATGCAACCTGAGGCCATTCCCTCTCCTCCTGTCCCTGTTCCCTGGGAGCAGAGCCCGACCCCCCCTGGCTGCCCCCTCCTGTCAGGAGTTGTGCAGAGCCAGAAGGTCCCCCCTGAGCCTCCTTTTCTCCAGGCTGAGCCCCTTTCCCAGCTYCCTCAGCCTCTCCTCATCAGACTTGGGATCTAGTCCATGATTCTAAAGAGAATTTTAGTAACCAAAGCACAAAAAGGCAGCAGGTACCACCTGTGCCATCACTCGTTTGGGTGGCAGTGGGAAGCAGAGCAAGGAAGAAGCCCCCTTTCCTTGGGGCTCCTGCTTCTGGGGCTCCAGCACGAGGCACAGAGAGGGGGCGAAACACAAATGAGCTAATTAGCCTAATCACAGGGCCATCCTCGGTCCCCCTTCGCCGGGCAAACCCACCCCAGCAGCCAGAATGAGGGGATTTAGGGAAAACTGATACCGCTGCGGGGCCATAAACAGAGGAGTGCACCTGAAGTAGCCGTGGCCCCCCGGGAGTGCTGGGGGAAGTGAGAACCTGCTTACTGCGAAGACAAGTGACTGTGAAATCCTGCTTTATTCTTCCTGCAATAAAAGAGTGTTAGTTCTTCAAGGAAGTGTTTGTGGGGCTGCTCCACGTCCCAGCGGCTGGGACAGGATGGCACCTGTGCCCTGCGGCCCCACGGCTCCTCCCAGGGAAAAATCTGGGGTTCCACTGGATATTGGRAAGGAATTGTTCCCTGTGAGCGGGGTGGGGCCCTGGYACAGGTTGCCCAGAGAAGCTGTGGCCGCCCCATCCCTGGAAGTGGCCAAGRCCGGGTTGGTTTGAGCAATCTGGTCCAGTGGAAGGTGTCCCTGGCACAGGGGTTTGGAACTGGATGAGCTTTAAGATCCCTTCCAAACCAAAGCATTCCAGGGTTCTGTGTTTGTAAGCAATAAAGTCAACCTGCAGAGGAAGCTGAATTTGSACAGGGGTGAAATATGATTTTAAGGATGCAGAGCTCTGCAAGGAACATTTGGGCCTCCATCAACCTTTTGAGCTTCCTTTCTTCACCTCAGCACTACAAACCATTTACATTGTGTAACCCAAATGTTTACCTCTGGASTGTACATTAAAATTTCATCAGAGAAAATAAAATAAAATAATCTAAAAATGCTATTATCTTACTAAGTTGTGGTTAAACCAACCCTATTCTTTACGGTCTAACCCTCCTTCAGCTGAAATAAATGATTTCCCTTCCGTTAAATTTAATACTATAGAACCAAGCCTTYACCTGTGAAATAGAAAAGCTCACAGTTTTGATGCACAAAACGTTTTTTTTAAGAGACAAGACACAGAATTTCATATATCTCTGGCTATGTCCACTTTCATCAGTTGATTACAGATATTTTCTAGATTTATAAGGAGTAAACAAAAGTCTCTGAAAGCGTAACCCAAGCACCACAAAAACAGAAATTCACATTTTTAATTTCTCCAGCACAGCTTCTGAAAAATTCCTCCTCCCTGCTCGTGCCTCAAATGTGTCCACTTTCCTTCCATGTCTGATCTCAAAGAACCTTGGAGGTTTCACAGAATGCAGAGGAACCCCAGAAAATAATAAAGGTATTTGGTGAAATGCTGCTTAGTCTGTGGGATAAACCTGGAGCACTGACTTGTATAGCTAGAGGCTTATTTTTAGATCCTCCAGAGAATATGTGTGAAAAAGGTGAAAGAGAGAGAGRGGAAGAACAATTAAACCACCATAACTTCACAAGCCAGAATTTTGGGTAAGATTGTTKGAGAAAATGCAGCTGCAAATACATTTGCAATTAAAATGGCTTAATTGTGATTTTAAAGCCTTTGCCTAAAAAACAAATAAACAACAAAGTGTTAGCTTTGCATTAGCTCCTCCAACAGGCCGGAACTGTTAAAAAAAATTTTAAAAGTTAATGAATGTGCCTATTTTTACTAAACTATTGCAATGGCCAATCCAAACCAGACCCTTTTCTCCTCGGGAAGTGGGATGGCTGCCTCTGGAGGGGGTTTGGGAGGGAGCCTGGCCATGGGGACCTCACCAAAATGTGAGCTCAGGGGACAGCCCTTTCCCCGGGAAGAGGGAAGGAGAAGGAGCAAAGTGCCCACCAGGGGCTCACCCAGGACCTGGCACCACAGGCCAGGGCTGAAACCGAACTGATGGATGGGGTAGAATGAAAACAAGCTCAGGACATTGAAAAATTTTATTTGTTTTCATTCTTCCCTCCCTTCTCCTACTCTTTTTTTATTCCTTTCCTTTCCTTTCCTTTCCTTTCCTTTCCTTTCCTTTCCTTTCCTTTCCTTTCCTTTCCTTTCCTTTCCTTTCCTTTCCTTTCCTTTCCT
>JACAXG010000093.1:1657763-1695263 GCA_018881555.1 Amblyornis subalaris
CCTTTCCTTTCCTTTCCTTTCCTTTCCTTTCCTTTCCTTTCCTTTCCTTTCCTTTCCTTTCCTTTCCTTTCCTTTCCTTTCCTTTCCTTTTTCTCCCTTCCTTTCCTTAAGGGCCAGGAGGGAGCAGACTGGGTGGGAAAGGAAGTATATTTTACAGCACTTTCATTACTCAACTTGATGAGAGCTAATAAAAATTCTTAATTGAAAATAAGTACCTTAATGACAATATCATAATCAGGAGTTATATTTCCTATTTATTTCGATATAAAATACCTTCTTTCTGAACGAATCYGAGCAAATTATTCCGAGCAGTTCTCCTTATTGGCTCTCACATTAGGGAGATAGTAAATACAGCTTTAAGTAGAATCACCTGCAGTTGGTTTTTCACTCCAACTTTCCTCTCTGTTGCTCAAACCAATATTAGACACTTTCCTAATTGTTATTGAAACATATATGGGGCCCTTTCCCATATCTTTATTTGGCTTTTCGGTGTGGAGTCAGCATTTAATCCAAGCGTTTGTGACATGGTTAACACCCACAATCATTTCCTGTTATGCCTCACACTGACTACAGTGRGCTGCTGTATATTTTCCAACGCCCACTCTGCTGTCTTTACAATCAGATTATGCCATTAGACATAGACAATGAATCACTGTAATTGTTCTAATATGGCCAAACTGCCAGCAAGGATTAACCCTTTCTGGGAGTTTTGTAGTTAATTCTGTTTGGACCTGTGGTTACAAGGTGTTAAGAGGCTTCGAGGGTTTTAAACTGGGGAAAGGCTCATTTTAGTTCATAAAATACCACTTTAAGTGTTGGATTTGGCTCCTATAGAATGGCTGAGGAGTCCAACCAAAGATGAAAAATAAATAATTAATAAAGATAAAAAATGAGGGGAAACTTCATAGTAGGCTACAACTTCTTCACGAGGGAAAGAGAGGGGCAGCCCCGACCTCTGCTTTCTGTGAGCAGGGACAGGACCCAGGGAACGGCCTGGAACTGTGTCAGGGAGGGTTAGGCTGGATATCAGGAAAAGACCGGTGGGGGACTGAACAGGTTCCCCAGGGAACGGGCACGGCCCCGAGGCTGCCAGAGCTCCAGGAGCGTTTGGACAACGCTCCCAGGGATGCACAGGGTGGGATTGCTGGGCTGTCTGTGCAGGGCCGGGAGCTGGATCGATCCTTGTGAGTCCCTTCCAGCTCAGGATACTCTGTGACTCTGCGTGAATCAGTGCTTTTAATCAGAAGAATTCCTGGAGTGGAATTTTGAAGACAACAGCTCCAAGGAGAGAGAGAAGAGTGTTCGGAGTGTTTGCGCATTTGAGGTTGGACAAAAAGCTCATTTTGTGCTCCTTCAAGAGCTTTCTTGAGGCCGTAAGGAAGGCACAAAGCCAAGCATCTGGTCCCTGTGTCCCACCCCGGTTACGAGGCTATTAAATGACTCTTTACACACACATTCCTGTCAACACACCACAAAAATGATCCAAGGATACGTCTTCCCGACACCCTTTTGTTCCAAGGCTCGCAGTAAAACCGGCTCCTGATCAAAGTGAGTCGAGGACTAATTGGAAATCAAAAGTCCATTAGCATTGGAAATGCCATTTCTACAGCGGGCTGCAGAGTTTTTTGCAAATAATTTGTTTAGGCCCCAAACTAACCATCATTAAATGAATGAAAGTCTCTACACAGACACCTTTTGACATTAATTTAGGCTGGTAATGTATCAGATTAGAGTTTAATATGAAATTCTGACTTGGGTAATTAAAATCTTATTACTTAAGTGGATATTCTCAGTTTAATGGGGATACAGGGAATCAGTTTGYCCTGCTCTACCCTTAGTCAATAGTAGGGAGTGAACCTAAAGCAGGARGAGAGGGATAAGATCAGGCACCACGGATGCTGTGCCCATCTCCCACCCAGTTTTCRCAGCAGTTGAGGGGACACAGTCACCTTTAAAGTGTTCCTTTTTCCTACTCACAGAATCATATACCATGGCAAAATTAGTTTTTTTGAATCAAGTATGCTAATTATAAGCAAACCTAGGAGGGAATAGGAAAAAAACCTACTTTTTAATTTATTTTTTTTTAAATTTTGCATTGAGAACTCCGCAAGATTCCCAAGAGGGAAACAAACAAACAAAACAACCAAGAATCAAAACCTAAYGATTAAATATGGGGAAAAACATCCCTGCCTGCCCCAAATAGGGAAAGTCTGGACAAAAACAGAACAAAGAAAACATGAAATTCAAGTGCCATCTATGGGAAATATATATATACATTGAATTAGGGGAGGCACTGATGCAGAAAACCGAATTATTTTAAAGCTGAGGGAAGTCTGGGAAAAAACTCATGGAGTAGTGAAAGCTTTAAGCATTGAGTTCAGGGAAAAATCCATGTCCCTGTGGCACTCAACCCAGTTTTGGACCACAGCTGGTTTGCTGATGGGCAGCACTTCTCTGCAGCTGGGTTTGGATGGTTTGAATCTCCAGCAAAGCCGAGGTCCCAGTCTAGGCAATTGATTTCCCACTGTGGGACATGGAAAGGGATCCATGTGTGCTCCTGCCTGGGATCTTCAGGCCTGCACTCTCAAATTCCCTATATTTTAATGAGAATGTGCATGAACAACATGTGACTCAGGACTGGGGAATCCAGCCTGCTCTATGTAATGTGCTTTAGGAACTTTTGGGATGAAAGTGCTCTGTAAATGCCAGATAAAGCATCATTACTTTCACTTCAGCTTTTATAGCTTTGGCAAAAACGTTCCTGTCAGGATGAAACTTGGCCTGCTTCTCCTGGGCTTGGGAGGGAATCTTTTTTTCCCAAATCTGAGGAATCTGGTTTGGCTGAATTTCAGTTCGTTTAATGCAAAAAGGTTGAAAACATTTGACACTGAGACCTTTTTCTGAACTCAGCTCCAATCAGCTTTGTCTTGAAATGCCAAATCTGGCAAGCTCTTGCTCAGCTCTTTTTTGGATGATTTTCCAAGAAGAAAAAACCCTTCTCCTTCATTTCTCAATAACATATGTCCCACTTGCCACTCTTAATCTATTCTCTCACATAATTCACTACTGTTGGTACCTGAGGTACTTTTACACTTCAGACTGAACAACAGATATTGAAATATGCTTAAATGAGATTTGAAAATCAGTTTGCAAACAGGACACCCCATCATCCAGTGCTCCATCTAATCACAGGGAGCACTGCCATTGCACTTGATCCAAGATTGGGGAAGTCAATGCTGGGACTCGTTTCAAGTGCATTCAGATGATGGCACATGTGAAATGAAGCACGAGAGGTCCTAAATTTCACGGATTTTTTAATTCATTGTTGCAGGAAAAATGCCAAGGGAGCTTGGGGAGGGGCTCAGCCTGGAGAAAAGGAGGCTCAGGGGGGACCTTCTGGCTCTGCACAACTCCTGACAGGAGGGGGCAGCCAGGGGGGGTCGGGCTCTGSKMMCAGGGAACAGGGACAGGAGGAGAGGGAACAGCCTCAAGCTGTGCCAGGYGAGGRTCAGGCTGGACCTCAGGAGGAATTTCTCCRTGGAAAGGGTGGTCAGGCATTGGCAGGGGCTGCCCAGGGCCAGGTGGAGTCCCCATCCCTGGAGGTGTTCAAGGAACAAGTGGGTGTGACACAGTGCTCTGGGCTGGGTGACAAGGTGGGGGTCAGTCAYAGGTTAGACTCTTTCAACCTAAATGGCTCTATGATTCCATGAAAATCACATTTGGAAAGAAGGGAGGATTTTAAACAATATACAAACGTGTGTGTGTGTGCACGTGTTTATGTATATACAAAAATACACATGAACAAAATAACCAGAAGCATCTTTGGAAGGAAATAAAATATTTACTGATAGACAGAGAACCACTWTTCCCAGTACACCCAGCACAGCTCAGCAGGGAATTTCGAGGAGGACTCGGAGCAAACGTGGCATTGTGCACATTTTTGCCCTGCTGCAGGAGAGTATGAACAGCAAAAATGACGTGGCAAATGCTGCCCTAAAGGCCACTTTACCCATTGAARGGCTTTGGTGGTGCCCATGGGATGCTGGGAGGGCAGCCCAGAGCCACCAGCCGGGCACAGGGCAGGAGGAGATGAACAGGCATGAAACAAAACAGAGACCAGAAAGGAAGAGGAAGGAAACTGGTGGAAAAAAACTCAATCAAGTGGGGAGTTGAGGAGAGAACAACAAACCCTGGATTTTCTGGCACGTGCACTGAAACTAAATAAACGTGCTGGCATTTCTAACCAGCTCTCACGTGGGCTGGGACATCACCATTTGCTTATTGAGGTAGAAAAGCTGGCTCAGGAAAACAGGACAGACAYGTTTTAATTTTTTTCCCCCTCCTTGATTTTGTGTTAAAGACGTAGATTGACTATGTAAGAATCACCTTGGTGGAGTTGTGAGTGATTTACGACAGGAACAGCCCCGGAGAAGTGCGGGGAGCAGGGACGGGAAGGGCCGTGCTGGTTTTTGTACTACACAGCTCAGCCAGAAAAATCCATTAAGTTCAGGCACTCAAAAAGGACAAAATCTCTTCGACACTTGTGTGTTTTTGCTCCTTTTAGTGCTGTCCTCAGCAACGGGGCCCTTTTCCCAAAGTGTTAGACAACATCTGTCCTTTCCTGACTGGTTCACCTGCTGTGGAGCCACATCCTCCACGAACACAACCTGATGCCTCTCAGAGTTTAGGGTGCTCTTAAACGCAGAAAACAGAAAGTTCCTTCCAGCTCTCTATAGCTAACTCTCAGTCCTTCTGAAGTAGCTGTTAAACATCCTGGCTTTGCTGCTCTTACAAATGAGCAAGCACAGAAAGAGCTGCATCTGCCTGAAAAGATCACTTTTGAACTGATCATGCTGGGGGATTTTCACACCTCCCCAGCTTTTTAAACAAACACAATAATATAGAAAATATTTCACTGTCATACTCACATGTACATGGGGCTGCACATGGAACCACTGCTGCAATATTCCTGATTTTGCTGCAAAAGTTCAGAGTTAGCACRAGGAGAGTGGGTGTCTCCATGTCTCCACGGAGCAATCGGCCTTGGCTGCTCCTTGGGAGTGACTTTATTGGCATGAGGACTCATGGAACCTTATCCAGGAGCCTATGGACCACAGAGAGCTCTGATCCACAGCATGTGTTGGTTGACAGGTSCCTGGCAGATCAGCCCACATGTTTTGGAGACAGACCTGAGGAGCAATAGGATAAGAGGAAATGGTCTCAAGTTACAGCAGGGGAGGTTTAGACCGTGTTTGGGGAAAATTTCTTCATGGAAAAGGTTGTCCAGTCCTGGCACAGCTGCCCAGGGCAGTGGAGTCCCCATCCCTGGRGGRATTTAAAAGCYGTGTGGATGTGGCACTTGGGGACGTGGATTAGTGGTGGCCTTGGCTTCTGCTGCCTGATCAGATGGTGAGGAGAGCTCTRAGAAAGACAAGATGTTCCTGGTCTTTGTGAAAACACTAAACCAGATTTTGCATCAACCACTTCCCAGCAAGGGAAGACATGGGCAAGAGTTAAAATTTAGAGGGAAATGAAACAAAGGAAGCCTTTCAAACACTGAGTAAAAGGCCTCTTATATTCCATCTGCCTGTTTTTCCTAATGAGTGMATGCATTGCATCTTTTGGGAGAGGAGGGGTATTTTCTTGGATTCCTGAAAAAACTTCTGCTCTATAATTAATAAAATAAAATGGTTGATCAGTGTCATCATAAAAACAAGACATGCCTGTGATTTGAAAACCTGCTGAGTTTAAGGATCTTTTCTGGTGTAYAGCTGGCATTAAGGGAATATTTTTTTACCTTTTTCTTCGGAGTTGAGTTGCAGAGGTCATGGCAAACCAGAGCTAGGGCTATTCAAAATTATGTTCATGCTTATAAACTGTCTTGACTGCTATAGGCTCTGATATTTTCTTTAGAGACAAAACATACCCTCACACTCACTCCTCACTATGTAGTTGAGCAATCTCAGGAGCCTGAGCTTTGTTTTTCTTTTAATTTTATTTGAAACTCTTCCAAATCCTGGAAGGGTTTCAAATCAGAGAGGGATCTTGCCCAAGGACTCATTTTGAAAGCAAAGTCACACAGTGCAATGCTCTTTTTTCTGGATGTTATGTAAATGTTAAGCTCAGCCACCGATGCAGCAGGACAGGTTTTTGCCACTGTCTGTGCAGTGGGTTCCCAGTAAAGACCTTCACTGTCAGCCARCTGTCCCCTGGCCCCAAACCCAGCTCTGTCCTTCTGCTTCTCCCTGGGAACACCTGGATAGTCCAGAGGTAACAACTCTTTGATGCCCTCCTCTAGCATTGCACAAAAACWACTTTTTCAAAGCAAAACAATGAGGACAGAAGTGAGGAAAGGGAACAGCTCATGCACTACAGCACCTACACTCACCAGGTATTTTCACAGTGCAGTTGTCTGCAATTTTTGCCCCATCTAATAATGTTGATTTTTGGATTCTGTATTAAATGTTATAGGTTGATGAGTAAAATTAAAATGAATGTTTTGTAAGTCTGGCATAGATTATATTCTGTTCTACCAGACAGTATGTTATAGAATCATGGAATGATTCGTGTTGGAAGGGACCTTAAAGCCCATCCCATTCCACCCCCTGCCATGGGMAGGGACACCTTCCACTATCCCAGGTTGCTCCAAGCCCTGTCCAACCTGGCCTTGGACACTTCCAGGGATCCAGGGGCAGCCACAGCTTCTCTGGGCAATCTGTGCCGGGGCCTCCCCACCCTCACRGGGAGGAATTCCTTCCCAATATCCCACCTAACCCTGCCCTCCTCCAGCTCAAGGCCACTGCCATTGTCCTGTCCCTACATGAACATGCAATAGAACTTCTAATGCATGAGCTTATGAACTACGTGCACTTATATTATCCAGCTAGATATAATATTATATCCTAAAAGGTGTATAAACCATAGCATTTTTAGGAGTCTCTTACATGCTGATGTCCCATCTTCTGAGCATCCACAGGATGGGCATCCCAAGGCTGTTCCCTTGTCCTCTGCTCGCAAACATTCAATGCACCACCAGTCCTTCGACTCCAGCAGGACACCTCAGTCTCTTGAATTTTCTGATGAGGATGTGCTGGGCTTGGTTTTCCACCACAGTGCCAGGGATGGACACACGGAGCTGTACAACATCCTCAGAGGATCTCCAGGCTCTGCTTACAAATGAACCACAGTGCAACACCACAGAGTTTTTCCTGCAGCACTGTCATCGCATTTTACAATATTTCACTCACTTTATGTACCAAATGTAATGTTGGCAGAGAGGGAGAGAAACAAAATCATTTAATTCTGTCATCCTACACCACTGTCATGAAATGAGAGACTGGAAAGGAGGTCAATAGCAAAGGTACAATAGCTGCAGTGCTGAAAGATTTTGGATTATTCCTCTATGATACAGTGTTGTTTTCCAAGAGGGAAGTGAGGGCAATGTGTGTAAGAAGACCATTAGAAAGGAAGAAAAAAAACCATCAGGAAAGATCAATGCTTGACTGAGCTATTTTATTAAATTCCCCCTGGATTTAGTCCGAGACTTAAGGCRTGATACGATCAGAGCAGATTGCCTTGGGTTATTCCACTCTGAAGTTGTCCATATATCTGACATTGGTCATGACATATTTAATTTGAACTGGAAGTTCAGATTTAATGGTTGAACTCAAGTGGAACGGGAAGCACAGAACCAAGTCGGGACTTACTGTCCATGACTATTGCTGCTCCCCTCCCTCCCYGGGCATTGGTGCCGTGGCGGGGACCCGGGAAGAGCCCTGTGCTCCCGGAACAACCTCGGATCCGGGGTGAAAATCCCACTAATGAGTAGTAGGACCCAGGGTGGTTTCCAAGGGTGAGGTCACCCTACCAAAAACTCTGTGTGATGCAGTTTGCAGGAGTGAGGTGAACCTTTGGCTTCCACGGTGCCAACAGGAATTTTACTCCTGAGTGTAATGGCAGCATCCTTGATGTAAAACCCTCAGGAAAAACAGAACAGAACAAAACAAAGGGAGTACTTACAGGCTGTCTAGTTCAAATGCTTTCTCATTCCCACTGAAATTTTATTTGGATACAAGCAAATAATTTTGTCCATTTTTTACTGTACCAAACAGCTGCTGCCGTTCTATCCCAACTGGTTGGCTTTAAGGGTATTTTAAATATTGTGCTGGGCAAGATTTAGCACATAAACACTGCTATCTACTGAAAAACGAGCATCAAGTTCTTATGAACATGTTACCCTGTGTCAAAATAGTACCAACAGAGCAGAACTGAAGGCATAATTAGGAGCAGAAGTCTTGWCAGAAGCAGAATTTAGCCTTAGCAAGACTATTTCTAGACTTTCTCTCCCTTACCGCACATTTTGCAGCCCCAGTTATGCTCAGCATAATAGGCACTAGTAAAGTCTGGCACTGACCTTCCCACAGTGCAAAAGTCAGCAGTGCCAAGCCTTTTTCAATGCTTGTAAGGACCCCGCTGGCTCCTGCACTTATCTGGATTCAGTGGGGTTTGACCTCTCCATGAAATCATTATGGAAACAAATCCATGTGCATTCCCTCCACAGCCAGCAATAAACACAGTGAAGAGCAAGGAAGTGAATGAACATTCAAAATGCACCAACACTCCTCATCTGGAGGAGGCAAAGCAAAACAGCTCCAATTTTGAATCCAGCACTGGTTTCACAAAGTCAGGTCTTCTCAGCATTTTTTTTTTAATTTGGTGGCTGTGACTAAACACAAATCCTTGGGTGGCATCAGCTGCAGAGTGAGGCAATGACTTCTGTCCTTCAGGGGTTTTTATTTCACACACTGTCAGCTGTGTTGAGTTGTTTAAGGTGGGATACACAGGCCTGAAGTGAAGGGGACACATCCCTCCCTGGCTGCCAGCCACAGACAGGAATAGGGACAGAAGGAAAAGTCTCCTGGAGAAGAAAAATCACATCTGAAGGATTCACGCTTTCACAGCAGATTCCTTTGGCATCCTCTCCACCTTCCCATTGCTGTCTCCAACCTCTCCATGGAGATGGTGGACCCACATCACCTCCTGTGCTCTGAGAACACGGGAATTCTCCYCTTTCCTATAGACTGCTGAGCCCAGGGGCCATGGGGAGCACGGCCCTGAGCTCCAGGAGCAATTTCTCATGGCCAACCCTTCACCACCCAGCCCAGGGTGATGTGGGGGGCACGGGGCTGGCAGACCCTGCTCCCCCAGCACCCCACACCGCCCACAGCCCCTCTGTGCACCACCCACAAGTGGCACTTAGGGTTTTGGACAGCACCATTAACGTGAGAGGCACTTATGGAGATGGATCGGTATCCACCTGATCGTTGAGGTCGTTTTCTCCTCCCATATGATTCATTGGGAGGGAATTAGGGAAAAATGGGAAAAGTATGCTGATGTAATGGTGCATTTTTCAGGAGCTCATTCATTGTCTTCACCTTGAGCTTTCAGATGGGCCGAAGTTACAAAGCAAACAATAGGAAATCTTCCTTTAAAAGCGCGCTAAGGAAGAAAAAAAATTAAAAATAAGAGCTCCTTTATAGCCTGCCTCAACTCTGACTTATCAAACGCAAGGTGTTTGTTAGATGCAACAGGTTCCTTCCTACGAAGCAGTGTTCTTACATTCCTCACACCCCCTGTAGGCTTTGAAATCAGTGTTCAAAGTGGACTTTCTGAATTCATGAAAACCCACAGGTCTATAATACATCCCTAATGGAAGTCAAACATGACACCCTAGAGATAAAACACAGTGGCCTTACCCTCTGTTCACAGTAGGTGTCTGTGTATAATAAATATTTTATTTTACTACAAAAACAAATAACTAAACATACCCCCTGTGTTTGTTCTGAACTCTACAGTAGCTTTTGTGAGTTTACTATATTTCAAAGCTGAGATAGGAAACCACAAAGTCACGTCAGTTATAATCCATGCTTGCACGAGGCAAGCCAGCTCTGATTCCAGCCCCACCAAGCTCCTGGGACCAGGGTGGCTCTGGCCCTCCAGGAGAGGACCCACCAGGAGCCTGGCTGTGGGGTGGAAAGCCCACCAGGCACATTCCCTGCTTACAAAGAATTCATAAAACCAAAAACATCCCGTTGGTTTTGCTGCTTTTAGTGCGAGGTGAAGGTCCTGAAGGACCTCAGTTAAACTGGAACTTGTTCTCTGTTCTGCTGAGGGATCTGTGGCACCCTCAGCCAAGGTGGGACACCCAAAATACGTGGCTGAGCTGACATCAAAAGAGAGGCAGAGTGTCTTCTCTGAGCTCTTTCATCATGGCCATGCTCTTGATTGCAACTAGAACTATCACCCTTCTCCACTCGTTCCTCATTCTTGGGGTATTTGCTCTGACAGAGGTAAGTGGGCACTGAAACAATCCCCCCTTTTCTTCTCCATCTTCAGGAGTTCCTCATTTGTGGCCCTACAGTTATGGATAACCTCATGAGCTTCAGAAGACAGTGGGAGGAGAAGCCTGCTGGAAAACTGAGCTGTGGTGAGGGCTGTCCCTCCCCTTGGAGCAGGCAGCAGCACCAGGGCTGGCAGCAGGATCCCCTCAGCTTAACCTTGGGAGGCAACCATAGTAAAAAGCACACCTGCTGTGAGAACATGGAATTATTGACTGGTTTGGGCTGGAAGGGACCTCAAAGATCACCTAATCCAACCCCCCTGCCCTGGGCAGGGACACCTTCCCCCAGACCGGGTTGCTCCAAGCCCCATCCAACCTGGCTTTGAACCCTTCCAGGACGGAGCATCCACCACCTCTCCAGGCAACCTGTGCCAGTGTTTTATGTTCTGCTTCCCAAGATGTCCACACTGCTCCTCTGGCTCTCTGGATGCAGTTTTATTGCATTGCTGCTTCTGGCACACGTGATGGACACACGCAGGGGGAAGGGCACAATCCTGGTGCAGCCCTACCTTGGATTCTGCTCCTCCGGGATCCTGCAGCAGGAGCAGCACCACAGGAATTCAGACACTTCTCCGTCAAACCCCCAGCGCCTGCTAATAAGAGAAACGTGCTGCTCCCATCGCCCACGGATCGGGTTAGGAGACATCACTCTTCTCTCAAGGGCAGTGTCGAACCACCCAACTTTTAAATACGGATATATATGGAAAGGCAACGGAGAAATGTGCAGTAAATGTGCGGTTCCTGATGAATCACTGAGTTCTGACAGCTTTACACAGATATAACTGCACCCGGCCAATTTCTCAGCTGGTGTAAACTGGCATCCATCCATGGCCTGTAATGAAGGCAGCCCAATTTACACCAGCCAGCTGACCCATTTTTATTGATTTTCCATGATTTACATCGGGCTCTGGATGGAGTAATACATTGTGGAATCAGGCCCACGAAGTATGGGCCCTAACCTTACATTATCAGGGAATTCAAAATTAGGATTTCTTGGTCTATCGTTATTTCATGCTTTTACATCTATCAAAAATGAGCTTTTCTAAGTGCTGCACTGTGAGGGTCTCATTATCTAGATACAATAATAAGAGAGTCAGGCACTGTAAAAATCCTGAAACCTTGACTTGTGGATTTATACAAGACATTTAATGTTATTTTAACATAGTATTTGGTATGTACTTTTATATGTTTCAGTGGCTTATATCATCATTCTTACTGCACTAAAACTTACATGTCCTTTTTCTTAAATAATATCCTTGTGTAAATTTTTGTAAGCTCTAGGTTTATTTTATGACCCATAAACTTTGACAATATATTAAAATCTTGGAGGAATTTAATATCAGGAGAAGATTATCTTCAAAAAATCATTTCTCTGTGTTATAGAGACTTAGACACATTGAGTATGTTAAAAGGTTTAATAGCTGTTTATAAATTTTACTGCAACTGTCAATAACTTCATAATATATTAAAGCAGTTAATAGGTCAACAGAAAATATTTATAACTTGCCATAAACTGTTTACCCAGGAATAAACTTAATTTCCAATGATAATGAAACATAAAAGTCAATGAATATTAATTTTAGTATTTTATCCTAATTTAAACAYAGTTTTACCATTTGCTGTAAACACTGTCTGAGCAGAGGTAAAAAGCACTGATTTTTCTAACTCTGGGCAAAAATCTCTGAAAGCATCATCAGTGATGGGAGTTTACACTGTCCCGGAAGAAGATCTTAGGAACACTGATCCAAAAAAAGCCACATAAATAAGAAATTTAAGCAAGAAACCATGCTTGGCAAGATTTTGATAATTTTACATAACACCTCCTCTTCCACATAACTTCTGCAAAATTGAATTTTTGCCATTTGGGATTTTTTCACACCTAAATCCCATATTTCATTCCAGTGTGAGTTTAAGCATGCCCRATCCTGCAGCATCCCACATCCCTCCTGTACCGCAGGATGCAGGACCCAAATCYCAATGTTGGCCAAGAGTCCTTCAGTACAGAAAATCTGACCACGCCTTTGCTATCCAGGGGCAAAAATGATTCCTATTAACCCTGCAGATGTGCCAGCTCAGTTCCAAAATATCAGGATACACAAATGCTCACAGATCCCCAAACTTGAAAATTAGGAAATGCCCTTATTCCCATTCCCAACCTGCATGATGTGATAGGCTATTTTAGCTGTTTGCCAGAGACCAGAGGTCAAATATTCCTAGGATTCAGCCATAGGGATCAGCCCATATTCCTGCTCATTCCTGAGTAGCCTGTGCCTGGTTGATCATCTCAGCTCTAAATTTCCTGTCCTTGCACCTCCATCCCATGGCCACAGTCACAAGTAAGGACTGGCAGGACTCTTGCCATGGCTTTCACACTACRAAGTTGATGAGCTGCACCCAATTAATTTTTTATATTTAATATGAGGCTTTATTAATCTAGTATTTTATTAATAGAATTTCTAAATATTTAATGCCAATTTTTATATGTAATACTAAGACTTATTAATCTACTAAATTTTATTAATAGAATTTTTRTAACTTTCTTTTTTTTTTGCCTTCCCCCCCTGCTTCAGATAATTTCTGTAATTTTAAGCGTTGGTACACCAGAGAGAAAAAACCACACAATCCTTCCTCTTGGACTGGGATGTGGAGGAATGGCACTTCCCTCTCCCTCCTCATTCCCAACCCAATGTAAGCGCCGTGGCCTTATTTCCTCCCTGTGATTCCTGCCAGGGTGACTGCAGCCCTCCCTCCACTCCTAATGAGCCCTAATTATACTTTATTTGTGTGTTAAGAGCAGATTCCACAAGCACACGACTCCCCTGTTAGGACACTCTCCGGCTGCACGTTCCTGAGGCACTGCACGGATGCCAGTCCGCGTATAATCGGATTTTTTTCCGCCTCCAAATTAGTACCACAGTCACATAGCAAATTGGAATATGCATGTGGCTTCAACACTGATATGGCGTTGCCTTCCCCTCTTCCTGACACTTTTGATGTTGCTCCCTTTCATCGTCGTCACCGTCCTGCTTCTGCAGCACACTTCACATCTAAGGCCTTGTGCAGGGCATAATTAGAAGCTGCAGGACCAAGACATGAAGGTTGGGCTCGTGTTTTTCAGGAAGCAGCTCGGGGAAGGGCAGCTGGTCCCTGGGCTGGCTGGATGGGGACACTGCCCACCCCACGGGGACACCCCGGGCTCCCTTGGCCGCACCTTGGCTCGGTCATCCGGTCACCGGTGGGGTCAACTCGGACACTCTCTCCGAAGTCACCTTTGTTGAGGTGAGGGAAACACCCCAAAAGCAGGGAAGCTCCTTCTCACCTCTCCCATAATCTTACCTTTCTCATCCCAGAACTCTCCCTCCCAAGTCAGGCTGGGGAAGGGAAGAGCTGTGAGGATCCCTTGCTGCCCTGGCAGAGCCAAGGGAGCCCTTCCTTCCCTCTGACAAACCAAGGATAAGGTTTGCCACCTTCTAAATAYCATTTTCTGACCTTTACAAGGACATAAATACAGGTTTCAGCATAATAAACCCTTTTCCTTGCATTCCACTCCACATCTAGCATCCATGTGCCTCTTCCCATTTGGAAATTTGCTTATAAATATCACAGTTTTGCTACAGTGCAGTAAAAACAGGGAGTTTTCAGTTTGCTCTTGCAAAAGAGGCATCTTAATCTCACAAAGAATACTCATTTATCTCAGAAAAGTGCTGAACAAATGGGATTTATTGCAATAGTGCTGTTGCCTGATCACATCATGTTTGTTTTCCTGGAAAGGGGATGGTATTTGGAAAATAAACTTCTTTTTGTAAGAAAACCTGTGTACCTATCCAACAAAAATATCCTGTTGGTGTGAAGGAAGGACACCAGCAGCCCTTCCCAGCTGTCAGGCCCTTGGAGAGCAGACCCAGGGGTGAAGGCAGCGGGAGCCAAGGAAGCTGGAGTAGCTTCCAGACRATTCATTCCCAAACTGCAAGGGGGTGTGGACAGCTGTGGACAAGCCTCATGCTCACCATGACCTCTCTTTATTCCTACACTGTGATTTGCAGGAAAACAGTGGTGATTTGGGTTCAAACTGAAAGAAGGGAAATTTAGGTAAATAGTGGGAAGAAATCGTTCCCTGTGAGGGTGGGGAGGCCCTGGCACAGGTTGCCCAGAGAAGCCCTGGCTGCCCCACCCCTGGAAGTTTCCAAGGCCAGGCTGGACAGGCACTTGAAGCAACCTGGGATAGTGGAAGGTGAGCTTTAAGGTCCCTTCCAACCCAAACCATTCTGGGACTCCACGATTTGGGGACTCCCTGCCTTTTGGTTGTCACAAGGCTTATCCCAATACTTGGCCAATGTTGTTTGGTGTTGCAGGGACCTGTAAACCCCTTTACAGACCCTTGCTTGCCACACTGGGCTCACCTCGTGCTGCTTCACAGAAATGTCCTGTTTCAGTGTTTTTAAGAGAGAAAAAAAGATGTTTCCACTATTATTAATGGTAATGGTAAAGCTTGAAGGAAAAAAAAAAGACACAGCTGTGTATTTACTCAAAACCCTCCAGTATAAAATAATAAAGCCCTAAAAACAAAAGGTACCTCATCCTGCTGCCACCCCACTGGGCACCACAYCGAGGGGGTCTCTGGCACGAGAGCAATTTTCCTACAATACCTCACATTCCACAAAATTAGGCACAGTCGATGTGTTAAGGAGGGAGCGTCAGATCAGCGTCGGCTTTGAATTCCCTTGCTTTTGTCAGCCTCATTATTACAGCTCGAATGTTATTAAAATGCTGCTCTTCGTCTGTTATTAATCATTTCACTTCTCTATCTCTGCCACATGAACTTTAGAACACTGTGAAATGGGTTTTGTAGTTGCATGTTTTTTTCAAGTTCATTGATCAAACATTTGTACATTTTAATGTTATAAATAATTGAAGAGCCTTCATTTTCCCGTGTTAAAATTAACTTTTCTGTTCTGCCTTTTAAAACTAGAACAAGGGGAAGTGTAATTTAAGCCATGAAAAGGCTGCAAAATACGTGAAACTCTCTGTAACCCTTTTCTGTGAGACTCTCCTCRTTTCACTTTGATTCTTGCGGAGACTGAAGTGTGTGCAGCCAGCCCTTGACAGGCTCCTCCAGCAGGTTACTTGCTAGAGGAGTTCACCTATTTTCAGAGGAGTCTTTAAACATGGGATGGAGACAAGGAGACTGTTTGAAGCCACCCAGCAGGTTTGGAAAAGCTGGGGGCAGGGAGGAGCTGGAGGAGGTGGGTGCAACAGAGCCAGACGGGGATGTTCGGATGAAGGACAGCAGTTTATGGCTCAGTGCACGTTTTTCTTCCCTTCCCCACGTGTGTGTTAAACAGGAATGAAACCTATGGAAYGAATGAAGCCAGGAATGACCCAGAATGCAGGGAATAGGGAGAGGAAAGTATAGGGTTGCCTCTGGGAAGGAGAGGGAGAGCAAGACTCCAGCCTGCATCCTGTGAGGACAACAAAAAGCCRTTAGGTTTGATATAAAACTCCCATTCCTGGTGGTCCCAAACCTTCCTGWGACACCAGAAGTTTAAACCAAACAGCTACACAAAGGGTGGCAAGAGRGCTTGTCCCTGTATTGGCCTTCAAATGGGCCTCAAATGCACAAGTCTGTGAAACTGCCAGCAAAATTAAAAGTATTTGGGTTTGTGTAACAATTTGGTGATGTCAGGTGGGGAGACTTTCACTACAGATCGAAGCCTGACTATAAATCTAGGTCAGAGACAACCTCTCAAATCAACCCAAGCTAATCATCAGTACTGGTACATGAACTGCTGCTGGAATGAGTCAGTGTGGAGCAAGCCTAAAATTTCCAGTTTTTGGATGAATATCACAAGCAGATGCTTATCCAAGATATATCAGAAGACACTCAACCTCCTTCATTGAGAATCTGTGCTGGGAATTTTCCTGCGAAGGAGTTCCCATGGCGGGGATGACTGGGGCTTCCTGACTCCAGCCAGGATGGAGATACTGTGGGAAAAGCAGATCCCAAATTCAGGTTCAATTAATTTTGCCGGTGCAGGCAGCCCCTGGAGTGCCCTCATCCYGGCAGACACAAGGATATGGGAGAGGACAACTTGCCCACCAGCAGATTTTATGCTGAACAAACACACACACTAGATAAGGTTCCCTGAAAGTCATGAGGAAAACTACGACTCTTTACATTAGAGGAGGTAAACCATAAAGGCTGGAGGTTTCTCCACCCTCGGACTGCTGCTGGCTCTCCATGAATTTTATGAAAACAGTGGTGAGTGAAATGGACATTTACTGAAAACACTAAAGCCGGTGTTGATGGAGCAAGTTACCCCGACATGACTCTGCCTGAATTCATTCCAAAGCGAGCATTCCCAGAGCCACTGCGAAGCCAAGGAAAGACAGAGCCCACTCCTCAGTGCCAGCTTAAGAAAATGGGCAAAGGTTTCTGCAGCAAATCCAGTTTGGCCTGAGCTGTATCCCCATGCAAAAGCCAGGTCTGGCCACCCACAGCAGCACACTGTGCCATGGGCATTGGAGTAAGAGCCAAAACAGGAGATTTAAACCCAGAAAATTGCAACAGTTGCCCATTCGTGGCACTACACTTGTGCCTTCCGAGAGCTGTAAATTGGAAAACCCTAACGGGAAGTGAAAGAGAAGGGAAATCCAGAAAGACAGTATTTGGTTCCCTTGCTATTAACCACAGCTTTGATTTCTCATTTGCTTCCCCTGCAAAAAACAATGGTTTAAGAAGTGAGGAGTGAAAAAAAAACCAAAACCAGAAGTATGTTGAACTGAGCTGAAATAATAGCTACAGTGAGGTTCTGTTCTCGATATCCCACTGTTAGCTCCAGGAGATGAGGAGGAAGGAAGATTTACCTCATCTCCCCAAAGGACAAAAAAGGGAAAAAAAGAAATAAATAAGAATATATGGGAAAAAAAGACAAGTTTTAGAAGTTGTCACAGGCTGAGTGTACACGTGGTTTACTCATCCCGCGGTGTGTTGTGCACATCCCTGTTATCCTCCTTAACGGGGGAATTGGGGAATCCTCCTTCAGCAGAGGTTGGATCATCAGGGATGGCTCTATGCGGTGGGCAGTGGCTGCACAGCCCCTCGCACACGGATCCTGCCAGGTGGGTCCCACCCCATTCCCCGGCAGGCGTGGGATCCCTTCGGCTCTGGTGCCYGTTTGCCCAAGCGCCAACACTCCATAAAGAACTTTCTGCGATTATTTCTTGGAGCTACTTAACGGAACTATTGCCCCGTGGTGCTCAGCGTTATCGGCCCCTCCAGCACCACTCCAGCCCTCAGCATTAATCTTGGAATTCTCCGCATCTTCCAAGTTTAGGTCCACAGGAGGTTTCCCCATTTTTCCCTCCGCAGCGAGTGGCTGACTGGTGGGGATGGATTAAGACAAATACAAGCAACGCTGCCTGGTAAATTCTTTCTTTGCCTGACAGCTGGTTTGAATGTGTTACAGGATTGAGGAAAACATTGCTTCCACATTCAAAAAGAGCCTCAGCTTTTCCAAAAGGGTTTGGCTCATCCGCAAGAAGTTCAGCTGCTGATATTCACTGATTTAATTCTTTACCAAACATGCAGAATCTCTGACAGCCATTTGTTTAAATTACTTACACAACTCACCGTTTTAATCTTTTTTTCCTATTAATCTGTGACAAACCATGGAATTTAATATTTTTTACCATGACTAATGTATGAAATTTGTTAGCTTTGTCTGTAATTTACAGAGAGCCCTGAATAATTGAGCCTTTAAGTTTAAAGGCTTATATTTTATTATTCTAGCTGTGATGGCTTGTAATGGTTTGAAGAACCTGAGGGGTTTTAGTGATGGGTGCCAATATAAAATACCAAAACTGATTTCAGCCCTCCTTGTTTTCCTCAGTTGGCCTCCAATTATCATGGGAGGGAGGGGAGAGGAGAAAGAAAACAAATAAGAGACAACATGCAGAGGGGAGGAAGAGCAGGGAATTAATGTACTTCAAGGACTGCACAAGAGGAAAGTTTCCAGCACCTCTTCAAATCTCAGCCTACTCACTCGTGTTTAATACATTAATGCTTTACACTGTCAACCACAGCTATTCCAAAAATAACAGTGATAATAAAAATGTAGGTAAATGGCCAATTTTTCTGCAACCTGCAGACATCCCCAGCCCTAACACAGACACCTTCTTTCCCAACCATGAAGCCCTTGAAGYTGAGTAAAGCTGAACCAGCCTGAGGACCTCAGGAGACACAGATGGAGGGGCAGGTTTGCCCTTACAAGACGAAGCCACACTTTTCCAGGTCATCACTACACTCACTACGGTGACACCAGCAAATTGGCACTTGAACCAGAAGAGAGGGACAGACCCAGSGACCCCCAACCACTGGCCAAGTTTTGGTAGCTGAATGGAGGGGCAGGACCTCCCCTTTCCACAGCACTCCAGCCCACATCTGCTCTGCCACAGAGCTGCAAGGGCTTTGATTCAGAAACCACTTGCTCACGGACCCGGAACGACCTGGTAATTGCTCAGAGGACAATCCCTAGAGGACCATTCCCTAATCTCCACGTGGAAGGACAAGACTGAAGACCGGGAGCATCCCGGCGACCGCTGAGACACAACATGCGCTGTTGAGATCTCTCATCTGGGAGGAAGAAAAGAGCACAAAGGAACTGCTGCTGCACGTAAACACTGGAAAATAGGTCTTGGAAGGATGTAGAAAACCAAGTGATCTAATGGCACCTCAGCCTTAAACCAGAGAGCACGGAAAGCCTTCTCACAAAGATGTTTTATATATATATATATATTCCTCAGGTCATGTTATTTCTTTTAAATATTAATCAGGAAAATTGGAAAGCTTTATTGTAAAGATGACAAATGCTGCTGTGCCTCGAGGAAAGGTTGCGCACAGGATGTGCAAACTCGTACTTATTTGATTCAACATGGTGACTGTGGGCTGCACTTTTAATGAGGGAAATAAAACATCCTCTTAATTGGCTATAAAAGGATGTGCACCACAGACTTACTGAAACATTAGGCTGCATAGTTAGGACCTACTTTGTAACAATGCCTCATATTTATTAATATTATTTTTATTGGTTGGGAAATCAACGAGTTTATCTATATGATAGGAACAAAAGGCGCTTTTTTTTGCTTTTTTTTTTTTAAGGGAGAAAGAGAGAAAGAAAGAAATTATATTTAACACAGGGTAAATTGAAAACATCAGCGTACCCTACAGAGTAATAGCACTTTATCATGATTTATACATGGGAACATAACTGTTGCCAAAAAACATAGGTGACCTCTCCCTACCCTATATTAATAATTACAGTATGGAGATGGAAGCATGATATGCAGGACACTCCTCTCTGCTACAAAAATCAGGGGGGGAGTTGGTTAAAAAACGTAAAAAAGAGGCGAATCTGACTAGGAAGTGTTGACAGGCGTCGCATCTCATGCAATGAAAAACACATTATTGGAATTTACCCAAAAATCAGGTTTTATTCCAACTGTTCGTAGTATAATTTTTTTTTTTTTAAATTAAGGAAGAACACACTCTGAACACCCTTTCTGGTCAGGCTCTGGTGAGCACAGAGCACCTCTCTGAACCCTGCTGTGAAATACAAACTACAGGAAGGGGCTGACAGAGGCAGTGCTGAACACTCTGTGTGACAATGCCTGAATCCCAGGCACAGGGTTCTGGGGTCACTTGAGGGGTTTTTGTGCTCCTTATGAGGTCCCTCCACCCATCAGGTTAAGGCCATTTGCCCTGCACGAGTTTCATTATTATATGAAGGAGATTATTTATTAGAAAAACCATGGAAAATGAAAAAGGCATTTTTTATATGGATGCCACTTTTCCAAAAAGCATTTTTCTTGTCCTCACTCTGACAAAGTTTAAACCCATCCTTTACAGACCCATCTGAAGCTTTCCTTGGAATGACTACAGTTGTGACACCCGAAAAGGGAGGGGACAGCACACAGGAGCCTCTCCACTCACTGCCAGCACCGAGATTGCTGAGGCTGCTGCCAGCCCCCTCCGCAAGCCCTCAGCCTGGATGTGTAATTTAATAAATAAAGCCAAAARCACCCTTAGAATAGAGAATGCAGAAGAAATTCCCAAACACATCAGCAAAGGCTGCTTCAGTTTACAAATTCGTGTTGAAGCCTGTTAGTGATCGTGTTCATAAGAGTTTTTCTAAAGCTCTGTTACAGTCTCAAACTTGACATATGATGGAGCTTCCTGGATTAAATATCCCTGATACTTTTTTCCCCAGAAGACAAGGCAGGAAGAAATCTTCTTCCAAGCTCCACAGTTGATTTTCCAGATTTTCATATCCTCAGGCTTATGAAATGCTGATCCAGAAGGAACACACCATCACYCTGGGCTCACTCCCTTCTTTGTGCACCTCCGGGCAGGGACCAGCGGGGCTGGACACAACGCAGGTGAGGAGCTGCACTAAATCCAGCTGCACTGGGGASGGTTGGCTGGAACAGACACATTTTTTCTCCTAAATGCCAGGTTTAAACTCTCCTCCTTTAGGGCTGAGACCTCTGAAGGGACTGGACAGAAGAAATCTGACACCCACAAATAATGAGAGCCTTGCTTTTATACCCAGCCTAATGGCAGACACCCAGCAGCATCTTTACATCAGGTAAGATGAAGCAGCAAAAGGCTGCACTGATTTTAATCCCTTCTTCTATATTTTTCTGAGGTGAGTTTTGTTTCCCACTGAACCTTTCAGGCCCTGGCAAATGTAAAGCTAAGGCAGGAAGCACAGGTTTAAATTATGTCAGACAAGATCAGACAGTGCCTGGAGCAGACAGGCTCTCTGCAGGTCCTCGCTGAAACGCTGCTTGGGCAGCCTTCTGGAGAGCAGCAGGAGCTGGGGAGCAGCGAGCAGGGCTGGAAAACACCACTGGAAAATAACCCAGCTCCCTGTGCTGGGCTTCACCAGCGCATCCCGCCGCAGCGGGCCTGGCGGGGTATCCCATCGACGCTTTTCCCGGTTATCCAAAATATCCACTATGACTTTGCTCTTTGCAGCCTCTTGGAATGGCAGGACCATTGATGCTTGAAAAATAACTGTGAGTGGCGTGGAAAATACAGGGAGTWGTTTCTTAACACGACCTCTGGCCACTGAAATTACCAGAACACGCAAATTCCAGAAATTCCACGGGATTAGACACTTGAAATTAAGGGAGAGTRTTTTTGCATGCCCAGTCCCAGCAGCAGCTATTTTGATGCCACCTCGTTGCTAAAACCAACACTCAAGTTCACTTTATCCTATTTCCAGCAATTATAGCTACTTCAAATAGGGAATTTTAATTCAAGAAGTAGAATAAATGTCACTCCTGGAACACGTACATTACTGTAATCTAATGTGAGTAAGAAGTCACTTGAGATGGAGGAACGCAACAGCCCCTTTAGGGCTAGTGCCACAGCAGAGGCAACAAAAGGGAAACCCTCGTTAATCCATTGGAAATATCATGTTAATAAATGAAAATGAGATAATGACTTTTGTGGCTAGCTGAATCTTGTCTAAAGCCTCTTATGAGCTTCATGTGTCTCAATTAGGGACTATGTTACAAGGTAAGGAAAAAAAAAATCAGCTGCGGGCTGAACACAATAAAAAMCAAAGTTAAATAAGGAAATGTACTTGGTATTATTATTATTGCAACCCTCCTGCCTGACCTAGAAGTGTCTTATGGTACAGATCCACCCCGAGCTCCCATTACAGCTTTTAATTGGAATTTCAGCGGCTGCTCCCGCAATGAGAGGAACGACGRAAGTTTGCTTTTCTCTTCCCCATCCAAGGGCACTGAATCAAAGTCCATTTACCCTCCCTGATCCCAGATCCCACCTTCACACAGATCAGCTCTTGTGTTCCAACACCAATGGCAAAGTCCCAAATATCCTCACTCTGCACAGACCAGGCTGGGCAGCACAGGYGAGAGGAGAGGGATGAGCTTCCCACCGGGCAGGGAGAGCACAGAAAATCCCCAAATTTCAGTGTCTGGGCAGGGAAGGAGGAATCTGGCCCCAGTAGATTGTTCCTTACAGATTTTATGTTTGCAGTCTGTGGTGCATAATTCTATCACAAGCAGACACACCTCACAATTGCAGTTTTCTGAAGTTTTTGGGTGGAAGAAGATATTTGACTCAAAACCAGAGTTTCTCTGCTTCAGGAAGTTAAGAACCATCTAAAAGATGCTACATATGAACCATCATTAGTTAATAAACTCCTAGAGTGTTATCTGAGTTGTCCTTTTACAGCAAAGATATTTATTTGCAAACCTCCTCTTAATTGAGATTGTCCATTAGGCAATTAAATAATTCTAYGTCCTCATTATCTGGTAGTTAGCATTCAAAAATGAGAGATTTATTTGAAAAAAACAACAAAATAAATGGACAGAGACCATTATTTACTAGTGGAAATGCTGTAGTCCCTATCCCTGGAGGGATGTAAAGCCACGTGGATGTGGCACTTGGGGACAWGGGTTAGTGGTGGCCTTGGCAGTGCTGGGGAATGGTTGGACTCGATGGTCTTAAAGAAAGGTCTTTTCCAGCACTAATAATCGTATGACTCTAAATACTTCACTTTTTCACCCATTTGCTCTAAATATCCCTTCTCCAAAATACAATTAGGTTAATTTTTCCCAATRTTTTTGTTGTTTGCCCTTTTTTTTATGGTTGGTTTTTTTTTTTTAGTCGCAAAATGAGAACTCTTCAGG
Organism: Amblyornis subalaris; assembly: GCA_018881555.1. NCBI lineage: Eukaryota > Metazoa > Chordata > Aves > Passeriformes > Ptilonorhynchidae > Amblyornis > Amblyornis subalaris. Next base: position 1,680,886 of record JACAXG010000093.1, read on the forward strand.
AGTTCAGTTATTATAAGTTCATTTGGTATTCATGGAAATAGCAGTGATGATAATGAATTCATTTGATATTCATGTGCATGTCACATGTCCTTCTGTGGCAGTGCCGTTGTCACTCAGCTCTCATTAGGCTCTGCTCTCGTGGTGATGTCCCTGCTCCRGCCCTGCACACAGGCAGGGTGCTGGGACCTGGGACAGCCCAGACACATCACACTCCCACCTCTACCCACTGTTCCTTACTTAAGGAAAAGCAGTTTTAAGATGATATAATTAAATTAAAAATAAAATTTCTCCCTCAGAATGGGTTTGGTTTGTAAACTGCTTTGTTTCCTTTCTGCTCCCCAGCCCTGTGCAGTTCTGAAGGGGTGCAAAAGTTACTACAGAAGAAGAATTTACAACTTAACTTCTTCCCTTCGTGCTCCTCTGCTCTTGCTTTTCAGCCACAATAATTCAGTGGGATAGTTTGCTTCTGAAACACTAAACTTGCCAGGATTTCAGGAATAACTTTCCATCTGAATAGCTAGTTTTTGTGTGCCAGGCCTGTGGTGTTGCTGTTGAGAAGAGCTCAGGTTCTGRGCAGACCCCAAATTCCCCATTCACCTTCATATTGAAGCAACCAAGTCACCAAAATTTTTTCACATTTCTGCACAAGACTATAAACAGGGATGATCCAAAGGCCCTGGAGGAGCAAGGATTTATTTCCTTGAACCATTCTGGCCCCTCTCAAACCTTCCAGTCTTTAACCACGCCAGCGACCGACCGCAAGCTTTGGGAGGCGCAACGTTGTGGGAGCCATCACGGTGACTTAAAACACAAAACGAGCGTGCCTAAGGTCAAAAGTTTTCCAAAAAGTCTAATATATACATCACATACATCCCCAGAGGAGCCAGCTCTGTTCACCTTAATCCTGAATCAACACTGCCTGTGGAAGTGCAGCCCACGCCTCGTCCTCYGGGGCCACTCCTGCGCTTAAAGTTGGATGCGGGAGCCTTGACGGATTTGGGCTGCAGRTCACCAGGGAAAGAGACCTGGCTCTGCTTCTTGGGGCCTTGCAAAGCATCATGAAGGCTTTATTTGCTACCTACAACAGGCCCTGTTCCTGTGATTTTCCCTCTCCCTTTTCGAGGCTGCACCCACAGAACACGGATGAAGCGCCAAATCCTTGCTGTGTTGACATTCCTCAGGCAAACAAAACTTCATCCCACTCCCAGCTGAACACGCTGACAATGGAGCCCCTTATCCACAACAAGGACCTCCATTCAAAACTACTTGAGGATAAATAACCCAACAATCGAGGTTTTTTTCCTACCCCAAACATATTCAGGGTTCTTTGGTAAAGTAACTGAGTTGCACACAGGCTGAAAACTTCATAAARCCAGTGAGTTCAGTAGGTTAAAAAACTAAAATGGAATTTCTGGTTGCATTTTGGTGCTTCCCCCCCAGCCCTGACACACAGGTAGGATAAAATTCTAGATGTTGATGTAGTCTCAGCTGAAAGAYTGAGATCAATTCCAGCTCAATCCAGGAAAACACGCAGATTCAGCATTCCCCTACCCAAACACGTGCCTTCCTTGGATTTTAGATTTAGCATCTCCTCAAAACATTTAAAAATGCGTTAATTGACCGCTCGCTTATACTCTGAAAGCAAGATCAGGCCAAATATCAATACAGGGAGACATGTCTTGAAATAAGAGTGTTGCACATCTATTCCAAAACATCCTTTTGTATTGCTCTGCTGCTCYCAGTAAGTGCACGGCAACAATTTGCATCGAACTCACAAGGCTTTGCTGCACCAGTCAATTCAGATCAATAGAAAAAGGCTTTTACAAAGAAAACAAGTGTTGTGTGGAAAATAGTTCGGGCAGCGGGAACGTTTCACAGTTGGGGTTGGCAAATCAACAGACTTTTATCTGTGGTGAAAAAAGAGCCTGTCAGGTTTAAGTCATGCGCTGATTTCCATCGTGTTTGGCGGGTTAGAGGCACATGGGGCTGGGTTAGGCAGGTCACAGCGCCCTGTGCAGCAGGATGAGGCACTGGCACAGCTCCTAACTGGGAAAAAAATACATGGACAGCAGCTCCAAGCACCTGACACCAGTTTAGAGGTCTGGGATAAAACCCTCTTAACCCATACAGGACTTTACAGGGAGACCCGAGCAGCCCCGCGGTGAATTTGGCATTATCTTTACAAACCAACTACTCCATCTGGTTTGGTGGTTATGGAATGATGCAGTAGGAAAAGGCACAAAACTGACTCCCTGCTTGAATTGTGAGGGTGAGTTATGGACTGAAAGAGTTCTCACTTTTGTCCTGAATAGCAGCTATTAATGACTCATTCCTGAAGGCAGCGGCGGAAGATGCAGACAAATGAGAAGCAGGTTAAAGAAGAAATATGGTTTCACAGACACAACAGCTTCATGCTCTGGGAAGAGACTGAGTTATTCCAGTTTCTCTGAGCTCTCTGTTTTGTTCCTGTTAGGAACTTGAGGCAGCTGAAATAACATTTCCGTTTAGTTCAATTAGACAACTGTCAAAATTAACAAAAAGGGGGAAAAAGTGACAGGGAACTATCGAAGCAAGCAGTTCTGAAAAGAAAGGCACCTGAGCAGTCAGACAGAACCTTTGCAACTTGGATCTCGGCCCTACAAAAAGAATCAGGGAATCCCAGACTGGCGTGGGTTGAAATAGACCTTAAAAATGATCCCATTCCACCCCCTGCCATGGGCAGGGACACCTTCCCCTATCCCAGGTTGCTCCAAGCCCCATCCAACCCGGCCTTGGTCACTTCCAGGGATCAGGAATCCTAAAACTCTCTGGGCAAATAAGGTCAGCACAGTAGGTTAGAGCTCTGTTTTGCCCAAGATTTTAATACTTCCTACTTGCAGTCAGATGAAAATAATATTTTTGGGGCCATCACTCCTAATCAAACTCACCAAGAGCAACACAAGCTGAGCAGACCTATGAAAAGATGTGAACAATTTCAAGCCTTGAAAAGCATTTTCTTCTTTCCCATTGGGTAAGAGATTTATTTAAAGGTTCCAGCTGAATCTTATTTTAGCCACATTAATTTTCCAACTGTTTGCAATAAGAAATAAAGAAACACCCCAAACAAGCACGGTTTAGGAAGTGGATTTGGGTGACACTAAGAAAAACGTGAGGGGTTTTATGCTGTGCTCCTACAATCTGGTGGAAAAAGTGATTTTTTAGAGCAGAGAGGAGGCTGTGGTGCTTGTCTGTTCTGGCTCACATCACATTACCAGTGTCACTGAGCATGAGGCAACAGTGGTATTTCTATTTTTGTGCATAAAGTTCAGTACACATTGGATAAGAGAGCACGCATGCAGCTCCCATTACTCAAAAAATTGTGCACTGCCTCCATTTTTCTCATCTTATTTCTCCATAAATTAGCACACTAGTACAGCTTTACAATGAGGCTACTTCGCAGGTCATACATTCAGCAAAAATATTTATGGACCAGCAATAAAATCAGTGAGATCTCTGCTGGATAGTTCCTTGTAGGTCAGAGCACACAGACACACGTTCCTTTGCTCACTGGCATTTCAGGACTGATGTACTTTTTGTTTTTATCTGTTTACAAGAGCCYGGTAAACCCAGACCCTGGCACGTGTCGTGCTGGCAGCAGTGTGACTTCATGCTACTGTTGTCTCTAGCAGAATTCAGGAACCTTTAGCATAAAAATCCCACTGTCARTATTAAAGGTTGAGGTTTTTGCTCCCCCCCTCACGTTTTAGTCTGTTTTCCTTCCGATATCACAAATTTGGAGGATTTTATTTACCACCCAGCTGGGAGACAAATTAAAAGATGGCCTGTGGGAATGATGCAGATTCAGCAAAGGATGCTTTTATAAGCCAAMTCTTTTAGGTACAGCTCTGGTTATTGCCTGTGTCAGCTGGGCAGCTCATTTACAGGTACCACCACAGGTGCTCTGACCCACCACACACCTTTCCTTGCATGTCTTAATAGTCAAGATTAATTATTTGGCCTTTAACTATGTAATTAGTGAAGATATGGGTTATACCAGCAAAGAACAGCGTTGATTCTGCCCCCCAGCTCCATTATTCCCAGTTTTCCAGCACACTTAGATGGCAATGCAGGCTGCCTCCTTTTCCATCCTGCATCAGCAGTTTCACAGCTTCCTTCACCCTGCTTGAATCAAACACATCCATATTCTTATTTCAGCTCCTTTTTTTCTTTATACTTTATTTTATCAACACACATCCTGGGAATCTGAGTAAACTTAAAGGGTTTATCTCTAGTTCATCTCCTCTCAAATTCCTCCTCAGCATCTTGAAATCTTCAAGCCGGATCAGCTTTTAAACAGCTTGGTTTTCCCCCAAGCGAGTCCAGATCCAGGTTTCCCAGGCTCTCTGCACGTAGCAGCTTCAGGAGTGCTCCTATCATTCCCACTGTCCCCTGCCCTTCCCAATCCCCGGGATGTCCATTTGATGCCAGAGTGTCCCTACCTCGGGCAGGGCAGCCACAGAGATCCAGGTAAGTGCTTTACAATATGCCACATTAAACTCGTGTTTTTCACAGTTCATACTTGTATGAGCTTCTGCTTTGCATTAGTACAACAACTCCTTCTCACCCAGAGTTCTGTAAAACTCATGTTTGGTGAATATTCCCACAATTTATAGGTACAAATGTAAAAATCTACAGTTTCTCTCAAGCAGAGCCRATTGACTGTTTTCTTCCACACTTCCCCAGCCTTGCACAGGAGTTCTCTGCTGATTTAATCCATCACCTCCACTTCATTCACTTCACTGGATAACACCTTTACTCGAGTTTTTCCAGAGTCTGCATAGGGCTATAGTTTAATCCTCGGAATTCCAGARTCATTRAGGTTGGCAAAGCCCTCCCAGCGCATTGAGTCCARCCTGTGCCCGATCCCCACCTTGTGCYCAGCCCAGAGCACTGAGTGCCAYGGCCAGGAATTCCTTGGACACTTCCAGGGGCGAGGACTCCAAACCTCTCTGGGCAGCCCCTGCCAATGTTTAACCCTTTCAGGGAAGAAGGGTTGTTAAATCAGCTGGAGATTTGTCCTGCTCCTGTTACACCAACATCCCTCCACCCACACCCCAGTTACCTGAGCAATCCTTTTAGATGAGTGCCTGAGCCCCAAAATAGACAGAATTAAGCCCAGCGCTCTCACCCGTGCCTGCTTTCYACATCAGCTCCCTAAAAAAATCCCCCTGATTTGTCAGACAGGATTTACCCTTTATGAAACCATGCTGACTGGTTTATTTCTCCAGATGTTTTGTGATCTCATCCTTTATTAATGTTTCTAGAGCTCTGCCTAGCACCAAGGTCAGATGTACTGGTCTATTATATCCCGGCTGTTTTTCCCAGTGCTTTTTTTTCTCCTCCTCCTCTCCAAACTGGGGTTGTATTTACTTCTCTCTAGTCCCTTGGTGTCTTCSTTGTCTCAAAGGAGCCAAGATAAAAATCTTCATTTATTGAACCAGTAATCTCTTCAGTGATCTTGCTAAAGATTCCCCAGTACATAACTCCCMCTACCTTGGAGCTTCCAGGGATTTTAACTTACACAAGGTTTATTCCAGCACAAAATTATCATATCCCAGAAACTTTGCTTCTCTTCAACCTTGTGAACACTGAGTAGAAAGATGGGTTTAGGCAGAGGATTTCAAAGTGAGCTGAAGGATCTGGGTGCTCAGTTCCCACTGCAAYTAACGGGACAGGGGCTTCCAAACCTCCTGCATAGTTTAGAAACTGGAACCTAAATGTTAAACCTATTAAACCCGTATATAACATACTAAAACCTATTAAAATTGGACATAACTGAGCAGGAGTATATGGCCTTCATTTTGTAATCATGCATTCTTGGTAAATATTTCATTTCTTTTCAGTTCAGATAATTTCAGATCATTCAATAGAGCAGCCAATGAGGGGATTTTTGTTTATTTAGTTATGAAGGCTTCTGATATCCCTGAGCTCCATCTGGTTGCACCGGGCAGACCTCAGCATCGGTGAATATCCTCCATTTTGACATGTCCCGTGCCTGCCATGTGCAGCCAGAAGCCTCTCTCCTGCCCTTGGTGTCGACCCCAGCACCAGACACTCCTGGAGGCCCTTTCCACGTCTTCCCATGTTCACACCCAGTGTCAGTTTTAGAAAGAGCTTGGTTTTTTGCCAAAACCTCCAAGTGCAAGCAAAGCACAAATAATCAGGAGCTTTTAATGCCAATTCCTGTGTTTTTGCAACCTTACCACAGGACTGCTGGCTGACTCACCACCCAAACCCCCTTCCTTCAGTGGTCATCTCCATGTGAATAAATTCCACTCATTTCTGCATCACTCCCAATGATATTTTCCATAGTTTTCCAGCTGATGTGCACTGACACTGACACACCAGGTTGCTGCAAAGCCCTGGCTTTGGTTTGGTCCCTGAGGAAGCCTGAGAACCCAGAGGTGGCAGAGGACATGATGTCCAACCCCCTTCCCCAGGACRATAAATCAGTCCTGCCCCCGCAGACCCCACTCTGCCCCCTCACTCACACCAGGTAAAATTCCAGCAGCTCTTTACTCCTGCAAAACAGAAGGAAACTCCATCAGGTTTGCAAGAACTCTCAGTATAAGTTTGTACCTTCAGGACTTGTTCCTTTGGAGTTTTCTGCCATTTTTCCATGCAGATTTTCCAGTAAATCGGAACAAGATAGTCTTGGAGGTCCCTTCCAACCCAAACCATTCTATGCTCCTTGAATCTGGGTTTTACCTTATGAGCTTTAGGCTCCACTCGTCACTAGTTCTTTCAGCTTGTGGAAAAACAAAAGAGAAAATACCCAAAGTCATTATTTTACTGGAGGTCTGAGTTGTTTGTTAGAGGCTGTCTCCAATGACACYGGCTCCGAGTTTAGAGGCTGCAGGATATTAATATTAACAATGTAAATAACAGACAATTCTTCAGAGGGCAAAGGAASTTGTCTCCAATTTTCAAAGGATGTGCTTTACTTAACTAAGGCTAATTAGCTGTGATCTTCATATAAGCAACAAAAAAGAAGAAATTGCATCTGATTTTACATTTTTAAACAGCTGAAAAAATTTTCCTGCTTATCCAAAACAGACTTTTAGGATCATTACCAAGTTCTCAAGTGTGTACAAATTACYGTCCCCAAGATTATTTGCCTTATACAGGGTATTTAGAGAGAATTTGTTCCTTGCAGCATTCTCCCACCACTGCAGGCAATTTCCTTCTCAGAAATGTATTTCTCCAGTCCTGGCTTGCAGATACCTACTGGTTTCTTCTTCTTTTGCTATATATTTGCGTCTCTGTCATACACAACATTTTCTAGAGCCAAGTGTGAAGCATCTYACTACAAGAAGAACATTTATCATCTTCAGCAGAGTTTGTGCCACGAACAAAACATAGGGGCTGATTAAAAAGGCATTTCTGGAAAAGGTGTGACTGGAAAGCAGGGCAGTGAGCAAGACTGAGAGTCCTGTGCATAAAGCATGCAGTGCTCCCGCTCAGAATTTCGCATATGCATGACAAAGTGAACTTCCAGGCCTTTGCATGGAGTTGTTTTCACATGCTTGTGAACACCTTGTGCAGCCAGTCCCACCTGCTGCCAGAGCTGCATTAGCATTTCTGCTCTTGGAGGGGTGGCTAAACCTTCTTAGACTCGTTAAAGGTTCCCTTCTTCCACTTCATGTATCACTTTACTTCACCTGAAGTACAGAGAGAGGCTGATCTGGTGATGTTTCAGTAGCTAAGCTAAGACATTCCCAGGTTTCCAGCTCCCTAAGCCAGAAGGTTCCTGCAGCTCTGGTTACAGAGTTCATACATTATCAAATCTGTCTCATGTTTYATATGCTTTGGAGAGATCCCTTCCTTCCTCCACGACTGTTGCTGTAATTACACAAATTATCTGCTCCACTGTCACTTCCAGTCAAAGGTGTCATCTAAAATTAAAAATTCATGTAAAAACTAGAGATGTTACTCTTTTGAGCAGACAGTTCAGACCTGATCTGGTTTCACAATGTTTGGTTTCACTTCCCATGTGCTGCCTCCTGCACATGGTGAGGAGCTGAGCCAAGGCCCACGAGGCTGCCCAGCCCTCCAGCTCACAGTATTTCATCTTAAACATCATTTTGTTGTTTCAATTCAGGCCTCAAATTCATTAGGATTTAATTTCAGTACATTTTATTAATATAGTGATGTGCTGTAGCTGTACCAAATCCTTGGTGGTTGGTGGTTCTGCACCACCAACATTCATGGCAAGCCTTTTTCCTCCTCTACCTCCACCACCACAAAGGGCTTTGGAGAAGGAATTCCCACATGGACAGGGGCAAGGAAGCTGCTCCTTGGGATTTGTGTTGCACAAACTTGGGGCTGATGCACCASAGCATCACTGAGCTACCAACACCCACTGGACTGGGAACCTCCAGCTGAGTCTGGATCAGGAGTAAGCCTAAGGTGGAAAAAYGAAGGTGCCAGCACAACTCAACACCAAACTCTGGTGAGGTTCAGAAATCAGCATGGAAAATATCCAGGAATAAACACTCACTTGTTAAGCTCCARGGGGAAGACAGGGAGGGAAAACAAATAAAAAAAGAAAGACGCAAAAACCTTGAGCAAAGACTGACCCAGCCCTGCTTCTCAAGGTCACAGGAGATTTTTGGCTCCACTGGAAATAGAGGTTGCAATTTTTTGAATCCATGAATACTTTTAAACCAAGAACAGTTCAAGTAACTTATAWCATCTCAAAAAATTGTTTTATGGCCACAAGAAGTGTAATCACACAGAAGTTGTTATTTGGCTCTTGCCATTTGTTTAAAGTTCAAGAYGAGGAGGGAGGAGCACTGACCATTTCCACCAGCCAACATTTAYGCATCAGGGAAAGTTTTGTGTTTGCTCCATGCCCCAACCACTGCCTCAACAAATTCACCAGAATGAGAACACTCTGCTTTTCCTTTGCAGACAGACTGAACAGTTTGAGCTGGACCCTGAGACTGGACGTGCCCACTGACCCATTACCAGCATGGGTGTTTTCATACCCAACCAGTCAATTGCCCAGAAAGGTTCATAATGTAACATGACGGGAAGAGCCACCAGATGTGACTGGTTAAAATCTGGTGCAGAAAACTTGGAAATCAGGAAAGGCTTGTTTTTCCAGACCAGGACAGCATTTCAAGCTTAAATAAACGCTCTTCATTTTTTTTTTTTTCCTTGCCTTTTTCCAAGCAGGATTGTCAGGAGAGAGGAAAAAAAAGGAAAGGGACATTTAGGGAAGAACAAACAAATTTTATGTAGAGATTGAAGAAGTGCTGAGATGATGATAGCTCTTCTTGAATGCAAAGATTAGGCTGCATCCGAGCTGCTCACAGGTGCAGTCTGTTCCTCCTGGAAAAGTTAAGCCTAAGGAAAGGCTGAGCTTTGAGAGCAGCCTTACAGCACCATGTGTSCCATGTCATTTTTCCAGAGACTCCAGTGGTAAGAGTGGGGCAGGAACTCATTGAGTCTCCCCAGTGTGAGCTCAGTTCAAGAGGCTGCAGAAATAAATAATGGGTGTGTAGGAACAGAATATCTGAAATGTATCATAATTTGAAGAAAAAGAGCCCAAAACCCACAAAAAAAAATTTAAAAATCCTCGTGGCTACCCTTTATTTGGTTCAGTTGAGCTCAGCTCAGGAAGCTGGAGGCTCTTGCAGGACTTCCATGCTGGAATGCACACCCAAAGGGCACTGGAATAAAAAGCTGCTATTTAATGCATCATTTCTTTCATCTGGCATTGCTCTTAAGCCTAAACTCTGAAGTTTATACTTAATAATTGAATTCAAGGCCAGGGCAGTTTTTGAACTGTTCACATATTTGGTACAGTTGTAACAACCTGGTTGTTCCTGCACCACAGCCTAAACCTCCCTCAAATACAAGGTAGCTTAGAGAAAGAAAACAGGATTTTAAGTCATATTTGAATGTATCAGTTCCATTTAGGCAGCATTTTATCCTCAGCATCTTTCCAGTCAGAACCTCCMGGGATTTTTTTGGTGATGCAACAAGAACTGGTAAAAGGAAGGAGCAGTGGTGAACTCTGAGCACATGGAATATTGCACAGAAGGGGAAGCCCATAAAACTGCAGAGAAACCATAAAATAACTTTCTCTTTGGCTGGATGAAGAAATTAGTGAGCACAGAGAAGATGAAATGCTGAAATTTGCTGAATTTGTCTTTAACACTTTCATGTATTTCGAACTGGACTGTACTTTCTATAAGGCCACAGAGAAAAGCAAGAATTATGTATATGAAGCACTATTAAAATACAGTGAATGTCTATTAAAAGATAAATTTAAATCTCTAATACAGAAATTGCTTTTCTGGAAGCTAACACCTTTTTTTTGCCCCAAATCAGAAACACAGTTTATAACATACCTCAGGAGTTTTGCCATTACATTTGTGCCGTCAACAGAGTACATTTCCACCTAAACAAGAGATATCTGACAGATGAAACATTTCCCTTATAGCTCCAGGTGACACAAATCCAGTCTGAACACTGGTTGTTTTTAAAGGCAGCATGAAAGAAAAACAGAAGTTTACAACTTTTTCACTAATGTGGCTTTGGGAAGACTTTCTAAAGACTATTAATCACATCAGAGCTTTGAGATCATTACAGAAGTGTTATTATGCCTCCAAAAGCACATTTTATCCAAATGATGATGTAATTAATGAAAAACAAGCTGGCATCTGACATGACTGATCTCTTAACTCGGAGGGGCTGGAGAACAGGGCCTGCAGTTCAGAGAGGACGTGTGAAAAGGTCACTGGCACTCACCTGGAAAGAGGATGTCAAGGAGACAGCAAAAAACTCCATTCACAAGCAGYGAATTTTCCTCCAAGTTGCAAAACACTTCCCAGGACTCTCCTCCTCCTCCTCCTCCCAGTGTGGTGCTGTTCAGTCCCCACCTGTATTCACCTCTCCCAGGGAGAGCCAGAAGCTTTCCTGCTCCCAGGGCCAAAACTCCTCCCTAACTCAAAGCTGACCCCACCAGTGCTGCCCAAACCTTCCCGTCCCCCTCTCCTGAGGGGAGAGAAAAGGGCTGGAATGCTGCACCTCCAGGGAGTGTGCCCAAGAGAAATCTAAGCTCCTCTCCCAAATCCTCTTAATTATTTCCGCACCCTTACCAAGCCGTAGGTGAACCACCCAAACCTACAAATAAATTGTTGCTCACCCAGCTGTGGCCCTGGTCTTAGCTGGAAGGCATCTGCCTCGAGATCCGGTCTAAAACCTGGAAGCCAAAGCAAAACTCTAGAAGACATGAAATTTTATACCCAGCTATGGATAGAAGTTGCCAAAATTGACAGAAGCAAAAAGCAGAAAGGATAAATCCATTTGTGGCCTGAAAAAGCATCAGTAGTGGGGGAAAATGGGAGAGGACACAGCCTCCCTTCATGGGAATATTCTTGACAGGCTATGGGAAGTTCCTGTCCCTGATTTAGACACCTGGTTTGGAGTTCTGAAGTTGAATAACCACCTCACTTTTCATTCATTTTCCTGCTCTAAGTGCTGTCCTGGAAAACACATAGGCCAGCACCACTGAATCTTCAGCTGTTCATACATCCTTATTTTCCAGGAATTGCTTTCTGATTTTCTCTTAAGAGGTGTGTGACTCTCCTATCCAGTTTTCAGCATTTCCTAACAATCCCAATACTTTATAAAGCAGTTTTACCTTGGCTGCTCCCAATGGCCTGCAAGGGACCGAGTCAGGTGGCTCCTCCTCAAGCTTGGCCTCTCTGCATCCCTGTTACAATGAAAGACACGGATGCACTTCCCAAGAGCATCCTGCTGCTCCTGGCTGACACGGCTGTCCTCTCCTCTGCCCCAGAGGTGCTGTGTGGTGGCAGTGTCCTGGTGCAAAATCCTTCCAAGGTGAAAGGCAGCACCTGTAAAACACCGTGAGAGGTTCAGCTTTATTAATTCAGCAATTCTCTTTAGACTCTTATAATATCACCTTTTGCAAAGAGAAAACAGTGAGGATTTTTTTTTTTTAATTATGTATCTGCTGATGATGTGCCTAAACCCCTCCAATATTGGTGTAAAAGGACTTAGGACCTGTGAATTACATTTGAGAAGTGTTTTAAAGGACACGCAGCATTTCCATCACACATACCTATTAGGTTTATGTGACAAATGAAATTTTACTGGATTATTTATATTTTTAAAGTATCAGCCAAGGCATTTCAATCCTGGACCTTCTTAAGTATTCGTTGCCTCTAAATGAACTGGATCTGTTGTATAATGGAATTACCAGATTTGTATTAAATTGTAGCTTTGGGACCCATCACTGTGTGATGCTATCTACTTTCAACTGGCTTTGTTTATCACAGAGAAGGGAACTGAATTAGCATAAGACACTACAAAGTAGTAAAGGGATTTYAGCACCCTCTCTATTTGACCTCCTATTGACCTGGGCTAATTCATATTCTCCCTGGGATGCCGTAACAGGTCATTCTGTATCTGGAAAAAAATCAGGTCGACTTATGGCGCCGCGTCCCCCGTCCCTGTGGCAGCGGAGACGCGGAATTCCCTCTCTGCACACACACACAGACACACACACACACACGGCTGCGCTCCTCCTCGAAAGGAAAATGAACTTTTATTTGGGARTTACCACGCAAGAGGCTGTGATTTSTCTTACTCATTGCATTGCTGTGGCTGCTGCTGCCAGMGGGGCCGTGGGTAACGTCGGTGGTGGCGGYGAGAGGGTGGTGGGGACGTRGGGATGTGGGGAGGGAAGGTGTGCAAGCAGATGGAAACGTGTTTGCACACTCATGGACGCACTCACRCAAGGCATTGTCCACACTGGTGTTCATAGAATCACCACAGAATGGCCTGGGTTGGAAGGGATTGTAAAGAGAATCTTATTCCAACCCCCTACAGGGACACCTTCCACTAGACCGGGTTGCTCCAAGCCCCATCCAGCCTGGCTTTGGATACTTTATCCTGCCATATAATGCCTGGAGACAGTAGCTCTGATGGAAAGAGAGTTCTGGGAGGGGATGTGTGAGTTGCACGTGAGGATCTGCTTTGTCCAGTTGGAGGAGGTGCTTAACCCTGAAACAGTTCTTGGCCATCGGACTGGTTGTTCTAGGAAATCAGGCCCACTTTTCCTTCCATTTTGGGAAGGCTGCCTATCATCATGACAGAAAATATCCATGGAATTAATAACATTTTCCACAGGATAAAAGGAGTTTACACTACCCTGACTTTTCCAGGCTGTTGGACCTCCCTGCAAGATCCCACACACCAAATGCCCACAACTTCCCCTTGTGGGAATGGACCCTCCAGGCACTTCTCAAAGTGCAAGAGCCCAGAGTTGGGCTGGGGATGGTTTTGGGAGGCAGGTCTAGCTCTGGGTGAGGAAGGGATGTTTGATTGTGTTCAGGAAGGCAGCAATAGTGAATACAGGGGACATTTAAAGTGACACCTCACTGCTCTGCACCACAACAATGCCCTTTCGCCAAGCCAAACGTGTCCTCTGCTCTGAACCCTGAAAGCTGCTCCATAACACTCATGGATTTGGTCCTTAAATCAACTCTGATCTCAATGGCCTCCTCAGATTTCAGCTACGATTTTTTTTTCTAGCTTTAAATTCTATTTAGCAAGAGAAAAAATAATGTAGATATTTAGTCAAAGGTTGTTGCTGGTAATTCCAGAAATTGAAGCCTATTTTTTGCAGCAAAAAGCATGAAATGAACTCCAGCCGTCGCTCTGCAGTGCAAAGGGCTGATGAATTACAGTGGCAGCCTGCTTTATTCTCCTTAATAAGAAATTAGATCACAATGGGGATTTACCAAAATTACCTTGAAGTGTTTGTGGGGTTGAGTGATTGGACAATTTGTGCTCAAATTGTGTCGAATCATCCGAGTTCCAGCATCTGTCTCTTTAGTTGGCCTATGGGCTGCTTTCAAAATGCCCTGCTCTCCTTTAACAGGAGCCTGCTAATGAATGCAGAGGCTCAGCCCTACACACAGGGTTTGTTTGCTTTCTTCCCATTTTTCCAAATTGCATTATTGATAATTTTCGGAGAACTTCCCAGATCTCCGTGGCGATTTCAGCAACTCCCGTTTCAGGTAAGAAGGGAAGAGTCTTTTTAGGAAATGGATTAAATSTTAATATTTAGCCTTTTCCTAACCTATATCCCTGGCCAAGTTCACTTCRTTATTCACTGATATCTTCTGTTATAGCTGCAGTTTGCAGGAGCTCAGTTTGGAGCTGGAATTCGGCATTCCTGCAAGGAGCCCCTGGAATGGACCCGTGTTTTGAAGGAAGCCCATGCCATTTCATTAGGAGGCAGGAGACAGAGGCTGATGTGCTGCATCTTGAATAACTTCGGGAAATCTTTTAAGTCA
>JACAXG010000093.1:1700263-1760278 GCA_018881555.1 Amblyornis subalaris
CTTCCCTGGACATCAGCAGGTCCCCTGGGATGCCCGATTCCCAAGCTGGGATAGCCAGGAAGAGTTTCCTCCCCATCTCTCTGTCTTCCCTGGGTGAAGAAAAATCACAATTTTCAACTTCAGCTTTCACAAGAAACCCCCAAATGCAACAGGACTCCTGCCATGGGCAGGGACACCTTCCACTATCCCAGGTTGCTCCAAGACCCATCCACCCCGGCCTTGGACACTCCCAGGGATCCCGGGGTAGCCACAGCTTCTCTGGGCAACCTGTGCCAGGGCATCACCTCCCTCCCAGGGAAAAATTCCTTCCCATTATCCCATCTAAATCTACCCTCTTTCTGTTTAAATCCATTGCCCCTTGTCCTGTCACTCCAGGCCCTTGTCAARATTCCCTCTCCAGCTCTCTTGGAGCCCCTTTAATAGTGGAATGTACATCAGAAAGGGCAAATGATCATTCCAGGTTTATGTCACATCCATAAACCTTTTTGCACAGCACTGTCCCCTTGACAGGGACCTGCATCGTCTGCACACTCCAAAGTGAGCAAAACCARCATTGGATTATTTTCCTCAGTCCTGTCAGTGTTGTACTGGTTTCTGCCAGGAAAACTGAGTGATTTGTATTTTTGTTTTCTGTCACTACAAATATTGTTGTTATCCCCAGTAAATATCGAACTTGCTGCTTTCTTCTAGGAAGCTTTTGGATATTTTATAAAACAAAACATGTCAGGATGAGGTTTGTCTTGTTAGTTTGAACCACCTGAATTTTAAGTGGCCTTTTTTTCCCTTCTCAATCACACGTGCTACAAAAAGCTCTTTTTGTGAGGAGCAGATCACCCCTGATTTGACACCCATTGTAGGGGGGATTTTGCTGACAGCAGTGATCTTGGCAGCTGCCCCTCCAAGAGATGCTAAATCTCGCACAAAGTGAACCAGACAGGCAGGAATATTCTAATTTGGATTTAAACCACACCTGTAAAAGTTGTGAAGTGGCGGAAGAGGTGAGTGAACCACTGAGTTTTACCTGTTTATGGACAGAGACCTGAGCAGCAGTGAAGTTATAACCTTGCTGAGCCCSTTCTTCTAATCCATGTCTTTCTAGTCAAAAACAGTTTAGTTCAGATTTCTTTTTTTTAAACTAACTCTTCACTTGGCTTTTTGCTCCAAACCTGGTGGTTTCAGATGCTTTTCTGACAGAGGAAATGCCCAAGAGCTCTTCTCACTAAACAATCTGGAAAGATGAGGAGGGATAAGTTTTCAAATCCAATTTTGGGGCTCCTTTAACACAGATGACAGACATTATTGTGGATAAATGATATTATCAGTGTATTATCCAGAAGATATTCGGAGCTTGTTAATTATTTATAAAAAATACACACTTTCATTTCAATATGTTCGATTTTGTRGGTGATATGAATAATGTGATGTTAAGAGTAGAAGGCAGATTGGATAACACCCCAAAAYTTGGGTGTGCAGGCAATATTTACATAGTTTTATATATTAAATGATCACTCTATGACTTGTAAATAAAGGATTTTAGCACCTCTCTAACAGGGTAGTGACAAAACCGATTTTCTACCAGTATCTTTTTTGGGGGGAGGAGGGAACAGGTGAGCAAAAGCAGCATTTGGGTTGAAATTGTCTTTTTTTTCCCCTTCCCAGCCTCACTCGAGGAATCTGAATCAGCATAAACTGGGATGTATTGAACCATGCCTATTATCCCCACTAGAGAAGAGAGGCCACAAAGGGCTGAATTTCATCTGGCTCTTGGATAATTCAGGAAACAGATGGAATGCTACATCTTCCTCAGAGCCTGAGGACTAATGTAGCCCTATGGCGTTATCTATCAGGCTAGAATGGGGCTCTGGATTTTGAAGACCATTCCCAGGTCAAACTGGAGCATAATGCAGAGAAAYATCCTTGGAAAAGCACTTACTAAGGTTTTATACAGATTTCAGTCAACTTGGAATTTGAGCTGTGTCACTTCATTTGAAGCACAAGGCAAAATGCAAATTTACAGAGACATAAACTGAAAATGTTCTCAACTGGTAAAATTTCAGAACATTCTTATGATTAATAAATATATATTTAAGCTTGACTTTCRTTCTGATATTTACCTGATATTATTTTTTTTTTCTGTTTAAATCCCTTTTTTATGTGACCTTCATGGCAAAAAACACAAGCCAGGATGGGCGAGTCCAAAACCCTCTGGCAGAATGACATAAAACCTCTGAAAACACTGCGAGGTATTTTTTTTTCCCCAACTCACATAAACTATTTCTTTGCTGGGAATATCTCCATCCTAGAGTATATTTTTATGGCCAAGCTATATGAAAATGGGAGTTTTAAATAGTTACAACCCCCCTAACAATAATGRCATGACTTTGATGCTGCAATAAATCACCGAGGCACAGACACGTTTGCTGGTGCTGGAGGAGTGGGAGACCCTCCAATTCCATGGGGCTGCTTGTCCTTGCTCAGCTCTCTGGATCCAAATGAGGAAGAAAGGGATGAAGAGAGGAAGGGATGGAGAAGGAGGAATCCAAGCTGTTCAGARCCCCCCAAAAGAGCTGAGGAAGCACAGATTGCAGGGATCAAACATTCACCTGATGTTTCCTCTCTCTGTAACAGGAGTTTGTCTCAAATTTTCATGTTCTATAAGTGGGTAACTCTGAAGGGGGTGAGAGTGGTGGAGAGGAGGACTTGAATTTGAGTTCCAAGTTAAAATAGAAGATGTGGATGCTGGGAAGGATCGCTGCTCGGGGGAGTTCAGAAATCCAGCCCTTTTGGCTGCCTTCCCAAACTGCCTCAGCTTTTTGCCCCTGGCTGCTCACTGGGATTTTCAGTCCCCAGTTGCCATATTCCCAAGAGTTTTTCATCCAGCTGCTTTTGACACACCCTTTCATAGCCAAACAAGAGGCCACATCTTTCTAGGTATGGAAAGCAAACCCGCGGCAAAGCATCATCAGGAAACCTCTGGTCGCTCCTGTCCAATGAATGGAATCTTCAAAGGTGTGGGAAACATCCACATTCATCCCAGAAACTGAGCGATTCTCTTTGTGGGTCAATTTGATAAGTCCAGATTTCTGGATAATAAAAAGGCTTYTGAAAATATTGGGTTGCACCAAGCGAGCAACCAACACAAGAATCCAGAAATCTTCCACAAAGAGCTCAATTTGGGATCACACAGGGTTTTTAAGAGGACCAACAAATCAATTATCTCCTGTCCTGACAAAATTCAGGAAGTTACCTTCCCTCAGGACAGGGAATGGCGTGTGCTTCCTGAACTCCTGATAATTTTACTTCCTACCTGGAATCATGGGCAGGATGTTACCAGAAATGTCTTTATTATGTAGATGGACAAAGCACTGAGATAAGCTGGCAAAACAAGAATTATCCAGCCAGGTCGGTTCTCTGCAAATATTTTCCAACATCACGTCTGGGACACCGAGCTGAGGGATAAGGAGCACAGAGGAATTTACCTTCCCATTTAAACTATGGATTCCTACTGTCCTCAGCCCAACTGGTGCCAACCTGTGGAGGGAGAGAAAAAGCACTCGTGTTATTTAGAGACTCTCCAAAAGGTTTACTCGTCCCACAGAAAATCCAACGCTGGGGGAAGAAGTCCCGGGAGTTTGATTTCTTCCGTGGAATTTGGTTGAAATTATCCAACAGGTTACAAAGGTTCCTGGGAGGACTGACAGACTGACAGATGGTCCTACAGAGTGTGGAATTGCTTAAGCCTCGTTTCACTTGGTAACCAGGTTAAAGAAAAGCAACAGGTGACCAACCCCCCACCCCATGTGCAGAAATAATGCTGGGAAAAGCCCACGATCCTGTGGCTGCAACATCTGATCTTCTCTCCCCTTTTATTTGTCCCATTCCTGCTTGTTCGTCACGTCTTTTATACCTTTAAAGGGTGAAATCCTTCACTTTCGTTTTTGTTTGGGATGCACCCACTTCATGGCAGGTGCTAAATAAATAAAATTTGGGTGTGCAGGCCATAATTGTATAGTTTTATTATCTGATGATCACACTGTAACCTGTAAATCAAGGACTTTAACATCTTGTCTAACAAGGTAGTGACAGAACTGATTTTCTACCAGCCTCTCTTACTTGGGTGAGAAGGGAACAGGTGAGCAAAAGCAGCATTTGGGTTGAAATTGTCTTTTTTCCCCCAGCCTCACTCAAGGAATCTGAAKCAGCATAAACTGGGATGTATTGAGCCATGCCTATTATCCCCACTGGAGAACAAATGTGCTCAAAGCYGGAGAAACCAGGTTTACTCCCAGCAATCCTCTCCTTGAAAATCACCTTTTTGCCTGGGTGACAAATTCCCCACCCCTCTTTTTTCAAGCCTATCAAGAGCCAGACTTGCTCCAGTAGGTTTTGCCAGGATTCCCAATTTTCCTATGGCCGCCCATTCCAAGGCTGTGGGAGGGGAAGCTGTGCCAGCTCCTGCTGGGGGGGATTGGGCACGAGTGGTGCCAGTTCTGGGCGAGCATCCCCTCCTGCCCAGCCCTTGCAGAGGGTGGGACACGAGCCAGGAGGGTTTATGTTTTTAAAGCTTGGCAAGGCACATCCCGGCCCTGCCAGAGGGAAGCTGCTGCTGGCCAAAGGGGATCCAGGCTCCACAGGGCGCTGGGAAGTTGGTGTATTTTTAGACGCACCACGGAAAAGTAGATTTCAGTTGTGGGTCATCTGATTGAACTTCTTTTTGCACAGTGGAATAGCACAGGAGCTGAYGAAATTGGATTTTCATGGGCATTCTGGAAGCTTTGTTTGGAATCTGCTGATGATCTGAGGGAGAGAAGTTTGCRTGGAGTTCCTAAACAGCAGAGTCCATTCATCACTCTGAGGTGGRAAAGCTCTTTTTGTATCTCCAGATGATCCAAAACTCAACTCTGGTATTAACCAGACCAAGGTTTCACATTATATTTTAACTTTGCATGAAGCAGTGGTGARGGGACATGGGGGCTGTTGGAGCTGYGTGGAGAAACTGCCCTCAGCTCACAGATATCCACCTTTCCCACCTTCCCTAATGAATGCTGGTTGAATTTTACAGCACAGTCCCGTAAAGCACTCTCACAAGTGCTTTAAATTCCTAAGCTCCAACATGTATTTGTAGAGTCAAAGAAAAATCAATCCATTGCAATAACAAATGAAAGAGTTATTTTTAAGAATTAACATGTGTGTGATTCACCGAACGTTTCGAAATTCAGTGTCTTCCACAACGCTGAAATCAAACAATTAAACTCTTTTGGAAGGTCATGATAAAAATAAAAAAAGCCACATAAATTTGAGTTCAACAGTGGCAGCTCATTTCTAATCTCTAATCCGTGGGTTTGCATCTCTGTGTGTCTTGGAAAATGTACTCCTGGGCATGCATGTGCAAGCCCAATCATGGATTTTTTGAGATACCTGGTGATCTGCATTTGAGTATTCGAGATTAGACTTGAGCCTTTAGTCTCTTTCAAGTGCTTAAATAACTGCCTCTTCAGGCTCAAGCCAAACCAGTTTTAAGAAGTAGCTGGAGGAGCATTTAAAATTAATCTTCTCCATTCTGCTCCCGGATTGGCAAGTATTTGGCAATTCCTTTTGTTCAGCTGGAATGGGAGGTTCTCCTTCATTTAACACCAGGGTCTGTCTTTGAGTCAAACCAGGCTATTTTTTGAGGTGGTCCTTGCCTGACACCTCTTGTCTAGAAAAAGGCACTGAAAAAGTCAGAATAGAGGGATCAAAGCATTTGAAACAATTTGAGACTAAGTACACATATATTCCCCAAAAAAGGAATTCAGACATTCAAAGTACTTTTAATACTCTTCCAGGCAGGATTTCTTATTTAGACTTCAGGCTTTGTCATCACWGCTGACTTAGTCTTTTGATTAATATTAAATCTCAGTTTAAATTCTGGGAGTCTTTAGCATTCAGCCCCGAGTTTACAGCCTTGCCAGGCTTCTTCCCAGCATGTGATGTTTGCACTGGAATTTCATGGAATCATGGAATGTCTTGGGTTGGAAGTGACCTTGCAGATCATTTAGTTCCAAACCCCTGCCGTGGGCAGGGATGGCACCCACAGGATCAGGCTGCTTATCAAAAAGTTCAATTTTACACTCAGATATCTATTCCAAGGGGGATAAAAATCCACAACATTTGCCTGAAATGTAAGAAAAGAGAAATGTGGTGGTGTCACTCTCTATCAACTGTGAAAAATGGGATCTGAAAAACTTTTCATACCTTTGCAATCCCTTCTCTTTGCCTCTGGACCAGGGAAGGCCTGCTGGAGATGACACCGGATGCCAATCCAGCTCGGAATTGGGCTCTCCGGGCAGTTAATTAAGACGTTTCTCCYTTCACTCCCGAACTCAGTACATTTCAATCTGTTTAATTCTCCCAGGAASTCAAAAATAAAGTCAGGGAAGAGCCATATTGTCGCACAACTGCAATGGTCTCCAAGGAAGGGCTTTGCTCCCAGCCCGGTCTCCGTGCGCTGCGTCACAGGAAAGTCTAGAAATGTTAGGAACGCCCAGATGCAAAACCTCCAAAGAATAACACAAAAATTGAGGGTTTTTTTTCACTGTGAAGGTATATTTTTTAGTAAAGATTAGGTTTGAAACTACTTTAAGTGTCTACTTATTTTTCCAAGTCTGGGGTTTGATAAAAATAAAATAAAATACAATAAGGATATTTTTTTGAAACAAAGCATTTTCCCCTGGGATTTTTTGCTTTTTGGAGATGTGGTCTGGGTACTCCAGAGGTCTTGGTCATCAGTCATGTGCTGGACTTTGGCMTTCCAGCCCTCCTGGATGGGTGAACCCCTAACACACCGTGTACACCCACGTGTCAGCAGGATGGGAGGCAGCCTGGATTTCTGGAAGACACAAGAACAGCCAGGGCATGGATTCTGCAAGGAAATGAGGGCATCRAGCTTTAATTTCCAAGAGGCCTCTGGTATAATTTCAGCATCCTGTTACACTTTGGACTTGCTTGTTTTGCACACACAGGAACTCAATTAGAGCTGTCCAAGGAGCCTTAAAAAAAAAAGGATGAAGTTAAGAAGCTTTGATTCTTGCAGAAAAAGAGACTTTGTCTGCTAAAGAGTTTCAAGTCCTCAGTCACAGCTGGCATGCCTAAGCTTTGGACAGAGCTTTCYCAGTTTCTCAAATATGATTTCTTAATCTTTTTCTTCTGAAGTCTAATCAGGAYGGGGGACATTTTGGATAGGAATGATTCCAAACCCCGTTTTTTCCTTTTTTTTTTCTGAAAAATCCAAATGATTAACTTCCCTCTCTGCASTGCTGGTGCACGAGCACTGCATTTCCTCGTTTTTGACACAAGTGGGATTAGTGGAGGTTTGTAACAAAGGCTTCTCTGACAGTCTGYGTAGCCACGGCCAAACCCAGGAATACTGGGAATCCTGACGAGAAAGCCTGCTCGTTTCTAGCCCAACGAGGTTTGGAAAAGTATTTAAACTTTTGGAGCTTAACTAAACCTTCAAACCTTTGGGTATTGTCACACTGGGAACTGTGATAACTGCAGGTTTTATTATATGTCTTTCTCCTGCTATTTAATGTCCAATTAATTTCATGATAGGGCATATTAAAAAGATGCTTCGTGTATGGAGGAGGATTGCATTCTGCTCTAACCATTTACTGTAAARCTACAGAGGATATTTTAAAATAAATAAATATAAATTTGTCCTAATTTTTACCTAAATAACCAGTTCCTGGTTTACTCCAAGGTTTTAAAAGAATATGGAGCGTGACTTTTTTTCTAGGAAAACTAAGCATTACTCTGGGGAATAAATATCCCTGTGACCCCTATAAAAATCAAGACACAAGGCCAGCATATGGAAATTATTTTCCTCTTGACCGTGACTTGCAGAAGAGACGCCTGGAAATGTTGTGCTGTTTGTTGGTAGCAGCCTTGTTAAAGGGCTCCCCCCGCAAGCACAATAAAGTGGCAGCACTTAGCAGCCATCAGAAACGCTCCCCTCTGTCTGGGTGCCACTGCAGGAGCTGAAATTCATCCCAGCACTCGGGATAAGCGCAGGGCGAGCTCGGTTTTAAAGACTCGGGGCAGGTTTGCGAAGCTGTTGAATATTCAATCGTTAATTGGATTCTTTTGCCGCAAGGACCTGCCCCAAGGACAGGTCCCTCCTGGCGCCCATGCATGGCTTGGTCCGGCCCAGAGCTTCAAACACATCTCTGRGCTGCTCAGGTGCTCAAAACGGAGTGGCATTTGGGAAGGGGAGTATTTGGATATGTTCTTGCAGAGTTAGGTCCAGAATGGAAACATAGAATATCCTGAGTTGGAAGGGATCCACAAGGGTTATTGAGTTTAACTCCTCTCCCTGCACAGGATATCCCCAGAATCACACCATGTGGCCAAGAGCATTGTCCAAACTCTCCTTGAACTCTGGAAYGCTGGAGTAGGGATATATCTGCACAGTTCAGCCATGCCCCACCATCCACAACCGTCCCAACCCGCTTCCTTGTTGAAGTGACACAGAAACGCAGGTTGGTACAAAACCTATGCATACACTGAATTTTTTTTCTTAAAAACCCCCAGATATCCAGACTTCATTTAAAATCCCAATTCTGGCCAAGGCCTCTGTGTTCAGTGGGTGCCTTTGGGTTTGCATTGCCCTGTGGCAGTGGACATCAAACAGGGGTGGACAGTGTATCCCATCTAGGAGTGTCCCACATTAAGCCACTGCTGATTCCATCCCCTCAGGTTTCCTGSTGTTGACATGGGATGAACTCAAAGGCACAAGAGATGCTATCAGCTCACACTTCAGCAGAATATAATGGGACATTTGCATTTTCATTCCTTTCTTTTCTAAGTCACCACCCACAGCTTCGTTTCCACGCCTAAATATAGAAGGGTGATGTTTGCACGTTCTTTTGTTCTAAAATTCAATTAATTTTTTATTAGCAGAATTAAATAATTAATAATTTTCCTTAAACTTTCCAAAACTCTCCACTGCTGGAAGGACCTCACGGTGCCTACACCACACAGCTCTGCTSCCTGCAAAACTTTTTAAACAATTCCAGCCTCCAGCGTCGGCAGCAAGGTTCAATTTTTGTGGCTGTCAGATGAAAAAGGGCCCTGCTCCTCTCAGGAACATGCAAAGTGTTTCATCCGGAGTGATATTTGCCTAAAAGATTTCTCTCTCCAGCTTTCACTCGGAAACCTTCTGCCTGCCTTGTCCCAAGGAYCAGCTGCTGGGAAATTCAGTGAAAATGTGTATCTAGAGAGAAGAGGGAAAATTGTTTTGTGACTTCTTCCAAACCAATTCTGGCACAAGATGAACATACGTGGGAAGCCATATTTATAAAGGGCACCCTCTATGCAGTGCTGAATCTGGGTATGTCCCTCTGACAGCCCTAATTCTAAAAAACAGATCAGAACTATCCAAGATCCCGTATTTTTCATAAGTTCCTGTGGTTGTTTTTTTGCCTGCCTTTTTTAGGACTATATAGCATGGACTATAAAACCAAGAGGGATCTATAGGATGACTGAGGCCAGTTCTGTCCCTCGCTTCCCTCCCTACCAGCATTAAAGTCTTGTTCACAAATACAGAGTGCAAATTGAATACTTAGCCCAGCCCTCTCCGCGCTCATTCTGCCCTCTTTGAAGTTGAACAAATGAAGGGTTACTTCTCAGGCAAGAAAAAAAAAAATTGAGGTTGATTAACCATGGGCATGCATAATTTATATGGAGTTTGAACATCCTGTGAAAATGGGCCAAAGATGTTTCTTTTTAAATTGGGCTCTATGAATTCGAGATGATCTTTAGCATTTATTATTGCTCAGGCAGCATCACGGGCATGCGGCTCTGCAGGGTCTGACTCAGTTTCCTCTCAGCCACTCGATTTAAACACTCAACCCTCTGCCAGCATCTCCAGAGTCAGGCTTTGCCTCATGTCACAGCACTCCAGTGCTGCCCCGTGGCTTGTCAGGCAAGGAAGGGAGCACCGTTTGGGAACTGTAGGATTCCCAGTTGAAACGATGCCTCCTGGAAGGAAACAGGGAAAAATGCCTTGTGAGCCTAACCTCAGTCCAGGTAGCACATTGCTTGTGCTCTCACAAACCTTGCATGTGCCTTTAAGAAACAAAAATTAATGCAAAGCTTATTACAATCCTGGTGGTTGCTAACGCTTTCYCTCTTCCACTGTCCAAGTGTCTGAATTTCAGCTTCAGATGAGTGTGGCCTGCTGGGATTTGAGCTGCCAGTTTAATTAGTGTTCAGTAATTTCAATAATGAGTGACAATTCATTGGGGCTTTTAGGTTGGTCTTCTGTTCAGAAGCAAATCAATAATCCACAGTTTTTCCCCTTCTTTAAAGACAAGAAAGTGGCATGTGAGTTACATCAGATGAGAGAAAATAAATGAGGAAAAGCACAACTCCCTCAGTAACTTGAGAGGCAATTGGCTTTAATGGTGTGGGCAGCCTCCCCGGTTTGTTGATGTTATTGGATGAACGGAAAGGTCATTAGTATCTGGAAAGGGGCTCCAAAGATTCTCACAGTAAACAATTTGCCCTGGCTGTAACCATAGTGATTTGGGTAAATGAACACAGGTATACGGATTACTACTGTATTCCCCAGGCTGCCTATATTATTGCCTCAGAAGATATAAAAACAATTGAGGCTAATTGTATGAGAGTGAGTTTATTACAAACATAAATGGAAGGGGAAAAGAAACCAGATATATTGTTCAGAAGCTTTTTTAATCTCTTAATTTTATATGTACATGTGCACATATATATGTGGCGCACGGAATGCGTYGGCGAGGACGCTCTGTCTCCGTATACATTTCCATGTGGAAACACGCACGGATAAATTTTCTCTGGAGCTGATGTCTGGTTTGATCCACAGACCAAAATGCTGCTATTTCTTTGGTCCACAGACCAAACTGGAATGTAGGTTTTCCCCTCGCTGCCTGGAGCAGGGTGCTTTCCTCCATGGATGCCGTTCTCCAGTTCAGGCACCTCGGTGCTGGTTGACACTGGAGTTTGGAATGCTGAAGAACTATACAACCATTTATTTTTTTAACTTTGGAAGACTGAGAAGAACAGAACTGCCTGGAAACTGGGAAAAAGGCATTTACCCCAAGCAAGATGTTGATGTCTTCTGCATCACCGGTCCCGTACCGGSGAGTCACCCGCTCCGCCCATGGCATTGCATCGACGGACAGAGGCAGCAATTTTTTTTAAAGTTGCATCGCTCCCTTTTGTTACAGCAACAAAGAGCCAGCCTTGGCGAGGGGCTGYGATTTGCAGTATACAAACCCATTAAAAAAACACAAATGAAATACCCAGCTGGGAAGGTCAAGTCTAATGAGGTGGTCTGTTGTGAGAAGTGGTAGCTCACAGCATCCCCCATGTAGGCCAGAGGTGATTCCAAGTGAACAGCTGCTTATAATTATTATAATCTGACACTTTTCATCCACCTCAGGTGCTATTTTTTTCTCACAAGAGAGCAGATTAATTGTATATCAACTGATATACATAAAAAAGGGTTTGATAGAAGGCTTAATAAAGTAACATTAAATAGGCGCTCCCACTGAAATTCTAATGTGTATATTCTTAATTAAATTCCCTTGTACAGTACAGTAATTCAGGTGCATTTGGATTCCTTTTTCTTCTGCTGCATATAAAGTTTAAAATTATTGTTGCTATGAAACTAAAGGCAAATAGGAAGGGAAAAACCCTGCGAGTCTGACCCACATAGGCCCCTCTTCTGGAGGGAGAAAAATCAGTTAATGCTCCATCTCTCATTCTGCGCCGCGTCTACGCAGGCCCTCGGTATTCTCATGTTAAAGAATACGCTCTCCCATTAGAATTTCAATAGAGCCCTGCTCCCAGGTGAAAAGGCAATATCCACATTAAAATGAAGATATTATTAAAAAAAAGAAAGTACCRTGTGCAGCAGTCTATTGACATCACTCTGGAGGGAAACTGTTGATTTAGAGGAGGAGAGGTAGCTGGGTATGTGTTTAAATTGAACATCTGATAGCGCGGTTCCGCCGCTGTTTACTGGTGTTCAGCAACCAAACACGCAATGTTTACACGACTTCACAGCATGTCCTTCCTCACAAATCGTAAAAAATAACCCAACATTGCCCAGGATAAGGAATATCCCAATTAAACCTCTTCTCTAAACACTGCCTGAGCAGTATTAAATYGCGTGGTTTGCTGTGAAGAGGGAACTTCCTCTGCGGCGTGGGTGTCGCGCCGCGCGCGGGGTTTAATCAGACGCGTTCGGTACAACTGCTGGGAAAAATGAATGGAATCTCCCGAGTCCCACGACGTTTSCTATTGAAATGAATGAAAGACACAYGGGGTTTGCTGAAGATTTCAGGCTGGGCCTTCAGAGACCCTGCCGTCTTGCAGCACCGTGTGCTCGGCGTGTGCAATGGGGAACCTGGAGAAATGGACGTTTGTGCCACTGCTGCCCTTCTCCAGGGGACCCATCAGGATTCCAACGTTCAGTAAGATGCCCCRTGTTATATTGGATTTGCTTGAGATGGATTTGGCTTGGATCTATKGGAAGATCAGATTTTTCTCCATGCCTTTTTGGTATAACCAGAAAGCATATTCCTTTAAAATAGTTTGGATCCTCCCTCTCCTGTTTCTAGTGCACAAGATCCTTGAAAAAACCTTCTCTCAGTGACTTCCTCAAGCTACCAGGGACAGTTTTGCATCTACTCCAGTCTGCTGTCCAGCACACAGATCTCCTCACATCCATACAAACACAAACTAATTCCTACAAATTTCTTGGGATGACCCCAGCTTCCCATAGAGTTGTTAGGTCAGAGTTGAACCTTCAGCGTACAAGGAGAAATTGTTTATTTTTCTAAACTTCAGTTCAGAGCTCAGTGCTGGACAATGTACTAAGGTGTTAAACAGCACATTCCAGTCTAATCCCAAATTTCTGTAGTATTTGGGAGATATCGCCCTTTTCTACTAATTATGATTTATTTCTACTTAATTTTGAACTTGTCAAGATACTTGCAAAAATAAAGAAAATCAATTCTAGTCCATAAAAGCCTTTAAAGTGGAGAAAAAGAAGGTGATGTAATGTTCTTGAAATAAAGATACACCATATTTTGATAACAGTGGTTTACGGAACCCCAAATACTCACAGCCTCGCTATTGTCCAGTTCACATCACACATCAAAGCAAAAGTGGGACCTGTGAAAACATTTTTATCTGTATTTACAATTTACCCCCAAGTATGTATTCAACCCAGACAGGTACCAGAACCTATAAGAAGGTGTCTGTTCTCTTTTCTTCTTAGGACATGATCCTTTAAAAAACATCAACTTCCTCTCCCATCTGAGACAGGAAAAGAAGAAAAAACTTCAAGAAATAATTCACAATTCATCAAGTTATTGCATGGAGAAAAAATATTAGAGCTGCCTTTTACTTAACTTGATTGTTTATTGGAGAGAAAACAAAGAAAAATCCATCCAATATCATTTGAGTCCGTTGTGTACATTCCAGGTTACTGAGGTGTGATCACAAACACCTCCAGGAGCTYCTCCTTTTGCCAGCTTTTCTCCCAGACATCAGAGGTTTTGTCCAAAAGTTCTCTGGTCTTGGTTGTCTCTGAGCCCTTGAGTCCTTCAGCTGAGAGAGTGGGAAATTGTGGAAATCTTTGCATGGTGAAGCAGGAATATTAAAATTAATACTAAATATGATGGTCCTGTTTTGATAGAAAGATGGAATGGTTTGGGTCGGAAGGGACCTTAAAGRTCRTCTCATTTCAACCCTCTGCCTTGGGCAGGGACACCTTCCATAGASCAGAGTGACAGACCATGATTGCAACCGAATCTGTAACTCAAAAACTTTTTATGTAGATGCAGTCTGAAAGTAAAAAGGGCTGTGTATAAGCAGAGTGTTAAAAACATATTCAAAAGGAAGTGGTTGGCAGGGTTGGTGTGGATGACAGCTGACTGCAGCTTCAATKAATAATTACAGTCATATTTACACTGGTCCATGATATCCTTTAAAATAAATTACAGACTCATCACCCCGCTGCCTCCTGGCAAACAGAATTAAACATTAATGTATCAACAGTTTATTAAAGACAATAAAGTCTTTTGTAAAAACAACTGTACTTAGCAACTATTAGGGAAAAAAACACAGAGCTTCATCTCAGCCATTTGCAGCAAATTTGTAAAAATCAAGTGATTGAATACGGCTGGTATGTGGATATAAATTTCTTACTGGAAACTGAGATGAAACCCTACACATCTTTAGATGCCTGGGAGGTTTGTCATCCTCACCACTACAAGCCRTTGGTGGAACTGACTCCACAGTGGGAGTATTCAAAACTTTTTTACAGATAAAACGCCTGGAATAGAGCCTGGTGGGCATCAGATTACCTGCCGCATGTCCTCAGCYTCACTCTTGTGCTGAGAGCATCTAAATGCTTCAGCTGGATGGGGCAAAAATCTGCTGACATCATCCGTGGACTCTGCTCTGATTTTCCTGTAAGCAAATACTGAAATAACCATGGGAGAACAGCAGTTAGATGAGGAGAAATGCTAAGATCCTGATTCAGCAAAAGCTTTTACAAAGGTATTTAAAGTTAAGCACATGCTTAAGTGCTCTGCTGAATCAGGGCCTGGGGGAGGTCTTGTTATCTATGAAAGATTTCTAAGTGGAAAGTGGAGAAGGAAATCAAGGTGTACAATTACAGGAGTGTAAAGAGAAATGGAGATGTGGGAAAAGTTTTTTATTATTCGGACTTGCTCAAGAAACTCAACAAAGACGCGTAGAAACAAATATCCAGTCAAATTACAGCAGAGGTAGAACAAAGGGAATGGGGCAGGAAGCTGGAGCTGGAAGAACATGAACTGACATTGCAGCAAGTGAATAGCAGAGGAAAACTTCGCTGCTGTGCATGGGAGGATAAAGTACTCTCCTCGGGGAGGGAAAAAACAAACAAACAAACAAATAAAAAAACCATCRCTGAACATTTATAACTCTCACCAAGATCTCTTCAGCATCAACTCCAGAAAGAAGGGGGAAATATTGACAGTCTGACTCTGAGATGAGCTCAGTTGGTCAGAGCATGGTGTTAATAAAGTCAAGGTTGTGGGTTTGATCCCYGTATGGGCCATTCACTTAAGAGCCGGGCTCGATGATCCTTCTGGACCCCTCCCAGCTCAGAATATTCTGTGATTCTGTAATTCTGTAATTCAGGATTTTAACTTCGGTGTTTCAACWGGGAGCAGAGGCAAGTTCAAGAGCTGAACTTCCCTGGAGTAGGAGATCCTCAAGGCCAGCAGGCAGGGAGGAGCAGGAAGGGGAACCAGCCGTGGTGAGTGTGCTTCATCACCACCCCAGCCATGCGGAAGGGGGTCTAACAGAACCGTCCCGGGAAAACCCCCACTTGGCCCTGGCCAGGAGGCTCAGCCACACCATCCATGTTGGTTTTCATCATCTGCAGGTCCTCCCAACCAGCTGATGGCATTGTGTGTTGGATTTCATCTTGATTTGCTCAATCATTTGGGAAGGGTAGAGGACCAGTCAGCAAGTTGGGTCCCAGGGGCTTGTGCAGGTTAAATCATCCCAAACTCACCTGCTGGAGAACCTCTCTGTAAAGTGAAACAGTGCAGGGAGGGTGAATGAGGYGGGATTTCCTTGAAATGTGCTCTCCTGATCCAAACCAGCTCCATTAATCCTTCCATTTTAGCAGTCCTCTTTCCTCTGTTGGTTATGAAAAAGGACCGAAGTCAGAATGTAAACTCAGATGGCATAAATAGACCTAAAGCACTTAAAAGCTTAAAAAAAGAGATAATTTCAGGTGACTGGTGTCTTCTAATCCTGATGAGTTCTTGTTCTTGAACTGGGAAGGAAGAG
This sequence comes from Amblyornis subalaris, assembly GCA_018881555.1. Taxonomy (NCBI): domain Eukaryota; kingdom Metazoa; phylum Chordata; class Aves; order Passeriformes; family Ptilonorhynchidae; genus Amblyornis; species Amblyornis subalaris. The sequence goes on from JACAXG010000093.1 coordinate 1,716,140, forward strand.
GAAGCTCCCTTGCCAAAAAGGTTTCCCCAGGTGGTTCCTGCAGTGGAGAAATGCACCGAGTGTTCCTGGGCTGCTTGCTCTTGGCAGCAGGTTTCCTCTGAACATTTCTTTGCTTGTGCCCATGTAATATGRTGATTATCAGATTTCAGTCACTGTTGCTGTTCTCCAGCTTGGCCTGTTGCAGTAAATTAAACCAGGCGTCATGCTCAGCCCTGTATCAGGGTGCTTTAATCACGTAACGTGACCGTCGGATTCTCTGTCCACAAATTGGCCACAAGTTTGGTCAAATTATCAAATTACATTACTGGAGTAATATTAAAATCATGTGAGTGGGTTTTAAATCCCAGTAGTTCATGAACTTTTTTTAATATCTGCCAAGGCGAACAATGGGACCCTTTGCAATCCCCCAGTGAGCACCTATTAAAACCACAATTTACAACTATACATATCATCTAACGTGTTAACCAGGTGTTCCAGTGTTATTGTTTGAAATTCTACCTAGGTTTAAATCAAATGAAGAAAAGCCAAAAGTCCAATTAAAATCCCACATTGCCTCTTTATCGTGTGTAGGTGAAAGACATTTGTTATAGATTTAATGGCAGAAATCTCATAAAATTTCAGACCATCCTCTTTTCTTCCCAGTTTCTTGTTTCTTGCTCCGATTCTCACAGCTTACTGGCATTTCCTGTTCTTAGCTGTAAAAAAAATAGAATAAATCTAGGAATTTCTGGCTTAATTTTAGTAGCATCCTGGACACTCCAGCAGAATTTGACAATTGAGTGTTGTCATGGGATATTAAAATCCTGCAGTGGGCCCATTTAAGCTATTATTTCATAGGCTGTCCCTTAATCAGTTCCATCCCTCGGCTGTGCACTCTTTGCCAACATGTGTCTATTTTATTTAATAGTTCAGTGACAACAAATTTATGTTGCTAAGCTCCAAAAAGTAAACCTTACCAAAATACCTCCCCAAACTGCCTTTACAGACATCCACCAAAGTAATATGGAATTCAGTTGTCTTCACTTGGCTGTAATTACTTCCAGACCCAGGCTGCCTATCTTTGTCTTTGGCCATTTTTCTCATTCCACCCCGGCCCAGAAATAGTGGTGTTTCTTTACATTTATGGTTTTCTACTTAGATTTCATTGTCACCCACCCCTCCTACCTTTTGATTTTAGCAGACCTTGACATTTAACTAGTGACCTAGCTCTCCCTCCAAATATATGTTTGCTTCTCTGTTTGACAAAAGGCTTGGCTTTTCAGTGCCCAATAAAACAAATTAATTTTCTTTCAGTGAGACAGCCTTCCCCACCCCCCTTCTTTTCTCAGGCATTAAAATTGGGACAGTGTAAAAAGTCACCGTTGCCTCGCTAATTTGAAATCCATTGAATAATATGATAAATGAGAGCAAGTTTTTGTCCAGAATTAGTGAAATTGGCAAAAAATAAATGTGTCAGTTACAGCACATCTGTTCTCTTTTACGCTTTACTTAAGAAAATAATTCTTGCCAGATTTTACCCACCCATAATAATTACACAATTTTTACAGATGTAGTTTGTAACAGCTTCACTTTGGTCCAAAACCTTTAATATGACTTGCAATGAATTTACTTCTTGGCTTGCACTTTATTATGTTTTTGCAATAAAAGGGCTGAGGTAAAGTTATTTGTTTCCAGCTCTGCACCTTTTGCTAACATTTTTATAAACAAARCTGCTAGGCTAGAAATGATTGTTGCTGTCATCACCACTGTTACCATTGCAATTACTGCACGTTCTGCATTTGGACATTTCATTTGGCATTTGCTCCGAGTCTGTTTTCCTTGTCCTTAATTATCTGTTCTTTGGGAGCACCAGACCAGCGAGAAGGGTACTCATGCATGTCCAGCTGCAAACGATAAACCATCACGACTTCCATTGATATTTAAAGACAATGCCGCTAATTATTGGAAACGGGTCCTGGCTAGGAAATTTTGGGGCAGATCCAGACATCTCTGCGTTTCAGGGGTGGTAGGGCCTCGAGCTTTGATTTGGCCCCTGGAAACACATCCCAAGCTCCAAAGTTCAGGCCATTCCATGCCAGCGGCTTGGCATGGGCCAAGCTCTAATTGTAACAGCATGGCAGGCAGTGCCACCGTCGTTAGGCTCTGCCTCACGGTTACAGCCATTTGCAAAACTTTATAAATCAGATGCAAATATTTTCAGCTGCTGAAACTTGCCATAAAATAGCCTGGCCTTAGTCCAAATGAATCCTGACATCCAATTTTTTAAAAGGAAAAAAAAAATTAAATAAAGAGAAGTTGCAGTTTCTGACCAAGAGCAGATAGGATGTATCAGGTTTCTTTTTTGGGGCCAGATACTTTAAAAAAATGGATTCATAGGGAACAGCACATTATTCCATGAGCAGAACCAGCGCAGTAATGATGCTTTGGAAGACAAGGCTCCATTTAATTAACAGCCATAGACTGAGTAGTGCCCACAAACCGATTTTGAGCTTGTAAATTAAACCTCTATTGCTTTTAAAAGGGAGGGGTGACAAGTTGAGTGGAGGTGACGCTCTCAGCCACCTCTGAGCACGTGCTTGGTGCCCACACAGATCTCTGCCCGCTATTATTGTTATTATAATTCATGGTATAAACTGTAACCACTTGCAACTGCTCCACGCTGCACAACCCAATTAAGAGCAACAGAAATGGCTGCACTTAATGGGTCCAATGACATGATAATGCCTTCAAAGGGTCAGTGCCCTACATCGCACATCAATGGCAGTTGACACACTGTTTTTTAATGCTACCACTTAAATATGCATTAGAGGTTTGAAAGCAGCATTGAAGTAATGAGAAGGGTTAGGCTTAAACTTATAAGTGCAAGTAAAGTGTGACCTGCAAATATAAGTGTTGATAAATTCAGGATAGGGGGGTTTTTTTAAGCGTAAAGGCACTTTTCTGACTTAGGTATTTTTAACTTGCTGCTCCTGCAAAACCCAAAGCATTCAGTGAGTTCACTCAGAGCAGTGAATCTTCACCAGATGAAGTCTGTAAATGGGACAGGGCTCCTTTACTCAMAATACGATGGCACCGTGCCCATAAACGTATGGGTTTTGAAACAGAGCTTAGGAAACTGTTCAATGTGCAATCRCAACATGAAATAACATCTTGTCACAGCTTGCCAGAGAGCTGGGCACGATTCCCTTCTGCTCTGAACCCTGTCCCCATGCAAATATTTTAAGTCCCTTTTGCAGCACCTGCAGGAGAGAGGAACAGCAGTGAGATCCAGGGCACGCTCCCAAGGCAGCCTCCAATTCCAGGAGGGTTCTCACCTGATCAGGAGTGGTGTAACAGCTTGACAAAGTCTTCTTCTGCTGGCACTGGGGTCTTAGATGTTTTGGGGTTGTTTATTAAGCAGCTCCCACTGTTTTATCACTTCAATCTGCTTTTTTTTGTAGATAGCTCAGAGACACCTAACCAGAACAAAATACGGGTAGATGTACAGGACGAGTTATTAGGAGCTAAGAGGCTTCTGATTTCCCTATCAGTTTCACTCTGGACTTGTTAGAAGTGGGACCCTAAGGCCATGAGAGTCAGGTGACATCAAATTTATTCTGTACACAGAGATGTGTTGTCTAACCCTCTCCTCCACTCAGCTGTCCCACGGAAATTAGGCAAATTCACTTTRAGTCCTGCAACCTTTGTGGGGTTTTCTGTGATGAAGCAAATCCAGCTCTGAAATCCAAATTGCCTCCTCCTGGCCAAGGCCAGGGTGCTGCACCCACAGCATGTCCGTGGGCAGGGCTGCAGGGGAACCACGATGAGCACTGAACCCGTGACTCCCTCTTAATTAGAACAAAAAAGAAAAGGAAATGAAAAAGAAAAAAAAAAAGTATGTCTGATATTTTGGCTGTTGAATCATTTTTTAAAAATCTGACATCGTCCCTCTAATCCCATCTGAACACGGTGTGCATGCGATTTAAATACGTTAATAACCACTCCCCGCTCCTGTCATTTAATCTCTTTTTTTAAGTTGTTCAGCCAGATACTGGAGCCCGTCCAGCTCCCTTTTCCAGCTGAGCCCTTTCCCTCTCACCACACGAGCACACTGTGGGGCTCATTTTTCGGAGATAACAGACCATATTAGCCCTGCCACACTTCCAGTCCCCATTACCCCAACCCCCTGTACCCGGCGCCGGCGCGGAGCTGCCGCTCGCTCTCTCCCCAAGCCCGAGCCTGTGCAGCACAAAGAACGTCTTTGGTGCTGTGGAGGCGGCACATTTCCCGAGCAACGCCGCAGCTTCCTCCCCCATTGATGGGAGGAACCGGCTGTAATGAATTTAGATGATATTCAGCTCTACTACGCTGCTTAATTCACTCGGTGGCCTTGATGTTATAGGAGATGAGCAAAGGGACCGGGGGTAAATCCGGTTGACTTGGTGTTAAAGTTAACATTAACAACAGTAACAGCAAGCTCCCGGTGTTCGACTGTCACTGACCCTTCAACACGACTCAAAAGCGCTGTGATTCCCATATTTCCCCTGCTAAAGCAAATACAAGCCCGAGCGGTAGCGCGCGGTTGGTTTTGAGCGTGCCCTGCGCTGGGTGGTCTGGGGACTTATCCTACTTCCCATCTCATTTGCCTGCAAACGCCTTCACCTTGTCAGGGCCAATAATTATCCGGCCAGCGATGCTCAGAGCTGCCATTCCTTAAGATTGGATGAGATTGAAGAGGCTGAGGCTCGGCTCCTCTGTGCATTTTCTCCGTCAGTTAGTGTATACACTGGGGGCCCGGCGAGCCCTACAGCAGAGCTACACTAACTTTCTCTCCCCTTCCTTATTATGGAGCTTAATAACAGCAGGCAGTGTATTAATATGTAAGAGATCAAGAGATTATTGATTAGAATCACTTGGCTAATATCCCCTGTCTGTCATGTAGTTCAGCAGCCCTTTCATGATTTTTTGTGTCAGTCCATTTAAATATTCATGACAGAGTTGCTTTGTACCTCCACGGCTGAATTTCTAATTAATCTGTCAAAAGAAATACAATATGCCCCTAAGCCTTATTATTATAAGGGTCAGCTGAAACAGAGCTGGCCTGGCTAGGCCTAAGGGGTAATTAATTATAACAATGCGGTGTTTACCTTCGTCGGTACCTGCGGCCTAAATGAGTGCTAAATTAGACTCAAACCACTTCAGTCCGTGTTTGAAGCACCCCKATATGCCAGACTAAATCATAATGATGGGGAGGAGAGAGCGGAGAGCCGCTCCTGTGTAACAACATAATCAGCAATTATAGCTAGGAAATGGGGAGAAGGGGGAATTTTATCTCATTAGAAGAGCCCGAGCAGAAAGTTTTTTTTTCTGTCACCAGCTCTTTTCTTTCGAATTCAAATGATCCCACTCTAAAGGTGAGGGATCTCAAATTTAATTCCAGTGCAGAAAGCCAGCCTAATTAGTGGTATACTTTGGCTAAAATATGAATGACATTTGCTCCAGCTTGCAGCGGCCTATTAATAGAGGGTGTCAGAGTGAAACATTAAGTGTATCATTCTTCTGTCAATTTATTTCTGTCATTATTGTTTCTTTATTTCCTCTGCCACATTATGGTCACTAATTTCTTCTCACTTTTATGAGATTCTTAATGTGGGCCTTTAATGAACTCCAAAAACTCAACCACAACTCTGAAATTAAAATACTAGTCTCCTGTCAGTGTGACGCGACAGAGTAAAACTTGAATAGTATCATTCTTCTGTCAATTTATTTCTGTCATGATTTTTCTTTATACCCTGCCACATTATGCCCACTAGTTTAATTCCATTTTTATGTGACTTGTTAATGTGAATTTTAGGTGGCTTTTAATCACCTCCAAATTTGTAGAATATCACAATAAATCATAACTGTATCCCCTCTTATGACAATTTATTTCTGTCATTATTTTTTATTTCTCCTTCCTTATTACAACTCCTAGTTTCATCTCCTCCTCTGTGACCTTTACATAGTTGCATTTTGAAAAGAGGGAGCACAGCCAAAGTTTCCTCTTTGGCAGCACCTCGGTGGCGACAGTGCCGTGACACTCTGTCCAGCCAGGAATGCTCTGCCTGCCCAGGGGTGCTCTGTCCATCCAGGAATGCTCTGCCTGTCCCCTCCATCCAGGCCAYGGCTCCAGCATCACCCACACAGAGGCTTGGGAACCCTGATGTGCCCCAACAGCAGGGCCCTGGCCCGGCGTCCCCAGTGCGCTTCCCTTAAGGGTTGGGTTTTAAATAAATGACACTTCATTAACGCTATTGATTGGGGCCAGTCTAATTCATCTGTGTAATGAAAGGGGGTAATTAATTTAGGGTGCTGGGTCCCATTTCCAGCAATCATTGAAGGACAATGAAAACACATCGGTATTGCAGCACCAGGAGGTAACGTGGGGTGCTCACTGCAACACGCCCTGTGCCTCCCTTCACAGTGACATTTTAAGATGAAAACCTCTTCAAAAAACACAGAAACTTACACCAGTCTGGGGTAGTCAGTCACAAAAAGAAAAAATATAGTGTTTTCTGCATTTTTTCCTCCCTGAAATTGCTGCACATTCAAACTTCAGCCTGGCTGAGGAAAAGATGGAGTAATCCCCAGCCAGTCTTTTGGAACTGTGAATAAAGCATCTGTAAATGATGAAAAAGGAGATGAGGGGGATCTTTTTCCCTGAGATGATTGCAAACACGATCGTTCACAGACCTTTCCCTCTGCCTGGACCAGCATCATCTCTCCACATCCCTGGAGGGGGATGCCAGGCAGTGGCTCCCCGTTGCTCCCACAGGGAACCAGAGTGGGGAGACCCAAACCATGCCAATGACAACGCAGATCTATCAYGTGTGGCACCTCAGCCATCCGGAATGTTTCAAAAGGAGTTGGAACCCATTCCCATGGGGGTCAGGCCATCGCATATCTCGGTCTTGACTTTTTCCMTACCATCCCTTCTGCCTGGAGAAAAATTCTGCAGGAAGTCAAGCCCCAAATTCTCAGCTAGAGTAAACGAATGGGCTTAAAGCCTTGCTCAGAGTAGTGAGGTTTGCCAGGAGGGAAATGCCATCCCAGGGATATGGGATCACATCAAAGCTGGAGAAACAAAAGGAAAATCAGAGGAGTCTGGAGCCACAAGCAAACATCAAGTAGGTGGCTATAACATGAATAAACTAAGACAATACTGATTTGGACTGGATTTTGGATGTAAAAGTACTGACTGGCTCATGGAATGGTCTGGAGAAATGCACAGAGGCCGTGATGCTGCAGCTCTGCTGCTTGTGGCTGGTGTGAACCCAAACCTGCTTTAACCCCCTCTGGCAAAACTGCCAGCAAAGCTCCAAGGATCAGCATTTCTCCAGACCATTTCAGGAGACAGTCAGTACCTGTACATCCAAAATCCTCCTGGGAACATGTGATGTCCTGGGGACAGCAGGGGGATGTTTTATTCCTCTTTTGCCGGGTTCCTGGAGGTTCATGGAGCTGATGCTCAGTGCGCACAGCCAAAGTCAAATATCCTGTGCTCCTTTTGGAGCAGGAGAAAGCAAACAAATGGCACAGAGAAGAGTTCTTCTGAGCAGCGTGACACTGTATTTTGTGCATCTTTCTACTGTGGCTAAACCCATAAGAAATATCACATTTTAGCCTCTAGACTGCCATTCGTTTGGTGACAGCCTGTGGTGTGAATGTGTAGGAGGCTCTCAGAAGATCTGCAAAAAGGACTAGTACCAGCTATAGTCCTGCTAAAGGATGTTCCATGACTGTAGGATTTAACTCTATCCATATTTAAACTTTATCCCTCTTTGCCTTTTCGCATTTTTTTTCCTGAAAATGTGCAAGCACACATCTCAGGATGTCACGAGTGGTTGGCATGAGTCACTTGGACAGCCAGTSATGTCTGCAAGAGGTGGCTCATGCAAACTACATTAGTTTCTTTCAAATCCAACTTCTTGGATGTTTCATACAGTAACGTTTGTATTTTTGAGCTTGAGGACCTGAAAATGGAGAGGAGCTCTACACAACTGGATTTTGAGATCCATTAMATCAGGCTAAGCAGCATCTGTGTGTAATGTCACATTAACAAAGCCAMCTCTTGCTGTTCTACTGAGGCTGTCTACAGACTGTTAAAGCATGAAAGTCCTATAATTTCATAAAAATCCAGAGTATTCAAATTTCCATACAGTAGTGCTTTTGTATCTAATTTAAAATGAGTAACAAGCTTACTGTATACATACAACAGATCATTAACTTGATAAGATACTGGTAGCATATTAAGTGAATATTGTGTTGTGCTAGCAAAACAAATACAGAAGAGAAATTTGCTAATGCAAAAGATTTTTTATATCATTAGGAGTGGGTCATCTTTTGGTATTCAAATAAGTAAACTGAATTCCATCACTGAGCACTCCAGCTTTTTTTTTTTTTCCCTCCCCTACTCTAATTTAAAGCAAACGCACAAGATGGAAAAAGATCCATCCAAAAATGAAAGGCTCAGGTCAGATTATTTTAATAATTTTATTTATTTATTTATTTATTTATTTTATTTTTGGAAGGTGCAATTATCTGAGACATTAACTTTTATAGTTTTACTTCTTCTTTTGTATTTCTAGCCTTGCCAATGCTGAATGCAAAGAACTGGTTTTTGTTTTCATCCAGGCTGTGTTTCACATTTCATCAAGTCTGTTTGCCTCTTTCAATATTTGCCTAAATAAAAGTAGATTTTAAACCTATGACGCCTGTGTCAGTAACATGCATATTAATTTTAATCACACAAAGGTCAAAACTTTCTATCTAATTTCATATTAAAGCGCTCTTTAAAATTCCAGCACACTGGAGAGAGAAAAACATTAACAAAAAATATTTACACATGGGGTGTTTCTTAAAGAATGAATTATAATAATCTCAGAAAAAGGGCCTAAAGGGGGAACGTACCAAGAGGACTGAGGCTGGTGGGATGGGAAATAAATATATATATGTAGGCAAACGTACACRTCCCTGCACGCTGTTTATACATAAATGTATTGGCAAAATTTGCAGTTCTTCCCCATGCGACTATGGCAGGGCCTCCGAGTCAGTTCCTTTGTCTTTATCCATGAATATTTTGGGTGGTTTTTGTAGGAAGAGGGATTGGCTGGGTGTTGGCAAGTGTGTGCTGCTGGGTAGCACGGCAGGGATGCAGGAACTGCTGGGTACCACTGCAGGGATGCAGGTGCTCCTGGGYACCACTGCAGGGATGCAGGTGCTCCTGGGTACCACTGCAGGGATGCAGGTGCGGCTGGATGGAGTTGCAGGGATGCAGGAAGTGCTGGGTACTACTGCAGGGATGCAGGTGCTGCTTTCCCTGGCTGCAGGAGGACGGAGCCCTCCGAACACGAGCTGCATTTCGGAATCACCCGGAAAGGCCCAAAAGGTGCCCTGTAAAGTAGATCTGCCAGCTCAGTTTAGGGGTTTCCTTTCCAGGCCGACAAAATTCCCAATTTATTTCCTTTGATATCTGTATTTACTGGGCTAATTTCTGTTAGACATTCAGAAAAATCCTTAAAAAGATGACAAGGGAGACGGTGGACAGAGCTATGGAGCTTGCAGAATTCTGTGGGTTTTTTTTAATTCTGTCAGCTGGATATTGACTGACTTTCTAATGCACACTCCTCTAATTCTTAATTAGAATGACATAGCTAATTAATAAGTTTTTTCCAATTATAAATTAACTTAGGATCAGAACTCTGGCTTTGCATGTAATTTCCTATAATCGCTAAAGCTACTGCAAAAACATGTCTCCTACCAACCGTAACTTTTTTATTTAACACAGACAGACAAGTTCTCACTGGGTTTAAATTTTACAGCAAATTATCTCTGTTGGGATTTATGAAGGGAAATTAAAAAAAATTCAGAAGAGTTTTCTCTTTTCCTTTATTTTTTCTTTTTCCTTTTTTTTTTTTTTTTTTGAACGCTTCTTTCTTTCTTAAACAAAGTAGCATCTCTTAATGGACAATTTCTTCCCGAGATTTAAAAGGAATTCATCTTAATATTTTAATGTTATTACAGGGAAGGAAGAAAGAGAGCAGGTGATAATTCGTTTTTTCATAACTGTTACCACCTTTTCATGGTTTCTGCAAAAATGATTTGGGAGGATCCCGCATGCTGCTCATTTATAGAATCTTAACTGGAGAGACACTTATCTCTTTAGTAATGAACCAGTGTAATTAAAGGTGGGAATGTGGAAGAGTTCAGGCACTGGCAACATGTCACATAGTTGGCTGCTGCAATTCCTCAGTGGTTTATCAAAGACTACTCCTTTAATATGGAGATTACACTTATGTACTTGTCTGAACTTGAAAGGCATTTGCCTAATTTACTTATTAATGAGATGTAAATCTATTTGTACGGCACGTCACAAGTTTCCCGAAATCGCTGCTACTTAACCGGTGATAAACCCTATGATTTAAACGAAAAATAATACATTTAGCTTTCCACATTCATTCTGTTAAAAATTGATATAGTCTATGTTAAATTTATTAATATTGCTTGCTGTCATTCAGTTTGCAGCTCTTACTGAAATATGACTTGACAGCGGCCGCATTAAAGATGTATGCCATTGTATTCAACAAAGATTAATGAAGCCCGGTAAAAATAGCTGTAAAAGAGAAAGTGATCCGAATGTAAAATCAGTGAATTAAATGAGGCCTTGCATACCATTTGTTAATATGCATGAGGAGGGAGGCAGCGAATGAAAATGTCTCCCTGCAAAGTTCATTTGGGAATGTTTCAATATTGTCTGAATATCACCAAACTATTGAGCGGCGGCTTTAATAGAGCCCCGTGTAGCGCCGGGGCCCGCGCGTGCCCRGGGAAGGGCTGGGGACAAAACCTGCCTCACTCGCCAACGGGAGGGAAGCCAGCAGTGAAAATAATAATAACCCGAGCCTAATAACATAAATACATCCAGGATAGCTGCGTGGTCTCCTCCTTCTTCCCCCCACTCCACCTTTCCCTGGCTACGGTGGAGGCTTTCAATATTAAGGCCACTCGCGATGGAGAGCTTTAATGCTCCGTGCCTCTTTTTCTGGGAGAATCGCACGCGGCAACACTTAAAAGGCTTGGATTCTCTGGATTTCTGGGAGGTTAATGTGTCTGTCTGTCTGGGTGTCACAGCTACTTGGGCGGCGGCAGACTTTACCCACTTCTTTGAATATTATTTGCAGGCAGTGATTTATTTCCAGAGCCCTCATTATGAAATGCTCCTGCATTTCCAACGCGCAGGTTAAGACTTTCAGATAAATTAGCGCTGACAGAAAATAACGTGCTGGAGTCACAGTGTAAACACACCCTATTTATCAATCAAGGCACTGAGGGGTTTTGATGGACTTGAGCTGTTGCTGACGGGCTCGTTTGCGGGTTTGAACACCAAGGCAAAGATTTGCAGAGAAGACCGAGCTGAAATATTTCGCTCCGGCGGTTTAAAAATATATATTAATCCTGCTGCCCCTTTGGTAGGAAAGTAGTTAATGCACCCAAAAGACTGTCAGCTTGGAGGCAATTTGGAGGTATAATGTATACACGTGTGGTGGAAAAGCTTGTAGAAAAGCTCTGCCTAAAGCATAAACTTTCCCAAAAGGATGAACACRGGTGTTCAAACTGAGAGCAATTCAGAGGGATTTTTGTCACCAGGCTCAGCTCGCAGCGCCCGACTTTTGTCTCAACAGGTATCCAGGCGTGGGGGCAAATTGTTCTGATGCTCCATGGGCTGGGGGTTCTGTTCCCATGGTTCCGTGGGAGAGGAGAGGGATGGAGCCTGGAGCTCCCTGGTATCCTGGTCCAGGGGTGGAGGAGGAGGGAGGCCCCAAGCCATGAGCTGCTGCAGGGTCAAAGTGGTCTCCAGCGAGTCCCACAACTCCCCCACAGCTGCTTTTAAAAACATTGGAAAATAAATCCGTACATTTAAGAACGTGRGATGATCAAATTTTTGTTTTTGTGGTTCTGCAGGATATTGGATCAGATCAGTTTATTTCATACCAAGTTAGTGAGGCAAGTGGTAAAAAAACCTGCTAACTTAACACATGATATTTCTTATTAAAATTATTAAAATTTTGCATTTGGACAAAATCTTTCTCTTTCATGAAATAAATTGGTGTATGAAACAAAGGAAAAGAAGTCCAGTCAATATATATATTAAAAATCCTGACCTATTTGTTCCCATATTTTGCTGAGTTTGAGACATGGTGAACTTTGGGTATCAGATTCCATAAAGCTTTTGTATTAATTAAAAAGAAATATCAAATGGAAAGGAATCCAAGCTTGCGATTTTTAGGTTTGATTTATACTCTCCAGTTAAAAACACATAAATTTTCTGGTGAAAAATTTCCTACTTCTTTCTGTTATTGGGTGACCATTAAAAAAATGAGAGGTGCGAACCACTCTTAATTTACATTTTTTTTAAGAACTTTCAGATTTTTTTGGAGAAATCCTAGAAAGCATAAGGGTGGTGGGCTGGGAATTAGAATTTTTTAAATGGCAAATGCGTACAGTGGCTTTTTGCAACCCAATGTCCTTCAAATGTCGTATTTGAGGGAACTCCTGATATCCATGGAATATCTGCTTCTGCCTCAGCTTAATTAAGAACATTTGTCCAGCTACAAGACTTTAGTTCGTCAGGAGCAGACATTAAAAAAAGCAACAGCAAACACCCAACGGGGGAAGGAGCAAAGCAGCCTTTGGGTTCCCAGTTCTCTCTGATTAGAACTAATTAAAACCATTCATAAGGAAACCTGCACTAATGGTCACACTCGGGCTGCTGGGGCTCGACTTTGGCTGCAGCACTAGCACCCTGTGGAATGACCTATTTGCTTCCCTGGCCCCTGGACACAGCAGGAGGCAACGCCAGCAGAAGGGAAGGGCCTGGATAATGAAGTAACACAATTAGTGTGAAGTTACTCTTGGTTTATTTTCATCTCTTCTGTCTTTAACCCACCCAAAAGCTCCSGTGCTCGTGGACACTCTTCCCCTCGCTCAAGCAAACACTGCTGCCCTGGGCTGCATCTCCCATTAATGTCTTACTGGGTTTGGGGTGACAGACAAAGCTCTGCAGGTGGGAAAAGGAGGGGAAAGTCTTGAGAGCTGGAATTAGAAAGAGCAAAAAAATGTTAACTGCTTTAAGGAGAAACTTTTTATTCCAGCAACAAGACTTGAGGTTTCTTCCAGCAGAAAAACTGTTGTTGTTTAAGTGAGAAATCAGGAGCAAAGAAGAGAGACTGGAAAAGACAGCAATGGAGTATATCCCTCATCCCTGATGGTGGAATGTGCCCAGCCTTTGGGCCTTTATAGGAAGCAGAAACGCCTAGGCTGGGAGAGCAAGTAAGGCATCATTGATGATCTCTCAAACAAGTTTTAAACATAGATTTATGTTATCATTACTTTGTAAAAATACAAAAATATTCCAGGCCTTTAGGCAAGACCCCAGGCCAGAGCCACGCCACGGCAGGAAGGAAACCCCTTCCCCCCCCAGCAGGTGACTGCACTGAGCAATGCAATGACAATGGGGGTGGCCAGGTCCCCAACCCCTGCTGTGGCCAGACACCACCTCACCCCACATCAGAGCTGGCTCCGTCAGTGTCCCTCCCACATTTAAAATGGGAAAATGGTTCAAAAGGAAGTGTGGGGAGAACACCCGGATCTGTGATTTTTTGGATAATCCTGGCATTTGTTCTTTAGGTTTAGTTGTGACCCTCTGGCAAAGGCAAACACCACCGTTTACATTGCTTTTGGTTTTATTTTCACCCCTGGTTGCCTGCAAAAAGCTGCCAGTGTCRAGTCTGCGGTGGCAGCGGTGTCTCCTCACTTGTGCAACAACACAAACATACTGGCAGCTGTATTAATTCTCCATTTATTTTGTTTCAGCAATTTCATTAATTATAAACCTGTTCAGTGTTTGACAATGAGCTATCGCAATGCGTTTGTTTACAAATAGGTTTAACACTGAAGATGGTGCCTGTGTAAAAAAAAAAAAAAGCCCTTTTCACAGAAAYGTTAGTCCCTCGAGTGGAAAATAACCCTTAAATTCCACCAGTAAAATTTTAATTTTCCAAAATGCTACACATTTGCTATAAATAGCTGTCATCTGTCAAATAAACGGAGCAAGTCCTGGGAGCCTCCCGATCAAAGGAGACCATTCCGGAGGCAGCCTTTGTCTTAAATGGGTCTGTAGACATGGCTTGTGTTGGTTTTTGAGTAATCCCAGCCTGTTTATAATCTCATCTATTTCATGGAGAGGATATGAAAATAGCTCCCCACTGTATGAAAATTATCTATATTCCAGTGCAGACAATGGAGTCAGTCTATTGAAAATAATGGAGTGAACTCAGCTACGCAGTTTATTTCAATGTGGAAAGTCTTTGCACATCATAATATCAAATAAACTCTGCTGAAAACATCATCCCCATATAATTGTATTATACAAGAGTAGTGTCACCTTTTGTTTAGAAGAGGACCATTATGCTTTTATGATATACTTTAAGGGGAACTAGATGGTACCATTGATTCCTGTACTAGCATTTTACATCGAAAGCCCTATGTCTGCAGCCCAGGTCACTGAAATCACAAATGAAGTGAATTTAATGGTCTAAGTTTGGTCTCCAGAGAACAACAGAATAGTTAGTACCATCATAAAGTCTGACAATGTAGCCCTTTTGGCAGGTTTTTGTTGATAATAGGCTTGAACTGCAATCTTTTCACCATGGTATAAGAGGATCTGTTACAGCAGGCTTCAGATACTCRGGCAGAATAAAGTAGGGAAGGCTGCAAAGCACAATATTGTGCACACCTGCACTGTACCTAGAGTAAGGTTAATGCAGTAATATCTGTGTGAAAACTGCCTCACCCCCACATTAAAAGCAGCTTATCATTAGGGATTACCAAGCCACTGCACCAGCTGCAAGTCTTTACTTAAAGACTTAAAGGTAAAGCTCTTACAGTTCCCAATCCAGTGACATTTGCAGCTCACTATAATTTATTGAATATCTTCCAAAGAGCAAACACAGGATTTCTCTTGGTACTGTTTTAGTTGGGTTGTAAACGTTTGCCATTTACCAAGAGGAAAAAAAAAAATAAAGGCAGGCACATTTACACTTTTGCAAAGCATCATGTAATATTTTGAACCTGTCTTTTCATGCCGACTCTTTTCATGTTCAATCTAAACACTGTTTACTCATTTAAAGTCTTGTTACAGCTCAGCTATGAAGTACAGTGCAGACACACTTTCAAAGCTTCCRTGAGAGCACCTTGTTCCCAGGTTTCATTAGGAAGACCCGCGCTTGTCTGAAGAAAATGTGAATTTTTAAAACTTCCCGTAGCAGACATTCAGAAACATTCCCCTTTCAGCACTTCATAGTCCTGCTACCGAGACCTTTAGAGACTTAATACAGATAAGGATCTTGAAAAGAGAATTTATTGAGGTTATCTCCATTTAGGAGRCACGCCGATCTATTGACGAAAATTAAAAGGAAATGGTTAAATAAGCCAAATTACACGCCGGGTGATGAAACATTTCCTTCGCCTTGCCAGTAACATGCATGCAAATTATATTAATAGGCTATAATTATGTAAACTTTATTATGTGTGTTAAAGATAACATTAAAATTATAAGACAAACGACACTTAATCACCAATGGAGGGCAATGATAAAAGAGTCAGCARAATTAACAGGCGTCATTGAGATTGTTGTGGTTGCTACAGCCCGAGGAGTACAAYGAGCCATAGCATTTCATAAAATAATAACCCTTGCACGGCTCTGGTCACTGTCAAACTGCTTTACAAACATTAACTAATTATTGAGCAAGCATTTGGGGCCTCCTTGCTAAATATATCCCCTGGCTGCAAATATTCACGTGCTGCACACGCTTAATATAACTCACGAGGTGGACATTTGGCTGGTCCTCATCGCTCTGTCCTCTCCCAAACTGAGTTTGCCAGGGCAGCAGAATAATGCCTTGTGTCCTGTTGAATACAGGAGAGAAGGATGGAATTGGTGTGCTGGGCTGGTCAGTTGGATTCACACCTCCTCCAGAGCAATTTCTCTTGATAAGTCATACCCAGAGTGGCTTTTTAGCCAGGACATGTTTTCCCACTTGTGTTGACTTTCATGGATCTGTGCCCAGCCATAGCACCCAAGGCACGGGTTCATTCAGGATAGGTTCACTTTTGCTTCCTTTTGTCCCAGTATGAAAATTTTCCCTGCGCCAAAGAGCTGTTTTGGTGACTTAATCCCTGTTTCCAGGCACTTGTAAAAGCAAGGAACCCTCTACAGAGGAGCCTGAACCTCCATGGAGCAGCAGAACCTCTGCTAAAGATTSATCAGCAGGACCCATCCGAACTTACCCAGGCTGACAGGGACACCCCAAATCCTCACAAATATGGGCAAAAAGGGTATCCCTGTGCTCTGGCAGCTGTGCCAAAATATGAACTGTCCCTGCCTCACCAGGAGTTGATRTTTCTGTTTGTGAGGGGCCTCCACTATAAATATTTTTGCCACCGCAAAAATAACACAAATTACAAGTTTATCAACTCCTTATGATGTCTCCTTCATGAGACACTTTGCTGCCAAAAACCCAAGAAAGATGGCAAATTCTCAGTGGTTTTGGAGTTTTCACAAGATATGACTACAACCAGAAAATAAAAGCCAGTCTTTCCAATYGCCTGGTCCAAGCTTGCCTCAACAATTTTGATTCCTCAGCAGAAAAAGGAGATTTCAGCTTATAGATATCTTATAAAAACAACATCTGATTTAAACAGAAGATGTCTGAGTCCTGAGTTCTAAATTTAAAAGTGGTGTTTGCCTTGGCTCAGCCCTGAAACAGTTTAAATTAAACCCATCTCTGCATCAAAACTCCTTATTCCAGTTACTCCTGCAGGTTCCCAACTCCTTGCAGTGGCTGTGTAATCAATAATGCCATTTTTTCCTAGTTTCCATACAAGAGGGAACACTAAAAAATGAATGGTTATGTAACAGTGTTCTCAGTACAGTTTTGGAATGTAAAATTCTCTGAGTGCATATCCAATATGGAAATTTTCAGGATTGTTATAGAAAAGAAAATATTGAGACTATTGAGTTTTACATCCCAAACAACTTCTATTGTGTGAAGCTRTATAACTATTGTAATATAATTATTTCCTCAGCGTTCAAGCACTGGGGAAAGGGAAACTTCTTGCTGCCTGTAATCCCCTTCTGAATAACAGCTGATAGAGGTAATAAAGATCATGGAGATTTTACTGTGAAAAAAAAAATAAGGCACTCTGCTTCTTCATAATCCAAAAGTTATTTGGTGTCTTTGTCGTGTTCAGTATTMTTATTTGTAATTGAATAATTGCTGTTTATTTTGAACTGAGAGATTAAAAAAAGGAATTATTTATTTAGAATAAGTCATTGCAGCATGCTGGGGYACACAACGAGCCTCTCCTTGGCATATATGAACGATTTATAAACACTGCGCTCAGTGACAGGCGAAATTCGAGGATTAAACCCGACCAGGAGTGAGGTACCACTCCGAGTCTGCCAGGCTGTACTCAGCATAAAAAAAGTCTCTCTTCTCTGAAGGCAAATTGTGCTCTTTAGTCAGAGCTTTTGTTCTCCTGCCTGTCCAAAACCAGGCAGATGGGCCCGTTAATGCCCCTGAAAGAGCGAAACGCCGCGGCCCCGATTCGGCGTCTCCGGCTGCGCTAAGCAGTTCTGCGCGCGAGCCTTTGATCTGTATTTTCTAAACTTCATAACAAAACTTCAAGAAAAAAAAACTATTAGCTGCAAATTAGACATTCTCATGGAAGCCTAGAATTATTTTTCAGGACAGAGGGCTCAATTTCCCAATCTCAGGTGTATGATTAAAATCAATTAAATCACTCTTCCAATGTCAGCGGCAAGATTCTCCTGACAAATGAAATTATGCGAGAAAAGTGTTCTCTTCACTCTTCAACCCTTTCTCAGCATCACTCACATCCACAAATGAGATCAAAATTTTCAGCTCGGGGATTTCAGAGATATTTTCCATAAGAACATGAAAAATCCCAGGAACCCTATGTAAGTAGACTTTATAGTCTCTAGTGGCGAGATGCTGATGGCCTCTGTATGTTAGATATATTCATGACTAACTAAAATGAAAAGTTCGAGTGGAATTTAACCATTTGGGGACCGYGCCAGCATTTTTTTCATAAATTAAAGTTTTAACGGTGGAATTATGTACCAGACTCTAGGATACATGTAGTAACCTTTCTGTGTCTCTTTTCATTCCCGAGGAAGTCCCTCGTGGCTCTCCCCTATTGAAAACCTGAATTTTATCAATCTCTCTCAGCTGCTCGCAGACACGAGAGCAGCAAAGCAGCCCAGACTTCAAATGACCACATCATTTGCAGAGGCCCTGAAGGGTTAATAGTTACTTACAGTGGTATTCCTTGAGACAAAACAAGGTGTGCTATTCTAAAAAGTAGAAAAATAAACCTTTTGATGAGAAGCACCACTTGAAAGGCAGAGATATCTCATTTCCAGAGGTGTTCTGACGTGGCTGAACTGTACCTTCAGCAAATTATTTACCTCTTAATTTGTTAAAACATATGGGCTTAGAGGTAACTTTGCCCATGAGGCGTACATCTATATTATATGCTTGTTTGGTTTGACTTCATTTTCCTTGGAGACTTGAACAAATGTTTTCCGCATTTCATAAGTTGTTGTTTTTTTTCCCTCCCCTCACGTGTTCCAGGCAGCAGTGTTACATATGTATTTTGTTGCTTTTGACTCTGTTTAAAGAGGAACTGGCTAATTTACAGTGCAGCGGGCAAAGTGGAGCAATGTTTCAGGATGAGAAGCACAACCTATTTATAAACCTGCGCGGGAGCCGCTTTCCAGCTCCTTCCATCCCCATCCAGCCTGGCCAGGCTGGGGCTTGGTCTGTGTTCAAATCACTGCGAGAAACCTCTTTCTCTGCAAGGCAGAAGATGAGGATTTGTGTGCTGTTGTTCAGTTTTTTCTTCTTTAATATAACAGAATGCAGCAACCAGGAAACCTGACATAAAGTCCCTGTTGAAAGGGAGTGGGTTTAGAGGAGATATTAGAAAAAAAATTCCTCCCTGTGTGGGTGGGGAGGCCCTGGCACAGGTTGCTCAGAGGAACTGTGGCTGCCCCATCCCTGGAACTGTCCAAGGCCAGGTTGGAGCAACCTGGGACAGTGGAAGGYGTCCCTGCCCATGGCAGAGGGTTGGAACTGGGTGATCTTTAAGGTCCCTTCCAACCCAAACCATTCCATAAATCTATAATATCTTAATACCTTGGAACAGAACCACTTAGTAAGCACTTGGAAAAGGGCTTGTCCTGCTCATGAATTTTAAAACTAACCCAATAGTATTTGGGATCACCAATGGTCATGGAAACAGCATCATCCATTTGGGATGTGCTGTAGCTGGAGAAGTTMGTAGGTGGGATGTTCTCCTGTGGTGGATCAACAGAGCTGATCGAGGGATGCAGTTTGCCAAGGGAAAAGTAAGAGGAAATGGCCACGAGGTCCTAAAACCAACTAATTAATCTTATTTTGAAGTTCTGGTCAAATATTTACAGCTGTTGCAGATTTATTGCAATGTAGTGCTCCATGGCTTCATCAAGAGAGCTCTCTGCAAGCCCAGCAGAAAACCAGGGAGCTCTTTCGTGTTGCCTCATGTTCCTTGGCCTCCATTCCACATAAAATGAGGAATTTTTTGACCTGGATCAACCACATTTTTAGCTTTCCCATCTCTGTCCCTGCTAGAAAGATCCTCAAACCAATGTGTGTTGGGCCCACTGTGGTTGTGCCCCACAGGAAAGATCTGCACAAATGAGGATTCAAGGTGGTATTTCCACTTTTTTTTCTCAGTTCTCCTATCTTATTTAACTACAATGTGGTCAAACTGGAGCAAAACTGGACTGGTTTAAAATGGTGACGTGATAATTGTCAGCCTGGAGAGGAGGAAAAGCCAAAAACCCACCAGGGGCTGGCTGGAGGGTGGAAGGCGTCTTCTCCTCCTTGCTTTTGGGTGGGTTTTTTTGTTTTGTTTTCTGTGTGTGAAATCAAYACCTCAAAGTGCTTTTTTGGTTTTCCATTTGTTTATTCCAGCCATAAATATTTTATCACTTAAAAAGGGAAGCAGTGCTTGCTCCTAATTGTTTTTGATTAAATATGCTAATTACTTTTTGGAATATTAATGACACATACGGTACTAAATGTTTTAATAATGCAATGAAATAAGCCAGCAAATATAACTACAAATTAACCTGAAACTGCTACATGGTTTTTATAATTTTATGTTATAACAACACAAATCTAAAGGAAAACATCCATGACAAAACAATGTTTCTTGTTTGGTGTCTGGAGTTCAACTAAACAGGAAAACTAAACCCAACAAAATCCCAGAGTGAACGGAAAGTTGCCACACTTCGGGGTCACTTTTCTTCACTGCAGGACAAGGAGAAGAAAAATAAAACCCAGCTGAATATTAGAACATCTCATAAGAGATGCTGATCGGGGAATGAATCATAAAATTTTGCCTCCTGTGTCTGTGGGTCCGAAATGGTCCTGAAGTTCGTCTTTGAGGAGCACAGAGGTGACAGTGACAGCGATGCTGAGTTAGTCTGTGATCCCCCAAGCAGTCGCTGGGTAGGAAACATTAAAGTTTTGCCATCCATCATTATTCCCACATTTCTTACCGAACCTACAGTAGGCAGTTCATAATTTTATTTTTAATTTATTATTTTTTCTCGCTTGCGAGAAGCTAAACCCCCTTTGTTCTGATGCTTGCAGGAGGTGGACACGGCAGGAGAATGGAAATGCCTTTTCAATGCCTTGGCAGGCTGAAATCCAGCTCCCTACCCACGGCAGGCTCCCCAATTCCCAGGACAATCACACTGACACAATTAAATTCTTCCTCTTCTGTGACAGTACTATATGCAATGGTTASTATTACATTACACTGAAAATAATTAATATTGTGGAGGTTTTTGCATGTTTGTGTGTTAAAGACGTGACCTTTTAATTTGTTTTTCCCTCAGAAATGTTTTGCAATCTAATGATTTGTAGAGACAGCTCAAAGTTGCCAGATAGTCTGTCAAAGCTTTCCACAATAACTATGATTTTATTTTGCCATATTTGGCRCCAAGGAACTGGTTTTCTTTGCTGTGGTGTGAAAAACACTCGTGGGGGKTTATTTTTTGTCAAATTTGGTAGAACAGAAGGGCTTTACTGCTGGGGAATGATACACTGAGCACCACGACCAAGGCAGACCTTGAGGGTGATGCCAGCATTGGACCAGCAAAGATAAAGAGCAACCAAGATAAAGAGAAATTTATTTATTATTTGAAAATAAATATTTTAAATACTTAAAATTACTGTGGAATAACAGTTTGCTTGTTACCCACCAGCTGGGAAAGTGTAGTCAGCACACCAAGCGTGTTTAATTGTCTTGATATGCCAATGATTGATCAGAAATTGATAAATTCTTGCTAATTGATAAGCAAGAGCTGGGAAATGTTCCCTGTCAGGTATTGCCAGTGTTATTAGAGGCACACTCATCTCTCAGGGCTGCAAGGCAGCGAGCAGCCCTGCCGTGCTGACCTGTGGGTCTCCAAAGGAAACACTCTGGGAATCCTCCCTTCGAGATGTACCTTGAACATATGGATGTGTCTTTGACTGGACTTTTAGCTGTGACACATCCATGCTTTGCTAGCCAAGCCTGAATTATTAAATGATGATATGGACTGTGCCCATAGAGGACCTAGGACCTGCTTCTGAAATGCTAATAAAGCCAGCAGGAAAGAATTCCTTAGGTTTTTCTCCTGGATTTAATTTCTTGAGTTCAGAAACTCAGGTGAGTAACTGCAGTTTTAAACCAGCTTGGATTTGGTATGTGGGAGCCTTCCGCAGAGGAAATATTTTTTGTTTGGATTAAACTTGATCTTGAAACACAAATTTGTTTGAGGATCAGCAAAACCAGAGAACTCATTTACAAATTGTGTTTAACTCCAAAGGCCTGTGCCCTTCTGGATTTAACCTCTGACTGAAACTGGAGTGATTAAATATGGAAAGAAAAAATAATATTTTGTTATTTGTTAGTCCACAGTCATTCTAAAGCCACCAAAAATCTGTCAAACATGTTTATTCCTAGACTTGAGCCTAGTTTTGTTGACCTCGAGGGTGCAGCTGTTTGGGTATCAGACACTGGGTGGTGGTAGGGTCCCAGTAGTAGTTTTCCCATTGACTTTGGGAGTTGGAATGGGACCCAAGTGAAGAGAGAAGAGATTTCAGCCCTTCCCATCTTCCTCACAGGGTGATCCCCTGGGTGGTKTGGCATCGTGGTGGGAATCCTTTGGTGAGGGAAGATCTGTTTTTATATAGATCATCACAGACCRGGCTTAGGGGCAGACTGGAAGCCTGAACACGGGCGGGCAGAGGAAAAACATGCCTGAAAAAGAAGAGCTCGTTCAGGAAAGCACCGGGACAGAGACTTTCGGAGCCCTCAAACGCGCATGAAGAAAACTGACACGGAGACTTTGAAGCTGCCGACATTCGAACCTCGCAGCCGAGGCCAAACCCCGGCCATCAAACCCACAGAACGCCCCGTCTGCTCGCAGAGTCCAGCAGCAGGCMGTTCTATCCCAGTGCTCTGTCAGTAGCTCCGGCTGCCCACCCCGGGGACGCGGCCCCTCCTGGGCTCCATCAATCCGCTCCCGCGCTCCGGAAGCTCTGCCAGCTCTGGAGCCGGGAGTGATGAATGAGCAGGGCCAGCGCGTGGCTGTGTCCGCGTCTGCTCGGGACCGGGCGGGGAATATTCATCTCCTTTCACCGGTGACCTTTCCCCGCTCCGCCAGCCCGAAAGGTCTGGGCTGCATAATCACATCTTGGGATAAAAGATAAGTGAACTACCAAATAAATAGTGGAGTGTTTACATGACCTTAYGGTTTTACAGTCCATATTAATTTTTAATTGCGCTGTTAAAATATAGTAAATATCTATTATACAAATTAAGTGGTAATAGGTATTTGTGGGGGTTTTTTTTCACGAATTAATCTTAAAATAAGCTGATTACATAAATCTTTAGCCAAGCAGTGGCTAATCCTGGGCACAAACATTAGTTTGATAAGATACATTCAAACAAACATTTTTGTGGCAAAATGTTATCAGATACTAACACATAATTAGTCTAAGACATTTGGTTCAATGCGARTGTTTTCGAGTTGTGATCATTAAGTGAAGGTATTGGGAGAAATCCAAAAGGGAGCAGAGGCTTGTAAGCACTTCAGAGTTCCTTTGTGGATTCCGATTAGGCTGCTGGATTCACTGCTGTTTCCTTATGTAAACATATTCACATATTGCCATGGTGGGGAAATCTTTATCAAATTMTTGGCAAACAAAGTGATGTTCATGTAGATGAAATTATTATTCATCCGGATCTGTATTGGGCTGAAAGAGAAATTGGGAAAGAGRACGGGAACTGATGCAGGGAGTGGAACCCCAACTTCATTCTGATCTCAGGAGTGAGCGCTGCCCCTTGTTCCTGTCACCACATGGAAGGGAGCATGGGGAAACAGGAATAACCTGGAATATGTGCATTAATGCTGGCTCTTGGTGCACAGATTCAGTTCTTAGCCTGTTTTTCTTACTTGGATTTACAGGACTTTTAATATTAACTTCATTTATTTGAGTAAATTTGCTTATTTTTCAGCAGCACTAAAAGTATTAAACCAGAAGTACCTGTAATAACTTCATTTACTTTTCCAATACTCTGAAAAGGCTATTGATTAATACATAATAAATAAAGGTTTTTAAGATGCTTAATAGTGGCTTAATAGTGGAATCTAGTAAATACTTAATTAGAGAGGGTTATTGAACTCAGACAATGGCTATTTGACATGCTGGGATGCCGAGGAATAGCCCCTTAATTGACAGCAAACTCCATTGGATGGAGCCTGCTTAAAGAATTGTTGGTAATAGCTTGGAATGGCCGTGATGAAGCCACTTGGTCAATGCACTTGCTGTCAATGCAGCCCCTTAATAGCTCCATGAGAGCCTGCAGGAAGAGCCTGAGGAATGCTGGGTGTGCCCAGGAGGAGACAAAACACCTCTAATCTCAAAAACGAAGTGCACGTGAGCGCCGAGCAAAATGAAATGGCTTGGGTGTTCCCACAGTCCCCGCAGAACCGCTGAATCCACTTGGGATCCTACTTGGGATCAAACTGTCCTGCTCTTCTCCACGTGCCCCCCACTCCCAGTGCCAACCCTCAGCTCTGGATCAGTCCTGCCACAAAGTGTTCCAGCTCTGTGGTGGATCAGTCACAAAATCSTGGAAAGGTTTGGGTTGGAAGGGACCTTAAAGCCCATCCAGTTCCACCCYCTGCCATAGGCAGGGACACCTTCCGCTATCCCAGGTTGCTTGAAGTCCCGTCCAACCTGGCCTTGGATGCTTCCAGGGGTGGGGCAGCCACAGCTTCTCTGTGTCAGGGCCTCCCCACCCTCACAGCCAGAAATTCTTTCCCAATATCCCATGTATCCCTGCCCTCTGGCAGTGGGAAGCCATTCCCTGTGTCCTGTCCCTCCATGCCTTGTCCCAAGTCCCTCTCCAGCKCTCCTGGAGCCCCTWTAGGCACTGGAAAGGKYTCTGAGTTCTCCCTGGAGCCTTCCYTTCTCCAGGCGAAYACCTCCAGCTTTACCCACACATTCTCCCTGTGCTGAGGGCTGAAAAAATCATGGACCCCAGTGTTTTCCACAAGGGATTTTGTGCCTTCCAGCACCCAGTGTCACTGGGGTGCCACCAGGACTCCCTGGTTTATCCAGCACTAAGCAGCTTCACAGCACAAAACCACATGCAAACCATCTAAACCTAAACAGTTCACCAGCCCGTTACATTATGCWGGGTCACATTTTAAAGGATCTGGGTATTTTTTTCCCCCATCAAGTGGAAAAACTCGGGATTTCCTGCGTTCAGAAGTCCGGGCAGGCGCAGGGCGCTGCGGTGCCTGCGGGGGTTGGTGGGTTAAGAGCAGCGTTTCTGGCTTGGAAAGGTGTTATTTTGAAAGTTCTCCCTGAGCAAAGCAATTGTTTGCCTTTCCACTTACAGTGTTTGGTTTCTTGTTCCATGAAGTAGAGACAGTGTAACTAAGCTGCTCCTCGCTGCTTAAAAAAAAAAAACAACAAATTGCAAATTTCTTAGAGATGCTGTTTTCTTTCCAGTCTCTTCCCCCTCGCTGCACAAACACCAGAGGCTGGAAGGACAKTTTGGGATTTAACTCCTGATTTCTGCTAAAAACAGGGTTTCTAATTCCACCGTCATACAGGTGAGGTTAAACTTGGTCACGAGTGTCTGAAAACTCAGGGCTTTGGGCCACGTGTGGAAAAATACAAATTATTGGTACAAATAGGGAAATCCATGTGCTTCATATATAAAAAGTGACCTGATCTATGGTGTTTTCTTCTCGRGTTTGCAATGAAAAATACTCAATCACTACAACTGGGTGTCAGTTTAAAGATAAGATTGACTGTAATATGCTATAAAATCCCCTCCTTTGTTGGGTTAACCTGCACGAATGGAGAACATGGGGTATTTCTGTGAGTGACACAGATGAAAGCAGAGCTTTGCACAGAAGGAAGTGCCCCAGCAGCACCAACCCAGACTCTGGCAGCTCTGCTCATCCAGACAGGACTTGTGTCCTTGGGGAGGGGGACACGGGTGGGTAGGACCCTGTGAGACCCCAAGACCAGGAGCAGCTCCCTGTTCCCCTCCATAAGGAGCACAAAAGCGGCAGAGCCCAGCTGTCCCCACCACCCTCCATCCAACTGACCTGCAAGATATTGCATTTTACCACTTTCTTTCCCAAATCCTCCTGGTTGGCCTCTGTCAGACTCAGCCCTGGGGCATTCAGGCAGCGCCAGCACCCCCAGGAGCTCACCAAAACCTCTGGGTGAGGAACGGCAGGGCACTCCTGGGAAAATCCTGCCCTTCCTCTCCCTCTGTCCTCTCCCCAAGTGGCTGAATTTCACAATCCTGTGAAATTCCACGAGCCCAAAATCCAAGGACCAGCTGCTGATTCAGCCAGGCCAGGGACAAAAACGGGTCTCAGGTCTCCTTTCCTGCAACTTCTGTATTTAAAGACTGGAAATCACAAGTCCTTCCCTTCCAAACAATTATATCTACTAATTTAGATGAGGACTTAATRTTATATCTTTATAAAGTGCTAGATATATAAAAAATCTATTTAGATTTAATATTCCAGTAGCATCTGGTCTTTTCATCTAATTTAAAGCCTTTAAAGAAGGGAAACCTCCAGCAAGAAATAATATCCATAAGCATTCCAAGCCTTCTCCCGCTTGCCTTCCTTTAAAGAGTAATAAGAAATCTCCCCCTACAGGCCTTGGGTGCCTAATGCAAGGTAAACAGATGATTCTGGGCTGCGAGTTGTCCTCTTAAATCCCGGGAAATCTCTAAACGCTGCTCGGGACACAGATGGATGTGCGGGAGAAGGGATCTCCAGGCCGGCGTTCCAGCTCCTTCCCTTTGTGAGCCGCGGAGCCCCCACCCCGCTCCCTCGGGATGCAGGGACGAGCTCCCGGCCAAGCGCCACAGGGGCACTTCTGCAAAGTGCCAACAATTATCTCCTGCATTTTTTACTCTTTATTACCACAACTCCACCGGGCAAAAAAACATTTCGACTAGAAAACTATTTCCTTTTTTTTTTTTTTTTTCCTTTTTACCTGTTTTAAGGGAAGAAATTAATAGGATGAAAATGCAAATTACTTCCTTCCTCTGCACAGGAAAAAAAAAACCCCTTGTGCTGCTTCACTCACCAATTGCCTGTTGTTTTAAGCTATTCACCAGGAACCAATATCACACGTGGAGCACCAGCAAACCCAAACGATGCTAATGCAACCTGCAATTCCGAATAACACAAAGAGACTTTATATCCCCGAATTATTCTCCGTTTCGTTTAGGGAAGGCCTGCTTGGGGATTAGGGTAGTTGTTTGTTTATTTGAATTCATTACAGAACTGGGAGTTTATTATATTCTGTACTCACTRTAAGGTAATCAAAATATAGATGGAAATTGGAAGATTTTTATTGGTGCTGTTTACGAAGGGTTTACGCCGTGAGAGAACTGGAGCTCCCTGATAAACTTCATGTGGAAGTTGCAGACTCTTCTTGTGCTTTCAGAAATCTCATTGCCACATTATTTTAGTTATYTGATTTAACAGGAGCCTCTCTTTTTCACAACAGCTTTCTCTCCACGTCTCTTCCTTGTACAATATAATCACATCTAATTTATTGGAAATCCAGTGGCTGCAAACCAGAACCGACCCCCAGCTTGATTTGCTTTACACAACACAAAATTTAACCAAAGGAATGTAATTGAGAAGGAACTTCCCCGTTGCCATTTCCATTTGCTCCCAGTGCCCCCATCATTTTATTTATTCCAGTAGTAAAAATAAATCTTTAATTGGAAGGAAAGTGATAACTGAAGTTTAATTAAGCTAAGCCAATAAAGTGAAGGGAAATTACCAGAGTAATGTCACGCACTGAAAAGAGGCCATGCAGGGCTGCAATTTTGGCTGCTCCAGAGTAGCCTGTGGAGAGCTCACTCAGAAGGCAAGAGATGCCCTGGTCTTCACCTYCAGTCCCCACCTGGGACCAGGTGATATTCCAGCCACCTTCTTCCTCCCATCGTTTCCTGGCAGTGCTGGGTTAATGCTGGGACTTGATGATTTTAGAAGTATTTTCTAAATTAACTGATTCCATGATTTTGTCTGATTCATCCACTTTTCCCAGGGGCAACATCCCACCAGGGAACTCTCCATCTGGGTGGCATCCACCACGGCTATGAGCTCACTCTTCTTCCCCAACAATTTCCTGTTCCATCAGTGGCATGAAACCCGCCTACCCGCCTGCTTCATGCACTGGAAGGGGTTTGAGGAGGTCTGGAGCAAACCACTTTTTGCCCTCCAGGATTTTGGGGGTTTTACAAAGTGGGAGGAAAGGTCACTGCCCCAGGGTGGCCCTTGCAGGCAGAGGGAGAGTGGCGGAGATGCTTTTCTTTGCTGCCCAAACTTCCAGACACGACATCTGCCAGGAAGATCCCGGGAACAAACACTGAGCTCTTCCTGCCAGCACGTCTGCCAGGGTGCAGGGTGATTTCACATTACAAATATGCTTTGGTAACAAACAATAGCTGCTCCTGCCTCTCCAGTCGGAGCTGTGAACACTGGTGTACTGGCAGCRTGTCCTTCTTTCACACTACCACATTTATAAATTGCAAAGCCAGGGGGACTGACCGTGATGGGGCAGCTTCAGCTCAGCATTGAATTTCCCCCAGAAATCTGAATTAGAATTTTTTTTTTTTTTTGGAGCAAATCAACACCTCTTGAAAATAATTTAAAAAACAGAGAACTCCCCTTGCTTCCTAGTACTGTCTTGTGTCAGTTCATCACTCTCAACATTAAAAAACATGTACCTTAATTACTCTTCTGAATTTATTTCCAGCCACTGACCTTGTTATATCTTTGTCTGATAGATGAAAGTACCCATTATTAAAGTTCACTTCATCATGTGGGTGTGTATAGGCCATGGTCAAGTCATCCTTAACCTTCCCTTTGATAAGCTAAATAAACCCAACCCTGAAATCCTTTCCTATAAGCTGTGTGTTCATTAATCACCAGCCCGGTTTTCCCTCAGAAACCTCTTCTCCTGATCACAGCCTTTGTGGGCAGCAGCCTCTGTCATCCCTGAACAGCCAGGTGTGCCCAGGAACAAAGTGGAGTAACGAGGTCCATATAAACACCGTCTGTACCCCATTGYTCCCTTTTCCAGCTGTTCCATCGCTCTGGGAGCCCTGAGGCAGCTCCTCTTCCACCCTGGTGGTGAAGGTGTCCTTCAGTTATTGCTCCAACGCCTGCCATCCTCACCCATCAATATCTTGGTCATCCGTAGTTTTATGCCTTCTTCCAGGCTGTGGATCCACATGAGAAACTGGACCACACCAAGAGCCCTGCCAAATGATGGGAAGTTCTGATTCCAGATAATTTGGGGCTTGGTAAGTGACTGATTTCGTAACTATGAGCTGATTCCCAAGTGCCAGGGCAATGACAAACCACACCAACCACCAGCCATGGGATTCCGCCCATCAGTGCTTCATTAATGGAATATTCAGGTCTCCAAGCCAGCATTTGATCTGGAATTAATATTAGTAGCTTGTTTCCCAAACTTTTAGTTGTTTAAGTATTGTTTCCCATTGCCCTGATTCGTTATGGACGTTTTGTTTGTTCACGTATCACAAGTTTGTTCACCATGCTGTGAAAGAATTACTAACATTGACTTTTTTCTGCATTACAAAACAAGAATATTTATTCAGCAATCTCATCTTTACTCTTCTGTTTACTGTTGTTCTATTGCCATCTAGAAAACAACTTGGACTGTAATTCCCTTTACTCCTAATACTTTTCAAGCTGCTTTTTCTCTTATCTCTAAGCAGGTATTTCTCCTCTTATTCTTTGATCTCCTTAAATTTGAACAGTTGGAAGCTTTCAGAAAATTCCATTTTAAAAATATCTACTTATCTAAATTTCCTCCCCGAGACAAACCATATTTTGGCTTGGTTTGCTTTGTCTTTTTCCCTTGACCTGTTCTGAGAGGTTCACATCCAGTAAAACATCCCTAATTCAGAAATACYACTTCTATTTTCCTGCCTAAATTCCTGCAACTGGACAGTTCATCAGGCAGAAGATATTAGAAAAACTGGCAGCCATAATCGTGTGGGTGGAGGTGAGGACATCTGCTCTTTATATCACGAGCACTGCCAACATGCTATAGACATATCCAGGTTTCTGTTCCAAAACCCCCTCAAGAATATACCGCGTGGAGTTCCAGCTCGCTGGAACCTCCTGCTTGGTTTGGGAAAATTTGGCAACTCGCTTTCCTTCTGTAGCCTGTTCATAATTTTCCTGGTCTTTACTACACGGGTGAAGCGTGCCCAGATTTCATGTGCCGTTCCGACATATGTTCCGTGATTACATACAGGATGTACGATCGCTCTTCCTCGCTGCCTGAGTTCAGCTGGCAGCGCTCGCCGCCACAGTCCAGCGCCGCGAGAGAGTCTTGGGGCGACGCGTGTTGGAGGTCGGCGCTCCGACGGCGGGAGCAGATGAGCGGCGGCGTTGCCTCCTCTGAATCTTTAATGTCTGCTTGTACTCGCGCCCTGCTCGCTCGTCCTGGGCGCAGCCGAGCTGACAGCCCTGAACATTGCCCAATGTGCTGTGGCTGGCACGAGCTGCCGCSTCATTCCAGCGCTCGCGGCCGCAGCATTCCAGAGCTGCTCCCAGGAACAGCCCGAGAGAAGGAGCACGGGTCAATGAAAGCTCAAGTTAAGGATGGTAACAACACCTTCAGCCTTATTCTCATCCCAGCCTGGGTTCCTTCCTTTAGGAGGAATAGGTTGGTCAGGTATTGGAGCYGCCTTGGGAGGTCTGGAGTCCCCATCCCTGGAGGTGTCCGAGGAAGRACTGGGTGTGGCACTCAGTGCWCTGGGCTGGGTGACAAGGTGGGGATCAGGCACAGGTCGGACTTGATGATCTTGGAGGTCTTTTCCAACAAAATTGATTTATTTATCCACCGGGCACATGGCTTTCCATGCCCTCGATCATGGGACACTCAAGTTTGTTTGGAGGTCCAGCACATGACACTTCCCACTGCTGTTTCTCTTGGCAGGACCACCAAGAGCAGGAAATCATAAACTGAGTGATGGGCCAGTGATGGTAGAAACATGAACCCATCCAGAAAAACTTATGTGGAAGACCTGGAAAAGCTGATTGTTTCATTGGAGAAAAGATAGTAGAAATATCCTAAATTATATTGTGCATGATTTTTTACTTTGCAATGTGTCAATGTTATTAAGCATTTGAACAGACTGCCCAGGGCAGGAGTGGAGTCCTCAACYCTGGAGGGATTTCAAAGCCATTTGAATGTGACATTTGGGGACATGGGTTAGTGGTGGCACTGTTGGGGGAATGGTCGGACTCGATGCTCTTAGAGGTCTTTTCCAACCTAAATATTTCTGTGATTCTAAGGAAAAATAATCAAAGTAGTGTGAAATAAAACCTTCATATCCCTAAAACTRGAGATGTAGTTCTGGTGGGTCCATCTGCTGAAACCCAAAAGTACTTAAAAACCTCAGAATCATAATTTCATAAGTACCCAAACACCTGTAAGCAGGAACAGACAGACTAATGGGAATTTTGGACCCTCAGAGAATCTGATTCCTGCTGTGACAATCCAGTTGYCTTGAATACCCCACGAAGCCCTGATCGCTTGGTCCTTACAGAGCTTTGAAAACCTGTCCCTTCAATGCCAAAACCAGAAGATATTAATCTCAGAGAGCACTTTATCTTCTCGTTGTCCCATCACAAATTCTTGCACAATATCCCAGAGTTAACACAAATGGGTAACTGTTCAGTTATCTTTAAAGGCCTCTGGGATTTGATAAGCAATTTCATGGAAATAATCTAAATACGCACAATAAAAAAAAAAGGAAGTGATGTTCTGTTCATGTATCACTTTTATTGTGACAAGTTTTTCTTCAAATGAAAAATAAAAGTGTAAAACTTAGAATTGCAGTACTGTTAAGCACCTCCTGGGATCATTATAATAGACTGTACAATTATTACCTGAGCTGAAGTGCTTTTTTTTAAAAAAAAGGAAAAACCAAAACAGCAATAAATGTAATTTCATTGCTCTACCCGATATGCAAAATCTGCCTGGCATCTATTTCCAATATGAAATCAATTTTACATTTATTCATAATTCTGCGTGGAACTTTACTGAAAATCTTAATATAATTTCTATAGTATTTTTAAGATTTGCACTAGAGTAAAGCTCGATAAAACTTTTAAATGGTTTACATTCGTCATGTCACTGAAATGTTTTTTTAAAATACTTTGCTGAGGATTAGAATGGTTGGGGAAGAATAACAAAGGTATTTCTCTCTGTAGGCACCTGCAGTATTCCCCCCAGAATCAGTCCTGATTTCACAGCTCTGTGCCCCAGCTTTTCACAGGACATCTTAAACTTAGATGAACAAAGAYTCAAGTGCTCATATTTTGTCTCTCCAAGCTCCAGTTCTGCTGATTTCAGTACAGAAACTCCAAATTTACAGAAGATTAAGAATTTTTACACCCAGCTGTGATTACACAAACAGATCTTTGTGCCCACACAAGCTCTGTTCACCTCAATATATTGAACTACAAGGGTGGGGTCAAGACCACTTATTTTGGTGATGACCAAATCTCTTCGGAGCCAGAAATGTTGAAATCCATGTTACACCTGAGAACAGTGAAATATTCCAGTGAGAAAACCTTACCCTTGGGAATGCTATGTTTAAGTTTTAGGAAAAAAATATTGTCACCACTWTTGTCACCACTTTTGTAACCACAGGATCTCTCTTCTCTGTCAAGTGGCACCAAAACCAGGCTGAACAGATTTTCAAAACACATGAATCTCCTGCCTGGTTTAACCACTACATTTTGCAATGTACGTTTTTCAAAGCAGTTATTTTGCAAATATCACTTGTATCAACATTTGGGTGCCGTTTTTATTTTATTATATTTTTCTGTAGGGATCCTACTGCCTTGAGAAAATGGTCCCTCCTAAACTGTACATTGAAGGCAGCAGCCACATTTGCTTTGAYGTCTTTTTAGCTCTGCGCTCCACATGAAAGATTATCTGGCAGGCAGTGACGGCAGTGCATTAATATATAAAATAATTAGGAAGAGCACTTAATGAAATTATGTGTGTGTTTATACATCCTAAGCCTCGTGGCCACATTATCTCCCCTCTCATCAAACCACAGCACAGTTACTTTGAAAAGTATCCGTAGTGACTTCTGGGCCTGACAGAAGAGTCCGGAGTTCATCCCAAAAAGAAGTGAGGACATGAAAAGCCGTTCAGATCTGCCTGGCTCTGCCTTCACAGCCCATCAGCTGGAGGGAGATGCTCCTACTGCCTGGCAGGGATTGCATAAYCCTCCCCCGAGAGTGCCAGAGTGACTTTGAAAGTTTTATTAGGTTTTTATTAGATCGTGATGCCCATTTTCAGTAGCCAGCTTGTCCAGTTGCTCGCAAATTATGATAATTTGAAATACTGTACTGGACACCATAGGCTGATGTTGAGTTCCCCCAGAGCACAGGACTCTGMATTAAAGGCTGGTAACTCCCTGGTACTGGGAAGGATGAGTTTTCCCAGTCTGAAGGCAATTGTCAGCACTGGGTTTGTCTCGCCATGAAACTGAGGAGATGAACATGTGACATGATGTATTTTACAAGGTGCTTAACAAGAACATGATTGGGAAAAAATTGTAATCCATGAAATCAATGCTATAACCTAATATTGTTTGTTCTCAGTGCCTACTGGAGCACAACAAGATCAATGTCAGGACAGCACTCTCCACTCCGAGTATCAATGACCTGGAAGGAGTCGTGTAAAAGGATGGGACCTGCCGATGGCTCAGCGTGGGAGGAGGCTGGCGAGGAGAAAATGCAAGCAAGAGTGATACAACTCAAAGCAACTTGAGTTGGTCCAGAAATAGGTACGTGGAGGAGTTAAAGATAAAGAAAATTGAGATAGCTCTTTGAAAAAAAAGAAAAAAAACAAGAAAAAACTCATATTGCTGCATTCTCCTTGTGCTGCATTGTAAGGAATGAAGGGAAGTTAACAGGCAGAGCAGAAGGATAAGTAGAGATTCTTTAAATGTACAATTAGGCAGCAAAACCAAGAAGCAGACAGGCTGGAAGAGACCCTGGAAAGGGGCACTGGTGGGGGTTGGCAGAATTAAGTCAGTCAACAGCACAAGTCAAAAAACTCTTTGTGTCTTCAAGTGTTTGTTCACTTCATTTCTGATAGGGAGCTTGTTCAGAGGCCAACAAATTGCGCCTGGCCTAAGCTGTTCAGCCTTGTAGAGCTGTGCCCTGGTGTATGACCTCATATTCAGCTATCTCAAACCAATATTTCAAGTGTTTTCAGGTTACCAATCCAGTCAGCTGCACATATTTCCATGTGTGGCTTTACTCCAGCACTGTGTGGCTGTGATTGAGCACAGCAATGCAGTTTGTGAGCAAGGTACAAGAATAAATATCTGTATTAATACTTGTTCTTTACTCCTCTGAATTAATGGCCACAATTAGAAGAGGTACAATTAGCAGTATGCAAGAACCTGCCAGCAGAGCAGGGGATGCCCCAACCTCTGCTAAGACAGATGGGCAATGGGGAGCTACAGCTGGTCGGCACTCTTCCCGGGAAATCAGCCCCGTATCCCGAGGATTGAAGGCGCCATGCATCATCCCCAGCCCTGGAGAGAGGCCCCAGATGACATCCCTGGTAAACGCTGTCAGGACACAACGCTCAGCAGGTCCAGCACCTGGTGCTCCATCTCCTCCCCAGCTTTCTCTCCAAAAACTCSGCGATTCCCACCCGGTGTTCCCGCCCTGCTGCGGGAACAGCTGGCACAGGCACCGGGGGCGCGTGTTCCTCTCTCAGCTGTGGCGTCCCACGTCTCCCATTTAGGGTTAACACCGGCCATGAGTGGAAATCCTTGTAAGGATTCTTTTCCTTTATCATGCTTGAGTTGCTTTCTGTGCTTACGGCTTCTCAAAGTTTGGAAGCAACTTCTTGTCAGGCTTCTTGGACTGAAACTAAAATTAGAGTGAGTGGCTCTGGCTAACTCTAAGCTTTGATGTTAATATATTGATCAGAGTATCAGACTTGATCCAAGTTCTGCCCATATTTTCCACTGGAGGACCTAAAAAATAATGCAGTGTTTTCTTCACCACAGCTTGACTGTATTTCAGGTTACATAGTCATGTATTATAACCAGAAAAAAGCCCTTTTCTAGTGCTATTTTCAGCAGAAAAAAAATCCAGACCTGGCAGTTTTTACAGTTTCAGTCCAAGAYCAAGCTTCAATAAGCTCACACAGCTCTAATGATTGTTAGTGAAAATGTAATGGGCCATTTGAAATACAAATGAACACGAGTAGGTAAAGSGAATTTTTTTTTTCTTTTTAGTGGAATCAATTTACACTAGCTATTTAAAAAAATATTAAAATAAATGTAATGCCATTAAATGTAAGCTCAAAACCCATTGAGAGCATTAGTGGCCAAATCTGCCAAAAAAGTAGTCATGCCAAGAGCAGGGGGCCAGATTCTGCTCTCAATTACGTTGGTGTTAAGCCAGGATAACTCCCCTAATTTCAACAGGCTTGTTCTGGAATAACACCAGGGTTAAGTGGGAGCAGAAAGGAGCTCCATTCCCAGTCAGGAACTCTTTGCAGTGCCCCAGTTCGCTCTCGGTGACCCGGCTCAGTTCCCACCAGCCTCAGGTATTCCATACATTTATCCAGCATCCCCCTTTGGCAGGACAAGGAGGTTGGTCCGACCTCCAGAACAGCGTTTTTGGAGGGGTCAGAAACAGAGAGTGAGGTCRTGCAGCAGGTGCCGTGTTTTGGAAAAAAAATTAATGGAGCAAACCAGTAGGAAGAGCCAATAGGAATCTGTCACTGCGGAATAATTAACAGCAGAGTGGAGTTCAAAGTTTTGAGGGCAATGAGCTAAGCAACAGGGGAAAAAGGCAAGTTCTTTTCAAATAGTGTTTAATTTCACATCACTTGCAAAGAAAAGGAAGGAAAACCAGCTAAATCATGTGTTTAATATTTATTTTAAAAAATTCATCATAATATCCCGAATTCCCTCCAGTAGTCCGGAGCGTTTGTGGGTGACCCCTCCCTCCTTCCACATGACAATTTCTAGGAACTATTAAATATCATATTAATACACTTCTAAGGGAAAAAGGAAAAATATTTGAGTTGGCATGAAGCTCTGCTAAGAAGATTGGCTCCTGCATCCCAGGTGATCCAGCCAGGCAAATAACCAAACAAGGAAGCAGGGAGCAGCAAAGAGGGAAAAAGAAGCTTCCCTCATCTGCTCTGACTTTCATCCTTATTACTGCAGAAACCTAGAAAAAGTATCAGGCTTTTACATGAACTTTGGAAATTCCTTTTAGTCAAGTCTGTTATTTGCTATTGCAAATAATCTTCTAATTAAAGGTTTTTATTTGGACTACAAAAAAAAAAACCCAAAAACAGTGTTTCCTGCTTTTCAGGTGGGAATAGTAATTTTTTTTTTTACTTCATTCTCTTTACATCCAGTTTGCCCCTTTATTTTCACAAATCCAACCCGAGCTTCCCTGACCGTGGTGCCATCCAGTGCTCAGCACCATTCCAGCTGTGCCGTTCCCAACCAGCAGCCAATCCACATCCAGCCAGAGTTTTGGATGGTAATTTTGATGATAAATGATAAAATTTTGGATGGTAACTCAGGATATGCCAATAAAAGCAGCCAGGTTAACAGGATATTACAGAATAACACAGAAAATATGACCAGTCATTTCAAATCACCAGCTCTGCAAACAGCTGCAGAGAGGAAAAATACTACAAATATTTTTATTAAGATTTATTTGGGGGAGAAAAACTATATGGATACCTACTTATCCTTTCATTCAAAACATGTAAATAATACAGAGTATGATTTGTCATATTCCTTGATTTCATGACAGTTGCAACTGGCAACCGAGGAATAATTTCATTTTGATTATAGTTTAGTTGATTTTCTCTTTAATTACTGAAGTTAGATGACTAAGGCACCGAAATATGTAAAGCACAATCTTTCCATACAGTAAATTTTCTTTAATAATAACAACGGTATTTTTATTGTGTTCAGTCTGCAGAATATAATTTTTCAGCAGTGGAAAGCAGCTACTAATTCTGAAATTGCATATTTTTCATTTCCTTACGAAATATTGGAAGKAGCTTTGTTCTGTGTGTTGCTATAGGTACAGAGTTCTATGTAAAAGATTTAGGATTTCATAGGTTTGACATTGGAGGGAGGTAAAATGTCTAAAGTTGCCTGTCTCAACCAGACAAAAGCCATCAGGCCTGAAAATACAGCCCTCGGGCTCCTCCTCTGGCCTTCGCTTTGCTGCCAGCCTGGACAAGGGAATGCAGCTTTCCTTGTCTCTCCGGGGCTCTGGATTTGGGAAA
The DNA here is from genome assembly GCA_018881555.1 of Amblyornis subalaris. NCBI lineage: Eukaryota > Metazoa > Chordata > Aves > Passeriformes > Ptilonorhynchidae > Amblyornis > Amblyornis subalaris. Next base: position 1,753,255 of record JACAXG010000093.1, read on the forward strand.
ACCGAGCAGGAACAATGCCCTGAGAACCCCTTAGCTACAAATCACGGGGCTCATATTTTTCCATGGCCGTTTATGACTGAAAGAGAACTCGGAAGTGCTCTGAATTCCCCGCTTTTTTTAACAGACTTTCTAGAAAGAGCTTTAACAGAGAGGAAAGGGGATGTTTGGAAGCTGCAGAGCCATGCTAATTTTACTGCCCAGTCTGTCACCACTGGAGTGGGTTTCTGGTCGGGTCACCGGAAAATAAACTTGTTCCAAAGGCTTTCCTAAGCAGATAAGATCCCAAACGAGGCGCTGGTGCCAAATATCACAGAGAGCCTTGCACAACAATGCCTTGCAAAGAGCGACATTCAGATGAGGTTGTTAAACGCAGGGAGGAGGTTACGTGTGTGTAACACATTCAGGAGCACTTGGGAATTTTTGGAGCCATGTTCTGCTGTCTTTCCCGAGTCAGTGTTTTGAGCGACTTCAGCGGGAGTTTCSCTTGCTTAAAAGCTGCCGAATTCGGCTCCAGGTCCAAACATTTGGGTTGCAATGTGCCCGGAAAGCCAGAGGAATTAAGATATTTGCCCTGCTCTGGCTGCACTGGAGCTGACTCCCCAGCACCCTTGTGCTCCTTGGAAAATCCCAGCTATAGTTTATCTGAAATTAATTTGCCCGCACTGTTAAGTCAATTACCCAAAGGAACAGAGACTCGATTAAAAATCTATTTAGTTCAATAGGAAACAGTATACTTGGGATCAATTTTTTTTTCCCTCCTCCACTGCAAGGAATCTTATTGTATCCCTGTATAAATAATAAAGGTGGTGCACTATCCTCTCCTGCTCAAGCATGACTGAGCAGATACAGATTGTGCAGCGCTCGTGTCACGAGCACCCAAAGAGAGGAGGGAGGGAGAATATCCCAAACCTAATCTCCAGCCCAGAGCATGTTCCTGCTCGGAGTGACCCAGTGCAGGGTTGGGACGTGCTGGCCACAGGCACCGCTCGCCCCCTGTGTTTGCAGGGGCTGGTTGTACCTGTCTCACCTAGAGAAATGTTCCTATTGTCAAGCCTACAGCAAAGTGTGTCCAGACAGATTGGTGTTCTGCTCAATGGAGCCCACATGAATCATGTATTAGTTCATTTAAAAGCACTTTGTAGACAAACATGCTCAGTCTATCAGCAGGCTCGGGGATGCAAATACTTCACTCAGTGTATATGAGCCCTGACAGGACATCTGTGATCCATGGGATTGAGAACCAGCTCCTTCCACATTAGGCAGTAACAAGCAGAAAGGCTTCGCCGTATTTTGCTCTTTTTCAGCAAAATGAAAATTTAACTTTGCCATCACGTTGGGAACGGAGTAAACACTATCCACTGAAAACTAGCAGCAGGAAGAGGTAAATGATTTACAGGATATTCTTCAATCATTTAGCACATTTTTGGTTTAGGGGCTAGAGTATTSCTGAAGAAGGCAACAGTTCTCCAGGAGCCTTAATCCTAAAATACCTGCTGTGTGGGACTGCTTTGGAAGGTGAGGAGGCATTCCAAACGTTTAGATTCRATAAATGCTAAAGACATCTTTTGTACACTCTCTGCTCGGCAGATGCTGATTGCTTCCTGTAAATTAAAGCCAGCTAATGAGTGTCTGCAATAGCAAAATATTGGGTGGACTCTCATTAGCAGACACAGTGTGTGGAATTAATTTCACTGAGAGAACTGTAGGATGATTTATATATAGAAAATGTAGTTTGCAAGAGCAGCCTGGAAGAGGTTCAGACAGGGATGGACTTTGCCTATAAGTGGTTCCAAATTAATTTAATTTGTGAAGGAAAAGTCTGTAGTACTGTAAATACCAGAAGCACAAGTGCTAAAGTTATGCCAGTGTGAGGAATGTTGCTTTCAGCCTCTCCTTCTTGATGCTGGTGATATTAAGATATTCCTTACAGGAATATCTTAATGAGAGTACAAACCCTTCAATTTTATCGTGCTTTAATTTTCTCCTAGCCCTGGGCTTTTCTAACTGCCAAGACAGTGTGTTTACTAACTTTATCCCCTGCTTCTTTTAATTACGTGGTCAAATCCGAGTGACTCCTGCCTTCACATTAACTGACACAAGCCTCTCGTCCCTCCAGAGTATGGGATGGTCATTTTTTGATCCTCAGAAGATCTAGGAATTCATTTGTGCTCCTGAAGTCCTAATTTTTCCTTAGCGGTAAAACAAGTCCTGGAAATAGTAACTCAGGCAATCAGAGTATTGTTACTGTTCCCAGAAAGGTAATATTTTTGAATAGCTCTGCATATTTAACAAGGAAGATGTGTTTTGAGCAATTTTTAATAAGGCAATATTTTACTTTTCCCATTTCACCCTTGCAGGAAACTGCAGAGATCAGTTCTGGATTGAGATTGCATCCCCAGTCTTGGATCCTTTCACATCCCAGAAGGCACACATGAAAAAGAAAAATCCCCCTACTTACACCGTGAATAGGTGCTAACAGCTTTAAAGAATTACCTACCAAATATTAGGTGCAATTTAAAACTACATTTAAGGCAGAAAGGGTAGTTTAAAAGTCTACGTGGCCAGCTAAAAGTCAGAGGGAGAAAATGGCTTGAACACATGTTGGGTGAATTTCTGTCTGTGTGGGAGATGCAGCACCGGTGGGAGAATCCATCCCCCTCCTGAAAAAATCGGGCAGGTCCTATACTCGGTCTGTGGTGTGGGACACGATTCAAAACCTGGTCAAACGCTTTTAGATCATTTCCCTTTGCTATAAAAAGGAACACAACTGTGCTATCTAAGCATTGTGGAAGATTATTTATATTGAGAGACATCCTTAGGCTAAACTATTAAAGGAGGAGAATGGATATGAGGCACCGAAGGCACGCGGAGGACTCGTTAATGAATTAGTTGGTGAAGCAGAGTCAGATGCTGGGCTCAGGTAGAGGCTGGGTGTGAGTAATGTGCTTTTAGAGGAGCAGCAGCACCGAGGAGGGGTCATGTCATGTGAAGACCTGGAAAATACAGGATAAAATGATCCATACATTACCCTACACCTGCTTCCAGGGCTGTCCGAGGCCGCTCCGGTTACACGGTACAATATTTGTTCAGAATATTGTCTGTTGTATCAGTTTAAACACGCGCTGGAACTTATTAGATATTTATTAGCTTACATTTAAGCCCCAGTCTATTTTACAAGCCCGATGCCCCCTGTTTTATGTAAAAAGGATATTTCAATAGATATAATTTAAATTAGTTGGTAACTTGATAACTTGCTACCCTAATGAAACCTGCACTAATGACTGCCTTCACTAGGCGAGCCCTAATTTTAAGAACCTATATTTGAAATATTCATAACGTTTCTGGTGCGACTTTGTTTGAACTGTATTTAATAGACATCTCAGCTCTGGGCTTTTCCCTGTGGTTTGCAGAAGTCACTGTCAACAGTGGCTCTTCCAGCACCTTCTTTGGTGGATGTGGGATCGGAGAGAGAGGGCTGCAGCTTCCTGGACCTGTCCTATGCATCCCGAGGGAAGGARCACCCGGCACAAACCTGAGAAAGAAATCCCAAATGAAATAACAGCCCGAGCCATAATCGGGAATAATGGTTTATTATGGATTTAATCACGCTGTAAGCATCTCCAAGACAGTAATCCAACGTCTCTGTTGTCTGAAGAGCAACTCTGACATCTCGTGTTAGTCTGTGCTGACAACTAAATGAGTTGTCATTCAGTCAAGTGACAACTAAATGAGTTAAAGTCACTCTGTGACTTTCCCTCTCTGTGGAGGTGGGTTCGATGGGGGGGTAGAGTAGATGAGAAGCACCTGAAAACTTGTGGATTTTTTCCTAACAGGACCTATTGCCCAGCTGCCTACAAAACCACAGGAATTTACCATCACCTGRATCCACCCAGAGCCCGCACCTCTCCAGACCAAGCCCTGAGAGCCAGAACGGATCAGACAAGGTTTCCCACTCCAGMTGGATCAGCAGGACCTCCCAGGCTGGTCCCACCCTCGACTCCTCTTCCCTGGGAAGTTTTCCTTCCTGGTTAATGTAGAAACTGCCCTGCCAGCCCTGGGCTGCTCCATGGGGAGGCCAGGCTGGGCGGCAGGGGAAGCACAACCGCTGCACGTAATGCAGCCAAACCCCCCCAAACAGCAGCACTTCCCCGCCACCAGCCCCAAAGAGCATCTCTGTCCTTTAAGTGCTGTGCCTCCTCCTCAGGGGGCTCCTAATGCACTTCCCTCCTTCTGCCTCGCTGGCTGCCGGGGCCGGAGCGCTCGGGGCCTCCGAGCACCCCGCGGCCACGGCAAAGAGGGAAAGTCAACGTACAAACCGCGGTGATTAATATTAAACACGGAGGGTGCATCTAAAAACACAATTAATGTTAATGACAAATCAACAACCGAGCAACAAAGGCTGGGGGCAGCAGACAGACGAATGCTTGCAGTTCTGGAGGTGTCGGTGACAAACGCCAAGAGCTGCTTTAAGTCGGTTGTTGCTSGGTGCTTTCACTTCGGAGCTACCTGAAAGAATTTACCTTGGAAAAATACTTCAGGAAAAAGTTAGATTTAACCTTGGCTCAGGTGCAACAACTTTAGCCCCAACTGAGTGAAAATTAAAATTACTCACCAAATGGAAATTACCTGGTGATGTGATTACCACTCAGAAAACCAATATAAAATCGTTTGAACCGTAATGCTGGTTGTTATAGGAGTTGTCCTGATCACCCCTGAATATGGGGGGGATCCCTATTCTGCTGTTACTGGGACACTGAGCTGCCATCTTGCATCACCTCCTGTCAGAAAAAGCTCACACACGAGAAGTTGTGAATCAGCATCGATGGGAAAATAAACCAACCCAAAACCTCCCTCAGTGGCAATTTCCAAGGAGAAGAGAGCATCAAATGGATTTTAAACAGGCAGAAACCCCGCACACGAGCAGAGTTTGGGCCAAATGTCCTGCCAGGGGCCAGTCAGCAGGAGCTCCGTGCCAAGCCCTGGTCCCTAGATCAACACCTCAGCCGTGATAAAAAGCTGCTCTTTAAATCAAAGGCAGCTCAAAATGAAAAAAAATAAAAAACCCAAAGACATAAATCTGCGTTGGCTTCCAGCCCAGCGTGATCTTCCAGYGTATTTCTGCTGATGCTACTTCTGGGATGGGACAAAGGAAATGGATGGCACGGAGATGGCTGTGGCAGGAACACCAGCAGATTGCCCGTAAAGAGGGAACGGGCAGCGGGCGGAGGGGACATTCTGTCACGGGCTGCAAGTTCATCTCCAACTCTTTTTGCTGCCTCCTGGGAGCTGCAGCAGCTCTGGGTTTGAAATGTGCTGAGGGACGATGTACTTTGTGCCCGTAGGATGCAGCAAAGGAGCAGGGCTCACTTTGGCAGTGTTTCCAGGAAAACAGGAAGGATCCCAACTGCTGAATGGGACCAAAATGTCTTTTGTCACTGCAATCTCACCATCAATTTTTTTGTTGAAAAGCACCTAAAACCAGGTAAGTGCTGGAACAGGTGTTTCTCGGAGAGAGATCCAAATCAGACACACACCATGCCTAAAAGCCAGAATTCATCTCCAAAAAATCAATGTTGCATCTCCGCTTTAAAAACTGTTGTGGAAATGCTTCCAAGTTATTTCACCTGCAGGTTTTTGTTTTAGCGATGGATTATTTGACCCCATTCTGGCATCACTCAGGACCTCAAAATACCCATCTCTAAGATATCATTGAGAGATGAAAAAATAAGTTACAGATGTGTGCTCTTCATAAGGAGTATCAATCAAGGAGGACACAGTCAAAAGGGTCACCAAGTCTTTTTTTCTTTAAGAAAGAAAACAATAAAATTTGTTTGTCCATTTGGTTTGGGGTTGGGTTGTTTTGTTGGGTTTTTTTTTTGTACAAGAGAATGAAAATCTGTTTGCAGTTGTAACTTTTACAGTATGTCAAGTATTTTCTTTTTTTTTTTTCCTCTTCCATAATTATTTTTACAGAGAGCTGTTCTTTCAATCAGGTCACTGAACTCTGAAAAACAAACCTTCAAGGCTGCTTTTGAAAAATTGGACCTTCCTTTCCTTTCAATCGAAAGATTCACAACTTTCACGTACGAGCCAAGACTCAAAAAATAACATAAATCCTTTCAGTGCTGTCTCTCTCTTTGCCTGTGTAACAGATATTTCTGCTAACATTTACTTTTGTAATTTTTCACATTATTCCTGCTCTCAGAGGTTAATATTTACCATTCATTTCGATATTCACAAACTACAGAGGTAGGATTGCAAATATCCGCCCTGGGAAAATGAGCAGCTCTGCCAGAAAATATGYTCGAGTTTCTTTGTRGAACTGTGGGAGACAACACACCACTGACAACATTTCACTGGCTTCATCTGCTCGTGTTTTAAACATCTGCACAATCAATCCACGCAGCACAACAACTGGAGTTTCACAAGGATAACCAGATAATTACAGCAAATGGGTTTTAGTACCTTTGAACAGTGAATATGCACTCGGAAAAATATTATTAAAAAACAAGGTAAAGTGATTTATAGAAGGGAAATCACTGAAATTATACCCTTAAACTGATCCCAAAACTCATTTTCTGTATTTCTCTACAAATAGAGAAGACACTGAGCAGCAGCAGCAAAATTCAACAGAGCTGCCTCCAAAATCTGACCCACTACTGGCAATAATATCAAATCATAAATGAATTAATTTGCTTGCTGACCAAGTAGTTTGCCATATTAAAGTGCAAGTTTGCAAGACATGTATTCTATTATCCCAGATTGCACTCTTGACACTTTGCATTAGGAACATTTAGCATTCAGCCTTTGATATTTTGAACACTGAGTACAATGAAGCTGTCAGCACAAAGGAGGGGTTTATTCAATTTTGAGATGTAACAAGCGAGGATCTCACAGAACCACCAGGAAGAGGGGTGAAACAAGAGAGAGTTGGTGATTTAAGGGGAAGGGAAGGGAAAGGAAGGGAAAAGGGAAAAGGGAAAAGGGAAAAGGGAAAAGGGAAAAGGGAAAAGGGAAAAGGGAA
>JACAXG010000093.1:1760548-1850548 GCA_018881555.1 Amblyornis subalaris
AGAAGCAGTTATTGTTTTATTTCTACCATGCAGGAGGCAATATTTGCTCCAAAGGCAGCTCCCAGTGACCGGGAGAGTGATCATTTACTCCAAGGCTGCACCGAGCTTGTTGTGCCCTTGTCACCATGATCTGACGCTGGCAGTGCGTGAGGAGCCAGCAGAGAGCATTGATTAACACTGCCAGGCAGCTGCCCTGGAACCCTCTAGTCAATATTGTGTGCTCTTGGTAAAAAAAAAAAAAAAAAAAACAAAAACAAAAAACCACCAAAAATAATGGGAAAAAGAAAAAGCAGAGGAATTCAGTGTGTTTTGATCAGCACAAGGTACAGCCGCGATTCGGTCGGCAGCAGCAGGAAGGAAAACCACCCACAGGAAGAGCAAACTTGTTCTGTCACATCTCAGCACACGGCTGAAACTCCAGCATCAGTACCAATTCCCTAAAACCTGGGCTGCAACTGGCAGCCCACCCAGCCTTCTGAGGTAAGAGAACAATATATGGATATATTTCTGTGCATATATATATATATATATATATTTACAGACCGCATGAAACTAAATTTAATAAACGTTCCAGGAAGGAAGGGACTTGGAGGAACAGCCAGACAATGAAATAAAGTTTTTTACTACATGGCTGTATTTTAAGACCTTGCAGAAAATGAACTCCTCGGTGATCACATTCCAAAGGACTTGGGAATGTTTTCCAGTATGCCGTGTCGTATCCCTTAACACTGGATGGTGATTATTTTAAATCCTCGCTATAAGACACAAATATTTGATTAAAACAAATTCCAGCCTAAATCTGGGTGTTCTTTTTTATTAGGGATTCAGGGGCAGAAGTGAAGAGAGTGACTACAGCCTGCTGATGTCCCAACAGCGTYAACTGTGTGAAAGTTCAGCCTTTCAGGGATTCCTTTGGAGTKCTCACCACCACTGAAAATAGTAATACATGGTGTTTGGCAGTGCTCTTTGCATTTCCTTATCAGTTCTTATCGGGCTGGAGATGCTCAGATGAGAACAGGGCTTTATCTCATCTCCTTCATCGGGGCTGCAATTGGAGCCTACACCAGCAATAGTTTGCCAAGTGCCACCAGCCTCTCRGCTGTATCCAGGTAACAAAATAAAACAGCAAATGAGGGAGAGAACGCTGGAGGTCGTGGAAATACAGACCTGAAAAGATCCACCTTGGATTCCCATGCATACCGAAGTGACAAGGTCGGACTGCAGGGAACAGGTTGATGGCTTCTCCGTGCAGCCCTGTGGACAACCACGCTTTCCCACTCCAATTCATTTTCTTATAGAGAACCATGGAAATTTTGACTGGAGCTGGCCAAAGCTTAATCTTTTCAGTCTATAAAAAATTTAAACAGTTTGCTCCCATTTCATAAATGCTGGCATTTCTCATGAAGGGAGAAAATATCCTATCAGAATGTTCCCTTAAAATGAAACGGGAAAGGCTTGTCTAGCCTGGAAAGCCAGGATGTCCTGCTCATTACACCCTAATTCCTGTGCCAGGAGTGATGCAGCACCACAGRGTCCCTGAGCAGGAATCCTGGGAGCTGCGGTGTCACATGTGGAGGGACAACACTACCAGGCTGAGCTCGATCCCTCCTCCACAAACTGTCCYGTGCTGATGTAAGGGGATATGTGTCGTGTGAGAGCTGTGGTGGGGCTCCTAGAAACTGGGAATCCCTTGGTATGGTCCCCTGGCAATCCATGAGCTAAGCAAGCTGCTGACATGGTAGAGACTGTTCTTCTTTCCAGGTATCAACAAGTGTTTCTGCAAACTCTTTCAGCTGCAAGAAAAAAAAAAAAAGGCAAAAAATAGATGAAAAAAAAAAATTCTCTTTGTAACATCGTTAGAGACCACTAAAATCGACACACACAAAGCCAAGAACCAGAGCTGTGGGGAGTTCTCCCACATTCCTTTTCACAGGGATCAACCTCATTTAGGGCCAGGATTAGCTGTGGGCTGAGCCATGCTCCAGCTCTTTCCATAAAAAGGAATAAATAACGGAGCGGTGATAATCCTGCACCATGTTTTAGAACACATGGGAGGCCCTGATGCTCCACCGTGGGCGAAGTCAAAGGGAAATCCCACCCAAATCCCCCTGGTTGCTGAAATGACTTCTGTCAAATCAATCTGGGCRTCCAAGTGGGACAGGAGTAGATATTCCAAACCCACCTGACACTAAACAGCCAAACAGGAGACCCAGAAGAGCAGTTTTTCTTCTGCCATTTAACATACCCCATAACCCTGAGGACATTGTCTTAAACAAAGGCTTGAACTCGGAGTGAATTGTAATTCTTGCAGCCTTGAAACCCAGGAGAGTGAAATCCTTGCCAGAAAGATCCTGAAGGGGTGAAGGAAAAAAAAAAAGAGAGAATAAACTTGATAATTATGAAAAAAATAATATGCACATCCATAGTTTTGCTAAGTTTGGGGTTGACTAGACGAATCAAAGTGGTAGCCTGAAGAGAAAAATCTGTGTTTGAGGCGGGAGGTTAACTGACAAAAATTAAACTCAAGGCTGAAAACACAAAGAAGAGTGAAAACCTACAAGAAACCTCACAAGAAAAAAATATCAGATTACTTTTTATGACCAAGAGGCAAAACTAAGGAAAATATTTCAGACATGAGAGCTGTTATTTTTGTACCTTTGAAGCAACACATAACTAGCACAAAAGACAACACGAGACAAGACAGGTAACCCAATCCTTTCAGAGTTCGTGGCTGCAATCTTCTCCACATGAGAGGCTTGGATGTGCTTCCTTTCTTTCCGTAAGTGAATAAATTCAGGGAATCACAACCGCAATTATTCCAATTCGTGTTTTCTTCTCAGGCTTCAAAAGTCAGAACCAAAGGACCGGTGGCCTTGAGTGCTGCAGGAAAACTTCACGCACAAGCCTGAATTTTATTTGTGCAAGAAGCAAAATTAATGTAGATGGTATTGCTCCACCATATTTTTTTCTTTAATAATCTCAATTTAGAATATGTCTGATTCCCGCAAAATATATGGAAAATGTGGCAGTCTAAAGACAAGAAAACTATCAAAAGTGAGAAAACAGTGCCCTATGGCTAAGGAAATGCTGTTGTCACGGCACCTCCTTTACACCAGGATCTACAGCAAGGTCCATGCCTTCAGCAACAGCAAGGACATCGTTTTGGATAATGGGACACAACATGGACACAGATGCAGCACTTGGGATGTGTTCAGTGTTCAAGTGAATCYTGGACACTGAACAAATCTTAGACTTTAAAATTTCTATTCGCTTGCTTAATCTTGAAGAGATCTTGGAGTCTTCAACTCTTAAATTGCTCATATGGTTCATTTTAAATATAGCTTTGAACCCACACTAAGTTCCTACATCTTGTTGATATTCCAAATCAGAATCTCCCATCCATGTACCCGGCAAAGTCAGCTGGAAAACAAGAATAGGAGGTTTATAGTTTCCAAATACAGCCAAAACAATCCTCCACGGTACACAAAGGCTCAGTTTTAAAAGGGTTTGCACCAACCAGGGAAGGAGAGTCTGATTTTTCTCTAAGTTCCCGCATTATTTTTCTTTCCTCTGTTTGGGATAAAAACATATTCCTTGTGGTGGAAATATTCTACTTTTCAGGAAAAAAAAAGTGGCATCCTTATGGCTAGATATAGTAGGATACAGGGAAATAAGAGACATCCTTGAGACAAAGGAGACCCTGACCAAGCTCAAGGACTCTCTTATTAATTTTCAATTAAGTATCCATTGAAGAAAATACAGAAAAGTTACAAGAGCAGAGACCAAAACTTTGTGCTGTGATCATTGTTATCACAGCAAAGAACACACAACCACCACCCCCTGCTAGTCTTTCCTTCACAGAATCCCAGAATCCCAGAATTAATTAGGTTGGAAAAGACCTCTGAGATCATTGAGTCCAACCTATGACTGATCACCACATTGTCAGCTAGACCAGAGCACCGAGTGCCACTTCCAGTTCTTCCTTAAACACCTTCCTCTATTCTGCCTGTTTTGGGAGAAGATTGCACGGAACTGTTGACCTTAAACAAAGGATTGAGACTGTGAGTCCGGASGGAAGCTCGGGGAGGCGTGGGTTTAGGTGCCTCCAGCATCAGCATTTCCCATTGATTAGTTTGGGCACTCAGGACCTTTGCTGTCACGGGTAACCAGGGCTTTCCAAGATGCTAAACACTCCCCAGGCACTGCCAGCCAGCCCAGGCATCCAAATTAGCACTCTGTGCTCTCCTGGGATGGGGGGAGAGGCGGCTGGGAAGTCCCTCGGTGCATCCATGCCATCGACGGAGTTGGGTTGGGAGTGGCTTTTGAAGGCCACGTCCCAGGTGTCCCCGTTTCCCTGACGGGGTCAGCCTCACAAGCTGCCGTGGAGCACACGAGCTGCATCTCTGTGGGGTGAGACTGAGCTGGAATTCGTGTTCCAGGCAGTAATGGGGCCGCAGGCAGCGGGACCAGACCCGCCGTCATCTGAAGGGAACAACCTGGAAACGCATTTACTGGGGACATCTGGTACTCAGTGYCAACAATTCGCTTTGCGGATCTGTTCCAGTGAGTTATTGCCAGGGTGGCTGCAGCCTTTGCGAAGCGAGTTTATTAACTAAAATATTTCATAATGCCATGGCCTCACTCTTCCAAATAAAAGATATTCTTTTCCATATTCAGGAGCAGATGACAGAAGTTCAGGGTATCACCCCATGACGTTGCTCCCCATGCCCAAAGATTTCAAAGCTCCTCAACCTCACCCTGGAAAATCCGTAGGCACTGCCCAAATTTTAACCAAGAGGAACAAAAGATATGTAAAATAATTGGTCCAAAGCCACTCAGTAACAAAATCAGAGCAGAACCCAAATTTCATCGTTGGTCTTGTGCTGTAACCTTACATCTATTGTTAATTAAATAAATCCAATATTTGATTAACCTTACATGAAACTCTGTGAATGATATGAGCTCTCCTCCATCTGTGGCACTGGAAATATCCCACCAGCTCTAGAATAATTCAGCAGTGGGGATATGAACAGAGCAGGAAGACCAAAAGGCAGTAAAAAAGCAAAAGGAAATTGGCTGCTGCTTTACCAATTTCCTGTTGGGGCTCTTCAGGCTGGATTGCTCAGGACAACCATTACAGGGAGGTTTGCAGCTCTGGAAAGCTTTTATTGACCTCTCTGTAAATACAAAATGGCCCATGAATTAAATGGGAGGGTCACTCGAAGGGAGTTCAACAGACTTGGCAGATTCTTGGGAATAAGCAAAAGCAGGGATCAAGAGGACCGATTGAAAATGTGCAGTTATTGTGCAAGGGATTCTTTTTCTTGGGAGCAAGGTCCCTGGGGTTTTCCAGGCCAGGATTTACAAGGCTAATGAAGGGTGTTGGTTTTCTCCCTTCTGTCGCAAAAAATTCAGCTAAAGACAAGCCAGAGGTACAAGCAACTGTCTCGCTGGTGAAAAGATGTTTTCCAAAGCTTTCCATCACCCTTTTCCCCCCTAATGTTCTCACATCCTCTCACTCTCCTTCTAGATCTCTCCTCCTGAGATGGGACTTGGAATTTGGTACCACCAAGTTCTGTTCACTCGRACACACAGTTTTCCCCACACTGCAAGAAGTTTCTCTAATTACACCAAAACTTGAGCAAAAGTATCCTTGCAAAACCCCTTGGATTCCCTCTCCCTCCTCTTCCTGTTTTATTCTTATTTTAGTTAGCATTAAACAATCAATATTTTATTTCCATCTCCTTTTATAAGGAGTTGAAACAACTTCCAGCAATTACATTTACATGAATTCCCGTTATTATAGGAAACACTTTTATCCATCATTGTGCATCCTTCATTTGAAATTAACTTCTTCAATTAGTTAAAAAAGTAGAAGGCATAAAGATTCTTCTACTTGTGTAAATATTAAGATTTTTATTTGTTAATAAATTTCCTTCCCTTTGTTTTTCTCCATGATCGCTGTAACTCCCAAGGCTTATTTGCAGGGGACCTGTGGATTTATGGTTTGGATCTTATTCTCCTTGATAGAAATCCTAAATCAAATGAATGGAGCTCCAGCTACTTACAGTTCCCAGCAAATTAGGACTGTGGACATTAGAGGAAAGTCTGACCATGATTAAAAAGACATCCAAGCTTTGGTCTTGAGATCTGGATGCTTTTAAGAAAAAAAAGTATTAATTGAAAAAGTTGTTACTAACTTTGGCATTTCTGATCTATTCATTTCATCTCAAAGCTCCCTCTCACAGCAGCAGAAACCTCCGAGCTCTGCTGCCGGTGCTGTTGTTTTTAATCACAAGCCCCAGTTTAGGATGTGCTGACAAAATCGGCTTTTCGGGAACGTCCTGCCCAAACCCAGCACGCGGCCTCCGAAGAAAAACACAATTATTGCAGTGTGCAAACGCTCATTTATCACGGTTTATTCATGCCCCTGTAAAAGCCTTGGACAAGGACACGGCGCGGCTGAAATCCGTAAAACCCAGATGTGCGGGAATCGCCGCCGGAGCCCAGGTGGGACCAAAACCTGGGAGACAAACGGGAAAAATGATCAGCTCTTCTTTGACTGACAATTTCCCAGCATTGATGACCTTGAAGACTGACCAGTGGAGTCAGCAAATGAGTGATAGAGGAGAGAGGACTTCTTCAAAGGTAGGCAACTCATCCCCAAATCTCCTGGGTCCTCAGGTATGAAACAAAAAGCTTCAGTCAGTTTGTAAAAGCGAAAATCTCTGGTTTCACAACACCAGAAATCGATGACATGTAAAAATCCGTATTTATTTTAATTTAATATAAACACCTGGAAGTTTGAGAAGATCCTGCCACTATTTCTGCCGTTCAAGATGTGTATTCAAAATTATTAATGTGTTAAGCCAATAATAGGTTTAAGAGGGAGCACTCCTGTAATACACATTCGTTTTTGTGCCATACAAAGGAGGGTTTGGGGGGAAATAAAACTAACATAATGGAAATGCAGAGATGCCCAAAGCCTTGGAAAAAAACAAGGGAATAAGGGAATATGAAAGCTGGATGCAAAAACTTGCTTTCTCAATGCCTTCAGGCCTGACTTTATTCGTTTTGTTTTGCCAGTCATGAGTAATTTGGCTACTCGATAGTTATGCAGGATCCTTTTTAAGCCCCTGTGTTGACATTATGATTGCTTAAATGTCTAAAAATATGCTGATCTCTAGTGGCACACAAGACGAAAAAGAAAAAAAAAAAAAACAAAAAAAAAAACAACCCCAAAACAAAACAAAAAGCCAAACCCAAACAGAACAGGAAAATAATTTCAGGAAAATATTCAGAAGCCATCTGTAAATTGCTTCCATTTGTCATGCTTAGGAAGAGAATGCATTCTGCACATCAAATCCTTTAATCCTTGCAAATGTGATCAAATTTGTATCACAGTAATTTTACATACACAGAAAAGGACATTTTTAAAGTCTTCTTTTACTGAAATGAAGCAAGGAGACGTTACTGGAAGAACAAAACCTTTCACGGTATCTTCCTTCCTTACGAACTTTTCCTATAAATACACAATTCTTTATATATTTTCCCTTACCTTTGTTTTTTTCTCCAGAATAAGTTCAGACTGTCCAAAAAATAAGCCTGGGAGTGAGCTSAGCTGCTTTTAGCCTCTTGCAGCAGCTCCTCCTGGGTCCATGCAGACCAGAGATGTCCCCAGCTCTGCTGGACCTGCCAGGACCTTCCGAGGGCTCACAGCTCCTGCTGATGGAATTGTCTTTTACTGGGGCTCTCCTCCAACTGCTCACTCCTAAATTTTCGATCTGAAATGCCTTAATTATTACTGCAAAATGCTGGAGAGCAGAAAGAGGAAAGCAAGGCAATGCCGAGTTGTTTGGTTTTTAATTCRACTCCCTCCTCCTCCTTCTCTGTCCTGATTTCATAGAAAAATTATTTAGGAACGTGGAAAATCTCCTCTCATGTCCCCAGCACCAAAATTTAGGCTTTTTTTCCTCTCTCCCGCACAAATCCTCCCCACATGTTCAGCTCACCCTAAACAATACTGAGCTGGGTCACATCGGAAGCCCCAAGATTAACTCAATTCACCTAAACCTTTATCAGGGATAAAGATATTTTTCATTCATCTCTTCGCTAGACACCCAGTCAATAATTTAGAGGAAGATTCCTCATTTACTCCCTTCACTTAAAAGATATCAATATCAGAGTTGGGGGGAAAATCCTGTAAAATTCAGCGCAGTCAAGTGCTGACTTTAATGTTGCCTCTTCAGAGGCCGCGGAGCTGAGTCTGGCGCGCGATTCCCTCGCCTGCAAAGCACAGAGGAAAAGAACAGACAGCACTGGGAGATCCCCTGGTCCTCCAGGAAAAGAGACAGAAATGAAAAGACCAGACTTTTACTTATGTGTTTATCAAAAGTTAGAACAAATCCTTTCTATTTAAAGGAATTACAGTGGAATGTGCGATTGCCAACGGTCCGCTCAGTCCGGTGGCTTTTTAGCAGCGTTGGTCCGTGCCAGATACTTCTGAGAAAAAGGGCAAGAAGCTACAGAACAACCCAACCTTCTGGCATGTAAATGGGGGTAAATGTGAATTTTAATTCCAAKTTATATGGGAATATAAAAGGAGTGTCTTCGAAAGGGAGAATTATTAACAACTTGCCAAGTCTGGTACTAAAAGGCTAAAAGGTCCTCTAAGTAAAATTCCTGAGACAAACATGATTTTTAAAAGCAGGGATCAAAATTAAGATTTCACTGAGTGAAATTGTCACTGATGCTGATTTTCAGCCAAGATTATGTATATGTCTGATACATGCACATATGTGTTTTCACTTGGTCAGCAGAGAGTTTGAATTTCTTATGGAGACCACCAACTTTGCTGGACATGTTTCAGTTCTGAGGAAAAAAAAAATGGAGAGAAGGGATTTAACTCATTCTTGCCACAGTAACATGAGGTTCTATTGACAAAGTCCAGGGTCTCTCCCCAGACACACATCCAAGAACATGACAACGGCAGAGTTAACAGGTGGGGCTGCAGGGAGAGCTTAGAAGAGGTTTTAATTAGCCCAACTACTGTTTAAAAGAGACAGTTTTATGAAAAGACAGGTATCTCTCTGCACAAAACCCTCTGTAATCTTGAAACCATCAACAGCAAATGGGCAGCACTGGAAATGCAGCGAAGCTACCAACRAGTGGCTCATCCTCATCAGCCCAGCTGTCAATCACCACACACAACATTCCCACATTTTCTAGAAGGGCTCCTAAACCCCACCTGCTAATGAAAAGCTTTAGATGRAGATCCAGAGGAGGCCACGGGGATGCTTCAAAGGCTGGAGCCCCTCTGCTCTGGAGCCAGGCTGGGAGAGCTGGGGGTGTTCACCTGGAGAAGAGAAGGCTCCAAGGAGACCTCAGAGCCCCTCCCAGTGCCTAAAGGGGCTCCAGGAGAGCTGGAGAGGGACTTGGGACAAGGGATGGAGGGACAGGACACAGGGAATGGCTTCCCACTGCCAGAGGGCAGGGTTAGATGGGATACTGGGAAGGAGTTCCTGGCTGGGAGGGTGGGGAGGTCCTGGCACAGGTTGCCCAGAGAAGCTGTGGCTGCCCCTGGATCCTTGGAAGTGTCCAAGGCCAGGCTGGACAGGGCTTAGAGCAACCTCAGGTAGTGGAAGGTGTCCCTGCCCATGGCAGGGGGTGGAACTGGACAAGCTTTAAGGTCCCTCCCAACCCAAACCATTCCATGATCTGAAAACAATGGAGAAAGTCCCTATTCCCAGCTTCTGGATTACTCAGCTTCAAGACAAAGGACACAGAGATTGGTCTGTGTTGGAGGTTTTACCACATAGATGTGTCAGATTCAGCGTTTTGGTTCCAAGCAGGCAATGAAAAACCTGGGGGTGACAGACCCACCTTTAGTAGGAGCACGATTTCCATTTGGACTTCCCAGAAACTCCAGTGTAATTCATTAACGGATGTGCCATTAAAAAAGGAGTTGCAGGAGGGTGAAATAAAAGAAGGGCTGATAGATAGTGTTGCATTGATGGGTTCCGCTTGGTTGGTAACATCAAGTGGCAGAATGAGAACAGTTTTTAAGATATGATTAAATATAAATTTTATCAAAGGAGCAGTAAAACATTATGGCTTTAGGCTTTTTAAATTCCGTACACATTCTAGGATTCCAAAAATAAAGCTCCAGCTTCTTAAAATTGAATGTCTGCCTTGTATCATGTTAAAAAGCCCCCATCTGAGCGACGCAGGGTTTTCATCTGCAGGGCCAGCCCGGGAGGATTTAGAGAGGCGACAGATTGGCCAGGGGCTGAGCTCACTTGGACACGAGCTGTTGACTCCACCTTTACACCTGGAGTCCTTTGGATTTATCTGGTGCCTCGGAAACGTGACCCACCCACAGCGTAGACTGTGCTCTCACTTGGGCTGAAATCCAACATGCTCTTCCTAATAGAAATAAGAAGASCCTGCTCGGCCTGGCACAGGGACACAGCCCCTCCCACACCCAGGTGCCATCACCCACTTTTTCACATTGGGTGAAAAAGAAGGGTTTTCTTTAGCCCGGGTCTTCACAAGCAGCTTCTGCCAAGGAAACGACACTCTCTCATCACACTTTCCCTTCTGGAGCTGCACAAACCTCATCTGATGCTTTTCAGGGTTGTTATGTTTAAAACGGCCAAAAGCCATCCTTGATGGTTCCCCGCATGTGGAGATCCTCCCCCCCTCATGCCTCACGCCCTGGGAGTGTTCCCACACTGATCCATCCAATGGATCCAAAAGGATCCAACCTTAGGTCAAAGGTTGGGCTTGATSGTCTTGGAGCTCTTTTCCAGCCTTAACGAGTCTGTGACTCAGTCTCATTAAAAACAATAATCCCACCTCAGCCCAGTTTCCTCTCCAAGCCTGGCTGCTCCGAGAGCATTTCCCACTGTCTCTCTCTTCTTTCCCCATCTCTAAATCAAACATTCCTCGTCCYCCRTTTTTGGGATCTGATTACACTTGCCACCATGAGGAGACTTAATTACACTGGGATTTAAAGTGAATATTTTGTTCTCATCCCACTCTTACTTATCACTGAAGGAGCATCAGCAATCACACAGAGAAATAAAATAAACTAGATATTTAATTATTTCCCCTGATTTTTTGGGAAATGGTTGTGCAGCAGGGTTTCCTAACAATAACAATAGACCTGTGAGAGCAAGATCATCCTAATTTACATCAGTGTGTGTTCTTTAGCTATTAAAAAAAAAMCCCATATTAATTAGTTCCTGCTCTAATTGTTACAAAAAAATTAGTCTGAAAAAAGAAAAAAGAAAATAAGGTGCAAAGCACCGTACTATTTACAAGTACCAAAACTCGAAATAAATATTCAGCRTGGTCTTTTCAAGTCAAATGCCCAGCCAGTTTTTGAATAATAAAGCAGGACAAAGTCATTTACACAGAAAAAGCTAATGATTTCTGTATTTTGCTGCTGGTAAAGAATTGAAGGATAGCTGATTTGAATCTTCCTTCAATCTCCCATCAATAAAACAGAGACAAGGCAGATTCGAAAGCTGATCTGGGAGAGTCATGTTTTTATAATTGCTTTTTACCCTCAGGCGTTTGAAATCCAGAGGGTCACGAGTGCCTGTATTAGTGCTGGAGCAGGCCAAGAGGCCCAGTCAAAACCCTGAGACACAAATTAATTTGTTTGTGGTTCTCATGTCTAATTTGGGGAAAGAGAAAACTCTTTGCCACTTTACAATGTTATGATCTAATTAAAGGGAGATACATGTGAAATATTTATGCAACCTTTAGGAAAAAAAAGAGAGAGAGAGAGAAAAAAAAATATTTTGGCTGAGTCTCATTTGGGAAATTTTCTGAAATATGGGAATGAAGCAATTTATAAAACAAATAGAGGAAAACTGAGGACAAAGCTTTTGTTTTGGTAAATGGTATTTGCAAAATTTCAGAATAGGTTATGCTAGAATTTGTTATTTTGAACTTTACTCACAAAATGGCAAAGAAGCAAACCATGACTCCTCGCCAGCGCATCCACACTGCAGCCAAAATTATGTTGGAAAAGGAGCATAATAAGTATAACTCTGCCTAGAAAACATTTAAATTATGCTGTATTAAGGAGATATAAGAAAGGAAAGTGCTATCAAGGGATAAGCTTCATGGAAAAACAATTCAAGTTGCTCAATATTTTGTGTTCTCCAAGTGACATGCCTTTCCCAAGCAGTGCTCCAGCGCAGTGTCAACCTGATTTATGGAGCCAAAACCTGGACTCGCGTCCCTGTGTGTAACAGGGTAGTAGAACATTGAGAGGTTGTTATATCAGGGGTTTGTGTATTATTAGATATTGGTAAGGAATTGTTCCCTGTGAGGGTGGGAAGGCCCTGGCACAGCTTGCCCAGAGAAGCTGTGGCTACCCCTGGATCCCTGGCAGTGTCCAAGGCCAGGTTGGATGGGGCTTGGAGCAACCTGGGATAGTGGAAGGTGTCCCTGCCATGGCAAGGGYGGAATGARATGAGTTTTAAGGTCTCTTCCAACCCAAACCAGTCTGTGAGGGTGCTGCAGTCCCACCATTCCACAGGAAAACACATGGCACAGCCATATTTAAGGTCTCCCTGCCTTTACGTGGATCTTCCTTTTCCTCTGAGGCCAGACCTCGCCACAAAAAGATGGTGCTACCTGAGAACCCACCAGCTTCACGCTGGAATTCTTAAACAAATTGAAATTCTAATTTTAAAACGGACCAAGTTTTATAATGAAGCTACAAACTCCCGTGTCCTGAGACTTTTTCTTTTTTTTTTTTTTTTTTTTTTTTTTAGCTGGTAGCACAGGGAAAATTCCAGTCTAAAGAGGAGAAAACTCCGAGTAATGTAAACACATGAATATTAAAACTCCACGCACTTTCCAACGGAGAATTCTCTGCAAGGTGAAGAGATGCTGCTCTGCTTGCAGGCGCTTTCCCCCACTCCAGGCAGCTCTCCCTTCACGCTCGGTGTCGTTAAAGTCCATTTGGGTGAAAACCATCACACCACGTCTGGCTTCAGCACGGCCGCTGACCCTTTCCACAGGTCCCTTGTGCTGCATAAAGTGTTTGCTTCCTTGGGAAGAACTTAATGAAAATGGACAGTAAATCACTTGATTTCGGGTTTGCATTTGTTTATTTGCCATCTGATTATAACCTGCCCGTTGACCTTGTTTGATAGGTGATGGGACAAGCTCTTAGAGCGCTGGCTGACAGAGACAAGCTCTGAAAACAGCAAAGGCTTTTAAAACTTTGTGAAATAAGTAACAGCCGAGGAAATAGATCATCATCCCATCCCGCGACTCCTGTCCTGTAAACATGTGTGTGGCCCTTAATCACACTAATAAAAGTGCTGGAGCCAAAGGGAATACCTGAAGGAGAATGAGTTTGCAGGGCCAGGGCTTATTCCTCTAGGTTTGTCAGAGGAAGCTTGTCAAATAAACTGAAGACTGATAGCTGCTATATTTCCCCTTATTATAATCCAGAAACAACATACTTGTCTGAACAAAATAGAAATAAGTCCTCTTTGAGGCTACTCTGTTTGCCTTGACAGCGAGCTTGGGTTTTAAGCCAAGATTCCAGATTGTTTTTGTGAAAACATTTCCACTTGTCTGAAAGAGTATATGTAATGGATATGTGATAGCAGTAATGCAATGCTGAAGTAATCTCCGGAGGGCGCACGCATCTCCGGGGAGCCCGCGCTGCACCGGGTACTGCACACCAGGAAAAGAAAATTGGTATTCTAACAATATGGAGAATGCCTGCGATTTGTACCGCGCAAAAATACCAGCCCTCATTTATAATTCAGCTGTAAATGYGTGCTTTCCTTGTAGGAAGTGTTTTGCTTTCGGGAGGAAATGGAAGTGACATTTTCGAAGGCTCTTTTCTGGCTTCGCGTGGGATCAGAGAGGCCGTGGCACTGCCGGGCAAAAGCAGCTGGTGGGATGGGCGAGATACCACAAAAAAAAACCCCTTTAGTCTGGAAAATGTGTCCTCTCACTCGCTTTGTGTTAACTTTGAAATTCGGTGTCATAAATTCTGCTGGAACAAGAGGAACTAAGCTGAGGGAAGGGGTGCAGGATGGTGAGGTTTGGTGGCCCATGGCAGCATTCGGGGTGCCAAGGAGAGGTTGTAATAACTCACCCCAGCGCTTTGTGTGAAACTGAGCATCTCTCCAATCCCCAAATTAACCCACAGGATTTAGACCACCAAATGAGTGGGAACCCCACCCAACCGGTGGGGTTCTCCTGCCTCTAGTGTCTACACAGAGAACTTGTGTGAAGCCAAGGAAATTGATGAAAGAGGGCTCTTCCTTCTCACAGGTGAAAAGCAGAGCCAGAAGCACTGCATGGAAACTGAAATAAGCTTTATTTTATTAATAAATGAGCACTGGAGCAATTCATGGGGTCCCTGTCAGCAGGGACCCACAACTGCCTCTCCCCAAGTGCACCCACTTCTGACCAAAACCATTTGAGCTACAGAAATTCCTTTGCAAACACAGTTAAAAAAAATACCCCAGATTTTATTCTRCTCATCGTATTTAATCTCAACAGCACAACCAGAGATGTGAGAGGACAGGTACAAATATCCAGCAGACCAGTTGGTGCTGACAGAATAAAAGGGCTACACCAGCCAGCAAAATAAAAATGGCAGCAAAGACTGAATTTTACAGGGGAATGACAGAATGTAACACCGTAATGTATCTCATTCCAGTGCATCCAAACAGTATAACATTATTTTCCAGGGAAGTTAATGGGGTTCCCAAATATGCACAGCTGAGGGCAGAATCTGGCCCTGAAGTTAACTATTTGAGCGATGCAAATTTTAAACTTAAGACAGATATCAAAGGTAAGCCTAAGTGYTCAGTCATTTTACCCAATCCTGGCATAAGAAAAAGAATTCAATTTTAGAATCTGTCTGTAAATCCAAAAGGGGGAGAAAACAGTGTAAAACATTCCTTGAAGAGAGATGCAAGTTTCTCATTTATATTCGATCTCGGATGAGATTTGGTAAATGCAGACCCTTCCACAAAGTGAATATTATAGTGAGGCCGTAACATTTTACTAACACGAATTCATAAGGTGACCCTGGAGATCAACAATAAAACAAAATTCCATAATAGACTTAAATAGCAAAAAATGGTTCGGTGTTTCTGTTGTCTACCCAAATATGTTTCACTCTGCACAGTTTTTCTAGGTGAACATTTTGGCCTGTAAAGAATAAAATACATTTTCAATCAGCTAAAATCATGAAGCATTCTTGATAGCTGTACATTAGCTTTTTACAGCTGTCTTGGTTTTTATAYTGTCTCTTACAGAGCGGATTTCCCCCTCCCCATACCTATAAAAGGTGGGTAAATTAAACAAATTATGAACTATGCAGTGGTTGAATACTTTGTAAAATTGTAGAACCAGCTTTTTGAAACCTTTAATGCTCCATCTCCCAGAGGTGAAATGCCAGCCTCCATTCGGGTCTCTTTCAGTTGCCCTTGCCACTTCAAAATGTGTCTGGAAACAGCTCTGCAGATGGCCTCGTATGTTTTACAGGAAATATTACTTAAACATTGGAAAGGATCGAATTTCTCCTGTTAGGAATTACAAATCTGGATTTCATTTTCTCTCTTTCCACCCCCTCCCCTCCCTCCCCCCCGCCTCCTACCCCCAAAACCATGGGAAAAAAATGTGATTGTTACATATGACACTAAGGAAGTAGTCGGGATTTTTGGTTTTTATTTAATATGCCACTTGTATTAGAAAATAAGGGATAAATCTTGGAAATGTAACCGGGTAAAATAAGTCCTTTTCTTCATATAAAATAGTAGCTAATCGAAAAGATTTCCCAGAAGCATCAAAGCTTTTTATATACGACGATCTGGAAAACATATTGTGTAGGATTTCTATTTTTGCTCTTATTCTTATGAATGTAAAAGAATAATAAACTTTTCTTTCGGCTTCGCGGGGAGAGTTTCTTAACATTTGAGGCATTTCTTACATATTGACCTTGGTTTATGTATTCTGCAAAGATTCATTAAGCTTAGGGGGGTTCTATTGTCAGGAAAATGGTTAGCATTAGTAAAACACACAATTAAAATAGTAGCAGGTGATGTCAGTTTTAGTAGAGTTGACATTAATGACCTGTTCATAAGGGGCAATTTCCACACTAATGTCATGTTCTTTAAATGGAAATAGCCAGGAATACACATTTTCCATGTAAAATAACCCTTTTTGTAATTCATTAAATTCCCTTTCCCCCTATATTTAAGTAGACACCTTTCCAAGAGGGAGTAGAATTCCAAATAAAGACATAGGAAATTAAAATCAGGGTTCCCACAACTAGTCTATTTAATATTCATATTCAGGAAAAGATCCATAAACTCTTTTTCTTCTCTTTTATTAACAAAGGAAGTAAACTCCCCTTGACAGTCTACTTTTCCCAGCCGTGTTCCAGAGGCAGTGAGCGACAACTGCCTTTGTTTCGGGATAGAATTAAACATCCTTGTACAAGAGCAGGGCAGGGATTCATGTGGGAGGAGACTTCTGTCATGCCCCATCTGGGGTAACCCATCTTTTACCTGGATAGAGATGGGATTTCATAGAATCCTGGAATAGTTTGGGTTGGAAGGGACCTTAAAATCACCCTGTTCCACCCTTGCCATGGGCAGGGACACCTTCCGCTAGCCCAGGTTGCTCCAAGCCCCATCCAACCTGGCCTTGGACGCTTCCAGGGATGGGGCAGCCACAATCTCTGTGGTCAGTGTGTGACCAGAGAGATTGTCCCTGTATTCCCTCCATGGATGGTATGGATCCCACAGAACCCCTGGGATCACAGCCAATGTGGTGTTGGAGMCATGGACAGCACGGTGTTTTCCCTTCATTGCAAGACCTGAGCAGCCAAAAGCACCGCTTGGTTTTCCTAGGGATGGATGTGGTAGAAATGCAGGGAAAGACAGGCAGAAAGAGCAGGTGTTCAGCTCCCTGAAAGGCCACTCTTCCTCCACTGCCTCCTTCCACCACCTCCATCCCCTGCTTGGCCATTTCATAGAATCACAGAACCATTTAAWTTGCGAAAGACCTCTAGGATCGTGGAGTCCAACCATTAACCACTAAACCACATCCCCAGRTGCCACATCTACACACCTTCTGAACACTGCCAGGGATGATGACTCCACCACCACCCTGGCAGCCTGTTCTAATGCCTGGCCACCCTTTCAGGGAAGAACTTCGGGTCACTCCACACCAGAGGCTCTCCCAGGAGTCACCCAGCATGTCCACACCAGGAGCTCTCCACTGACACATTTTCTGGTGTTGCTTTCCTGTTTTCACTTTTCAGAGAGGACGAGAAGGACAGGGTTGAGCGGCTCTGACTGTGCTCTTGTGTCCTGTGCCACCGGACACCTCCCGATCCGTRAGCTCCGTGTGGCACCGCCGAGCTCGGCAGATGCAAAGGCAGTGGCAGATGCCATTCCAGCCACCAAGCTGGCGTCACGGGCCAAATCAAACATTTCGCCAGCGAGACGGGATCAGTTGCCTCCAGCTCCCCACCCGCTTCTTCTCACGCCCCTCTCCTCCGCCGGAAAAATGTTTTCTTTATTCAAGTTCGCGTTATTGTCATGGTAATTACTTCAAGGAAACCAGCGCGAATCTAGGACTGGCTGTCTGTCCGTGGCACGGATCTGCCAAATAATTTGGCAGCGCTCGCTCCAATTGGCAGCCTCTGCCGAAGAGACACCCAAGCCTGAAATGGGGTTGCTGCGGGTCATCCTCCGAGTGCGCTGGAATTTGGCAGCCCGGGTGGAAGCGGCAGCGCACGGTGGCTCGTTGCCCTGGATCTGGCTCCGGCCGCCAGCCGATGCTCAGGCTTTCATGTCACAGCGCTTTTTCTTCTCCTTTTCCCCTAAAAAGAAAGAAAAAAAAAAACCACAAAAACCCACAAAAACCCCACCGAGTGAATTAAGGATAGAGTTTCACCCTTAACTTTGAATCTCTTTGCTTTTGTGCGTGTCGCAACCTTAACACCGTTTTTTGCACTTAATTGTAAATCTCAGGGCTGCTGATGAAGCAAGAATAAAAATTATAGCGCAATCAGGAGGGGTGGGAAAGGAAAATGGATTTTACAAGTGCACACTTTTAAGAAAAGAAGCCGGCCTGAAACATAAATAAAAGTAAGCCCCAGGGACCCCACCTCTGGCATTAACTGTCTAGCCACCAAGGGCCATTATGGTACAAATTTAGGGTCAGCTAAAGAGCATTTCTATGGCAGCTGAATATTCAGAGCTGTAAAGCAGCCGTCCACATCAGAGTGGTTCAAACACCGCTGCAAGCCAGCGCCAAGTGGAGGAGGGCCAAGCCCTGCCTTATTAGCTCTCCCTGCACTCTTTTAAGTGTTTGACAAGGGAAGAGGAGGTGAGGAGAGGTCACCCTAATCAATGAGTTCCTCATCTCCCCCTCATCCTCACCCATCCATCCCCACTGGGATAGGAGAGAATGGCGTGGGTGGGAGCGTGAGGACAGGGTTGGTCAGGGTGCGATGACAGTGGGCAGAATCCATAAATACCAAACCATTTACCTACGTTGGCTTATCCCATCCCATTTCTCACTGCCTTCCTCCACTGAGGACCTCTGCTCCCTGAAATCGAGATCCCTCGGCATGTGCTGGCTGCTGTTTCACTCCAGGACAGGGAGATATAAAAGCCGATCCTGCCAGCGAGATGAATTTTGGGATTTAAAGCGCATGATGTAATGAGATCTTTCAAAAGGTGATGATTTCATCCGTTTTGTCTAGACTTTTTACTATGGTCACAGTAACCGGAGGCAGAGGGAGATGAAAAAAAATCACCAACCCGATCGGCATTACGGAGCCAGCTGCCGGAGAGAAGCCACAGTGGGGACGGCTCGGGCAGCCTGGCATCGGGAATGCTGCTCTGCCTGGCACTGCTGACAATGGGAAAGGCTTTTTCCTCCTTTTTCCTTAAAGAAAAAGGATGGAAAACCATSCTGAGCACAAGCAAATGTCAAGATGCCTTGTTAGAAAAAAAGATTTACAGGCAGACCCTTTGGTTCCCAATTCCAGTTTTAAAAATCATGGTGTAGATTTTCTCTGTTTCTCCAGTCGGATCAGCATGAAAGGCAATTGCCTCATTTAACAAACCAGTTTATCTTTTCCCCATAAGCTGTATTATTGAAAACAAAACAGGCCCCAAAAAAAGCCAGAAAGAACAAGATTCCCAGTACAGAACATGATTATGAATAGGCTGTGAGAAAATGCAAATCYCGTGTAAATATTTATGTGCAAAATTCAACAGAAATAAAATGATTTCTCAGCAAAACAGAAAAAATAGAAATTAAACATTAAACCCTTATCCATTTTGGAATGTTTTGTCATTAAATAATAAAAAAAAAATCTCCGCTTTGTAATTGTTGCATCTTTCCCAAGCTCTTTACGTTCCCTTGAATAAGAAAAAATGCTAATCTGCCTCATTAATAATAATAGAATGCAATTTTGGAATAGGCTCTAATAATGATTATTAGTTCCTCTGTGGTTTTTGTTATTCTGGTATTAACATGGGGTCAGGATTAGCAAGCCTTTAAATTTTTAAAATATGTTTACAATTTCCCAACACGCTCCGGCGCGGGGCCGGGGCCGAGGCCGAACGCCACCCATCCCCTGCCAACGCCTCGGTGCCTGGGCARGGCTTGGGAAAGCCTGGGCGAGCGGAGCCTCGCCGGAGCCCGCGGCCACCTCGGCGCGTCCCTCCCGCTCCCAGCCATCCGCCTGGCACAGCCCCGCGCCGGCTCAGCTGGGAATGCGCTAAGGATCTCGCTTTCATGGGCAAACACAGCTTCACCTGCCCTCCAAATCCCTCTCTGCTCCTTCCTTCCCAGCCCTCCCAGCTGAGCTATGTTAATCAGGTGGGGGACACAAGGTAACATTGAAGTAATTCAGCCAATTAGGCCCTGAATTGTTTGCATCCAACAGCATTTTGTATTTCTGCAAATGTGTGAAATGCAAAATGTGCCCTGCAGCAAAAACGACAGCAGCCATGTACTGGCGGCATGTCAACAGATCCTCGGAACGGCTGACGGCTGATCCTGATGCATACATATGTTTGGGAGAGTGTGGACTTTTTTATGTCTGTGCTTCTCCGGCGAGAGGAGCCGGAGCTGGGGGTCTTGGTGGCAGATGGGCAGGGGTAACAGGGATTGGCTAATCCCAAATCTGCATTCGCTTCTTCACGTAGCAACTGGGGAAAGATGGAGCCAGCTGTCAAATGGAAGACTTTCATGGTCCCCTGCACACAACAGCTGCACAGGCCCTGCCTGCTTGGTTCTAAATTATTAAACATCTTTTTAGTTTGTTCCAGCTGCAGGCATCAGTGTGTTTATGCAGCCTTTGTGCATTTTACATATGATTCCTTCTCCCCTCCTCTCATCAAAATGCTGTTTGTAAAAGTCATTATCCCATCTGTGCCCCAGTTTGGCCAAACAGCCTAAGACAAATCCGATGCTATTCTCCTTCCAGGACAATTTGGGAGTTGAAGATGATTGCAGTGACTTGAGACTTTAGGGGTTTGGTGCTTTTGCTTGCTTTCACTCCACCACCTGTAAGTGGTGGTGTCATCTCGGCAGCTTAAGGGTACGCACATGTAATAAGGATCTTTGCAAGTAAGATTTTATCCTTGGAAACACGGCTTTAGGAAAAAAAAAAAAAACCCAGTGCCTATCTGTCTATAAGGATTTTTCTGAGCATTTTCATTGGGGAGGGGTGATGGGAGAACCTGCTTTAAATAATCTCTCACTGGCAGCTCGCTTCCCTGAAGATTTCAGCAACAATAATACTGTTATTATTTTCAGGAGACATGAATATTCACAGACAAGGTATAAACCTACCCTGCTTAAATGGGATAGCTCTGTGAGAAAGCCAGTGACTCCTAACTCCTGGACTACAGCAAAAAATGTCTGTGAAGTAATAATGTAATAAACACGCCACTGGCAGTACAAAACATGACCTGATGTATTAATTATATTCCAGAACAAAAAATGGCTTGTTTAAAACGACTGCTTCCTGCAGGATATTCTGGTTACAGCCAGATTCCTGCACAAAGCAGGTCCCGCTCCCTCCCGTGATGATCGGAGCCCCCACCAGCGCCAGACGCTTTGCTGCAGACGTTTATTAACCCTTCGGTCCTGTGCGCCGCCACTTTTGAAGCTCTGAACTTGGCACATGGGTTTATTCAATGTATAGATCTATATATTAATTTGGGGGGGGGGGATCAAACTCCCCCATCTGCTTTGGCTGCCCCCCGGAGCCCTCCTTGGCTGGGAGGAGAAGCGAGAGGCCGAGCGGTGCTGCCGGGGTTTGGCTCGAAATGTGGTGAGGGGATGGATCAGCGCAGGGAGCAAGGAGGTGGAAGTGGTCCCCTGCCACCACCACACCTCAGGACCTGAGATTGGGGCAGGATCCAACCCCCTCTGCCTCCTTCCCTCTCCCAGGCTTGGGCTAGACTCCAGCGCTGGAGAGACCTTGCCTTGGAAAGGCCATTGCCTCAATCAGCATTTGAATGACATTCCTAACCTTTTCCTTAAGTTCATTAATCCCTTTGTGTTTTCCAGCTCTAAGACCCTAAGTCAGGATATCATGTAAGCATAAATTTGAAGTTTATGATAGGATTTATGTTTAAATAAGAGCATCTGTTTAAATACCTTGTGAATCAAGGCTCTGGACTGAATTTACGGTCATCTGTGTGGGGAGAGATTGGGGAGGCTTTAAAAAACAGCGGTCAGAATCGATTCCAACCCACAAATCTTGGATCTTCGGAGGAGCGCGCTTTTGTTAGGAGAACCCTCTCTAGAAATGTTCGCTGATTGACCCCGTGCTCTGAGGTCAGCAAGGCCCATAGCTGTGGGAAGGGATTGAAACCCTGCAGGAGATATTTCCATAAATATCTTTATGGCTTTGGACCTGCAGCATCGTGGCTAAACCAGCGCCAAGCTGGCACCTGAATGTGCATGGGGAGAGGTGGGAGCCCTCCAGGGACAACYGCTCCTTATGGCTTCCTCTGTAGAGTACAACAGGGAGTAAAACCCTCCCAGAAAAGCTCCTGCCCTCAAAAYACCTCCAGTTGGCTTCAGCTTGGATGAGCCTCAGGACAGACTGACGGGCGCAACACGTGCTTTTAGTAAAGATAACTCACAAATCTGTCCATATCCCCTTGGAAGCCCTTGGAAGGACTGCCTCACTAGACCAGAAAAATTTATTCCCACGAAAAATCAACTTTTGAACCTTACAAGAGAGAAGGCACCTTCTAGCAAAGCTTCCCTTTGGAAGAGCAGGAACATCTTAGTGGTTACACGAGGCTGGTCCCCTTTTAAGCCGGGTTTGGATGCACCAAGCACATCTCCCACACCAGAAGCAGTGAACTTCACACGCTGTTTGTCCCAGATTCTCCCCAGCTGTAAAATATCACATGCGCCAAGCGCAGCTTGGAAACGCCTTAACGAAGCACTAAGCATTTATTGAACTTCACTTACTTTAACTGCAGCTGGGAAAAGGTTTCCTTTATTGTCCAGCCCCAGAGGACGGTGGCGAAACCAAAATTTCCATGAATGTAAATTCCAGCTTCGGCTAATTTTGATGACAATGACTTCTCTTCTTTATGAGGTGCATAATGAGCCGGACCACGGGCTCGCCAAAAGCCATGACAAGCTCCAAGCATGCCCCAGTGGCTCCCAGAGCTTTCTGTACCCAAGGTTTAAACGGAGAGTGCCTCCAGCCAGCGCACATGAAGAACCGAGCTCGGCGATAGACAAATGACTCTTTTGTTTTACATTCTTTTTTAATTAGCCTCTTTTTAATGACCTGAGTTAATAAGTGTCAAAAGGTGCAAAACACAGCATGACTTCATTTTTAAAAGAGAGCATTTGCCTTTAATCTCATAAGTAAAGCGAGTGCCCTCTTTAAATATCAGCTTCAAATCCAGATATTATATTGTAGGGGATAACAGTTTGCTGTGTACGGTGAATTCCCTCTCCTGCTCAGGCAGCTCAGGTGCCTCAAACCCGACTTACAAACCCACCTGGCGATGATCATCCTCTCTATTTCTCCAGCATCTCTCCGAATTTAAATGTTATTTCAACTCCAGCTTGCCAAAGCATTGATTAAAAAAATATTTGAAAGCTTATCTGTTTCCTAAAGTTCCCACATCAAGATTGAGACCTGGAGACAAAATTATTTTAAGAAGAGAAAAACCATCAACTGCAACTAAAAAGGAATAAAGGACCCTGCTGAGAGCAGTAGGATTCCTTTTTTAATTTGCCATGAATTTAGAAATAAGGTTATTTTACTTTTTATGCCTCTATGTTTTCCCATGGGCAGCTCATCCCAAAGAAGTGGACGAAACCCCTCCAGGTGCCACATTCCTCCTGTTTTCCCAGAAACCTCCCTTGTGCCTTTCCTCCTAGGATTTTTGTCTCCTCCAACTTGTTATTTTAAAAAGACATTTGAACACAAAGCTGAATTAGCAGTTTCCCAGAGAAACTTCGCAAAAGCTGCACGTTATTTGTAATTTGTTTTGTCTCCAATGATTCCCGGATGAGGTTTTGCCGGGCAGGAAGCTGCTCATCCCTGGCAAGGGGATGTGCCACTATTTGATGGAATGGCATGAGGAAATCTTCTTTCCTTGCACCCCAAAAAAACCTCCTGTGAAATCCCGGGTGCCACAGCAGGGTGAGGGCGGTGGTGGCACCTCCATGGGCACTGCTCCGAGTGCTCTCCCAGGTTTTTTTTCCRAAGGAGGATGCCAATCCAGCTGCATCCTGCCAAACTATATGTTGATTTTGCAATACAGACTAATTTCCACCAGGGATTATTAAGACAGTAAGAAAGCCATTTTCAGCTCCAGCCATGGAAACCTCCAAATTTAGGGGTGGCTCCAACGTGGACTTGGAACTGGGTTTGTGGTTCAGCCTCAAAACCAGGGACAGGATTTAAATCCCCACTTCCCGGGGTGAAAACGCTGGAGAGTAATTCACAGAGTCACTCGACTTCTTTATAATATTGATCTTTTCCTGCAGCTAACAAAGAGAAAATTGTCTAAATGCTACAGTACATCTACACAGGAACACAGAGATCATAAAAGAACACGAGCACTTTACAACAATCCCAGGCTCTCCGCAGAGCTGCCTCAGCTTCTCCTCTCTACCAAGAAATTGGAGTTTTGGTGATTTTTATTGCAGATCCATCCCCACGTCATGTGTATTCCAAACAGGACAACATTTGAAAATAATTAGAAACATGCCATGAGAGATGGAGTTTGTGTCTTTCTRTTTTTAAGACAATCACTTATTTTTGCAAGAGAGCTGAATATTCCTGACTTTACTGGGCCGGGGTCATTAAGCGAGAAGGTAAACTACAATAATAAAATTATCAACAGAGCTTTTGACAAGCAGTCATGTGCTTGTAAATGAAATTTATTTAGGTGCCACTCAAAACATTGTAATTAAGAGGTACAGAATGTATTACCAGATGGTTCCTGTTTAGTATCTATTTCCTTTAGAGAACAAGGTGATTAGAGAGAGCACTAACTTGTAACTGAGCACCAAACACCCACAGGCCTGATCCAGCGCCTGTTGGAGTCAATTAAAAACTCCACTTGACTTTCACACCAGGAAAATCAGGTCCACCCACTATTTATTTCCACAAATACAATATTTTCGGGGTTGCTTTGTCCCCGGGAAACTTTCTTGCATTTTAGCAAATAACTGACACACATCAGTGGATGACATTGGCTGTTCAGGACAGTGACTTATTTGCCAATCTTAAATACATCTAATTAAGACCTTTAATCAGATTCGCCTACATTTAAATAATTAAAAGGCGGCAACAAAAAGGACCTTTTGAGTTTCAAGCAGGACATAGAAGTGTCGATATCCCCTTGAACATCAGTGATTCAGGGGAAAGACACCTTTTATATACATGAAATAAACTCCACCAGCCAAAGAGAGACTTTGTTGCTCTGTTCCTTTCTACCCTTTTGCACATAATCTCCATTAATCATTATTTTGTTCTGTAATGTCATGAGTGTCTTGATTTTTGGTTCACAGGACTGGGATTGCCAAAATGAAGAAAATTGTTAAATGTACACTGGGAAAATATAATTTATTTTTAAAGAGAAAATATTTTCTGATGGAAAAATCTTTTCAGCAAAACAATTTATCTTAATACAGTTACCTGGAGGGGGTCATTCAGCCCTTGCTACTCTGAGCAATCCCACTGAAGTCTCTTGCACTTTTCATATAAAAAAAAAAAAGGAAAATCCAGTCAAAAACAATCTCAGCCTTGCAAGGTGCTTATGAAACCCATCAGCTGCGCCTTCTTCATAAAATCGTGGAATCACCGAATGGTTTGGGTTGGAAGGGACCTTGAAAATCACCCGATCCCCTGCCATGCGGTTATATTTGGAAGCAGTTTTGAATTACTTAAATCAATGTTTTATTTTCGAAAACTGCTGAAAGAAAGAGCTCAGCCTTTAGCATCAGTGTGCAAAGCTGGGATACTGAAAACTGAATTTTGCTCCTCTAAAAAACTCRTGTTCAAAATTACAAAAAACTGCRTTTTGTTATGATCCATCACCAAGTCTGTCCTTTTCCTGCCGGATTTTCCCACCTGGCATGGCCCATCAGGGAGGTTGGTCTCCAGCTCRGCTCCCAGTTTCTGCAGAGGATCAGGAGAGCAGCAGCAGGACTATTCCCAAAAAATTAACACTGCTGACCACTCAGTTTAGAGGAAAATATTGTATTTGCTAGATACAAGCACAAGTAATGAAAAAATATGTAATTAYATTTGTACATATAAGGATAGAGAAGTAAACTTGGGTCTTAATTATTTCAACCCATGAACTAGGTCAGGCAAACCACATTTTTTAATTCTATACATTTGCTTAAACTTAGATAAAACCCAGCAGTTTTGGGGAGAATTTGTCCTGTGCAGTGTTTTGAGTCCCAGCAAGTTTCAATTAGTTGTCCTCATTCCATCAAACTAAATTTAGTCCAGGCATATCAGTTGTGAGTTGTAAACTTTCTTCTTTTTCATCAAATGAACCACATCACGTAATAACTCCTTTTTTCTTTTTAGAGAAATAGAACTGTCCTAGGAATTTAAATTTTCCAAAGGCAGTTTTGACACAGAGTACATCCCCTATTTATTTGTCAGAATAATACCAGGAGTCCTGGTCTGTACCAGCCATGGAAGTGGCAGAATTTTACGATACAGCACAGGACGAGGCAGAAACCACACACAACCAAATATTTTATGTATTGAGGGATAATTTTTAAGTTTCACCAGCCCATTATCACACCACCACGCATTTATAACTAGCCTAAGGATTGCTTTTCACCAYGCCAAGCACCCGGAGCGTTCAAACCAGTTTTCCTTCGGCTGTGCAAACTCGAATTCCAACCCCAACGATCCTCTCTCGGCATTCCGAGCACTTTTTTTTCCCTCGGACACCTTTTCATGACCATTATTTTGTAAATTGTCAATCCAGAATCCTATCAGCTCGTGCCTGCTTTTCAATCAGCACCTCCAGCCTGCATTAATTAAGCAGCCCGGCCGGCACCGTAAACAAACAGAGCGAGGTTTCCAGAAGCCGCGGCGCGAACACTTTTCTGGAGACCCCTTATTAAGCTGCAGGTTTCTGTTTCATTTGCCTGCCTTTCACTTTAAAGCAAGCAGCAGCCACTGAGAACACAATAATGAAAGAGGTCATGGAGCACCAGTTGTGCATGAAAGATGCGAAAATTTACTGCAAATGAGACAAGAGCAGTAAATTCATTTTTATTCAAATTACTGTCATCATACATTACCACTTCTCCTGTAAACATTGTGCTTCAGACAGTGTGACAGCATATTATTATTTGCGAGATTATACTATTATTAAGCTATTAACATGTCACCTCCTGCTTGAAACAATGACTCAGCTTGGTACTGCATAATAGGACAAGTTAGGGAGACAAGGCGAGGTGACAGAGAGGTTAGTTGTAAGAAGGGAGGCCATGCATAGAGTGACAGCTGGCACTTAAAGGCTAACATTTATTCAAAAGAGCCCCCATAATGAGGGTGTGAGGCGCTTTTATTTACATRCTGGACCCATCCGCTTCCCACAAACTGATTCCTTTTCTTTCTGTCCACCCAAGACAGCCCTCGGCTCCTGGAATGGGGACTGAGGAGCCACCTCTCCCTCGAGCTGGAAGAAGTTGGGGAGTGAAGTTGTGGGGACGATGGCCAYGCTCACACGGGGAGATCAGCAGTGCTGCCCACCTCTCCCTTCCTTCCAGTGGGAATGCCTTAAGTTGTCCTAGAGGTTTTATCCCCAGGACCATGAGAGGTTGGTAACAATTAAAATTTCATCSTTTCTAGGCTTCAAAGTGCACAGTTGCAGCACAAAGCTGTTGCTGCCTCGTGCTGCACTCGCTGTCCCTGCCAGCCCTGCAGCGGGGCTGGGCTCCTCCACCACTCCCCACAGCCCTTCCTGGATATTTCCTGGAGTTTTAGAGGTCTTAGGTAACTGTGTGACTCCCTCACAGGGCTACACCAGCCCTGCAAACATTCAAAGTGCTTCTATTGCAGCCCTTAATGAGAGATCAACTACTCTGCCTTATGCTGTGTTTTATTTCCCTTCCACTTGGATTTGCCCTCCTTTCCCGACCTGTTCTTGATGAAGTTGAAACCTGTTTATGTAAATATTCTTTCCCAAGACTTTGCAGCAATCTTGGGGGGAAAAGAGTGTCATTTTGTGAAGCCAAGTAAACACCAAGCTTTGCTCTAAATTAGTTGGGGAAGTGTCTCGTGAAGTAGAACAAACAGAGAGAGACATCAGCGAGTTACTAATGATCCCCTGTCAGGCTCGCAGAGAAGCTGCACACACACAAGGTTTCCAGGACTCCAAGGCTGGCATTCCCACATGTGGGATGYGGTGAAAGCCACGATGCGAACGACACTCCCTGGGCACAGTTCGTGCCAGTGTCGTTCCAGTGCTATCCCAGGCTGGAGGAAGGCAGCTTTGATGTCTTGAAAGCTCAGGCAGCAGTARCTGGTTTGGATTGGAAGGGATATTAAAGCTCATCTTGTTCCACTCCCCTGCCGTGGGACACCTTCCACTATCCCAGGTTGCTCCAAGCCCTGTCCAGCCTGGCCTTGGACACTTCCAGGGATGGGGCAGCCACAGCTTCTCTGGACAACAGGGAAGAATTTCTCCCTAATATCTTAATATTTCCCTTTCTCTACTTTGTTTTCTCTCTTTTTTTTTTTTTTTGCTCATTTTCTGGTTTTAATCTGTTTCTAGTTCATCTAGAGTAAGACACAGAGAGGTGGTGTCACATCAGGGCAGTGGCCCTGTGTATCTGCTCTCCCTGAACAGGGTAAATCCTCTTACCCCACCTTGTGCCCCTCATTCTCTGACCTCTTCTGCAGCACAACAGCACTGCTGAAATCACTCCAAAACCTCTTCTTTTGGTAAAATAGAAGCTCAAACCTTGCCCCTGTTACTGCAGCATCTCTTGCAAGGTGCCCTCCCACAGCTCCGAGCCCAGGCACTCGCCATCCCTGGAATCCGCACGGATTAAAGCCATGTAAGAAAAACAACTGAAAATGGAAGTCTGAGCTAGATGTGCCTCAGTATTTCCAGTCTCCAGGGTGTTCCCATTAAACTGGACTGGATGAGGCTCTTTGGGTCTTCCCATCCTGGCCCTTTCCAGCGCAGACAACGTGTCCTCCAATCCTCTGTCACCAGGCTCTGCTTTAAGAGCCGTTAGTGGTTTTTCACGTCGTTACCCACATATGGAGTCTGCTCCACAGCCTCTCTGCTTTGATACCAGAAACCTTCTCCTAAATTTCTAACCTCCGTGGAGGCGCAGGTAGCTGGTGCTTAGATGTTGCAGGCCCAGCTTGCTCCCAGAGCCCTTTTTTGCCTCTCACTTGAGCAGCATAATCGTGTAATTTACCATCAGTAGTCTCAATTTCACCTCTCACTTCTCATAAACAAGMGGTTTTCTTTTAGTATATATGCATTTATTTGCCAACGCAGTTTTCCCTTTGGTAACGTCACCCTCATCCATCAGTGTGTTTTTTCAGTCTGCCTCGACATTTCTTGTCTTTCCCTGCCATGGACTGTCCTGAACTGTCAGGATGTCCTGAACTGTCAGGATCTCCTGACCCTGCTGGTGMAAACGTCCTCGCTGCCCCAGATCAGCTCTCCCGGCTCCTTTGTGGACATGTCCTGGTCAGCAATTACTGCATTTTATCACACAAGCAGGACTGGTATTGACCTGCTCGTTATTTTAGGAGAATAAAGTACTCAGCAAGGTCATTCATAGCACTCARAATAATGCAGAGAAGTTGGAAATGAAGCTTTGTGTTGTTGTCTCATCGTCCTTGGTTATCAACCCTTTTTTTGGAGCCCTTTGCCCTCCATGGGAACCATCCTTGTCCATTTACCCTCTCATGSTTATTAAACATAAAAATCAGACCTGAGAACCATAATGAGACCCATAGATGGAAACTATTCCCTGTCTGATGTGTCCAAAACAACACTACTGTGCCCCACTATTTACTCCAGTAGCTAAATAAAAGCTCAGGGGACTGACTTGTSGTGCCAGTTTTTAAAATCCCAACACTTAAGATATATAAGGAGCCCTGCTTCCCATCAGCAGGAATAAAGTTGGACAAAACTCAGAATTAGAAAGAGTTTGTGGTTTTTAATCTGGCYAGTAATCGCTGCTCTCAGGCACCACAGCCCAGGGCTCTAACAAAAGATCAGCACAGGAACCATTAAACACTGAATTTTCCCAGTGCACTGCAAATGCACATATAAACACTGAGTAACCTTAGGCTTAATCAGGGTTCAAAACACAGTTAAGCACCTCTTAAAACACTTTTTTGTTTACACTGCTGCAGCTTAGGCTTGCATTTCCTTGCATGGCACCAGCCACATTTGCAGGCTTAATTTTTAACCAGGGCTGAACAAGAGCGCAAGAATCGCTCTTTGATAGAAATCAGGATATTCTAAGAGCACGTGAATACCACAAGGGAAAATGTGARGGGAAAAACCCTTGCAATTAGAAAATCAGTGCAAAAACTAAAACTGCTCTGCATTTCCCCAAGCATAGCCATGGATTATTCAGGCTGCAGGAGCAGGAGGATCGTGTGTCCTTCACACTTCCATCAGAATGGCCAACAGCAATGGCTGTCCCCACGCCCAACAGTGCCCTGCTGCAAATGCGTGTCCCAGCACAAAGTCTGGTTAAATCTAGCAGCAATAAATAATAAAAATACTAATGCAGGTAGCAGCTCTGGTGCAGATGTCAGCAGGGTGCTGGCCAACAAAGGAATGGTCATTTGGGCCGTGATGRCAAATATTTGATCTGATTTCTCGAAGAAGTCGATGGTTTCATGGGGCCAAATTAAAGCGATTTGTGACCTCCCTCCCCATGCAGACCTAGAGGTGTTTTATACACACRGAAACCAGCACAGCTTTTCTTTAGATATTCAAAGCAATCACTGTAAGGGGATTTTTAATGTTGATTTTTTTATACCAGCATCCTCAAACCCCTCTTAGCTGCGAAGAGAAGCTGTTCTCTCACGGAGAGGTGATGGCGGGAATGCACGAGGCGGCTTTCCCGGCTCCCTCTCCCGCAATCCCGCCGATCCTGCTCCTCAGGACTGGGAATGCTGTKAAAAGCTGCAGGAGGGGAGTCACCAAGCCCACCAGTGCCTGCTCTGGCGGGGGGATCTCGTGCGCTCGCCGCTGATTAGGCTGCATTATTTCTATTATCCTATTGGGCTTCCCACTCGGAATAGAGGCACTTGCCCTTATTTGAAGCCAGCAGACACCAGGAGAATTTGCTGATTGCTAATGAGAAAGCGAAGGTTTTGTTGATATCATCTGGGAYGTTCTTGCTGTGGTCTGCTATTAAGATCTGGAGCTCTACATAACACACCATATTAAGCAGGCAGTGACTTTATTATGGGATCAGTATAACTTTTCATGTCTGGTGTACTCCTAAAGCCTAGGCTAAAACACCTTTTTCCAGAATATGAAACATAATATCTTGGTGCTAGCTGCATTATTTAAAAAGGGGCAATGTGGTTCATAACTTTACATTTATTGCATACTTTTAAGCCACTTGACCCATATAAATATTACTATAGAGTTGCCCTCAGTTATTAAATTCTTATTGCTTATAAAAAGGGCAGCAGGAAGTATATAATCTATAGACTAAGGTGTGTTTTTTTTAAGGGGGAGAGGGAAGAATSAAAAAAAAAAAGGGAGGAAGGCTGGAAACAAATGTGTTTTGATCCYGTCCATAGCCTTGAAGTCAAAACTTTTTTCCCCCCAGCTTAAAGCAAAAGTCTGTTTATTTAAACTCCAAGAATCAGATCCTGGCATAGCAAGTCGGTCCCTACCTTCTTGAAGTCGAAGTGGAAACCCCACCTCTTAAAAGAAATCATTTGCAGAAACTTTCCGGTCTTTATTGCAGGCAAGGCCAGGTAGGAACAGGACAGGAGGATTTTCCAGCGGTCCCACACAGCCCCCGGTTGCACACTCACCCCTCGGGCTGTGGCTTGCACACGTGTGCCTGCATGACAGCGAGGACAACACATTAACATAGGTAATTTCACTTCAGAGTTGCTTGGGGCAGAACCTCTAGACCTAGAGGTTACTGCTGTCAAAGTAGGACCTTTTTCTTCCTGTCACTTCTTTCAGAGATGAAGGGAAAGATTTCCCTTAGCCTACAGCATTTAGCGTGCAAACGCTGCACCACAACATTTTGAAACTATAGAAATCATGAAACCAGCCTGTGACCTTCCATTTCAGTGACAGTACAGGAATCCCTTGAGCAGCAGAGGCATCCTCTGATATTTGGAAAAGTGTCATGTTTTCTTTACAGAGAAAACTGTCATATTGTTGTTGGCATAAAATACAACACTTCCTGGAGTTGTGATTTCCTTGTTTGCTACAAAATGTCACCTGGGCAACTGACATGTTTTTGTTTTGCTTAGAGCAACTTCCCACTTATGATATTCAAATCGAGTTGATATTGATACCTTAAGCTGCGCTGAAAGGAGCGGCAATTACAGGCGTCTGAAATTCCKGCAGAAAAAGGCAGTTTAGCTAAAAGACACGG
Source organism: Amblyornis subalaris (assembly GCA_018881555.1). NCBI lineage: Eukaryota > Metazoa > Chordata > Aves > Passeriformes > Ptilonorhynchidae > Amblyornis > Amblyornis subalaris. The sequence goes on from JACAXG010000093.1 coordinate 1,792,724, forward strand.
ACCCTCCCGACAGTGGCAATCGGGCTGCAAGTTAAACACAGCCCTTATATAATTTGCAGCCTATTGATGTGCCAGGCAGTTAATTCTCCAGCAGGAAAAAGTCTCGGGAAGAAGCAGGCGCAGATGAATGAGATGCTTCCCCAAAATAAGCAATGGAGTGTTCACTGGAAAAAAAAAAATAATAATAAAAGAAAGCAGAAAAAAAAAAAGAAAAACAAAATGCTCAGCCTGAAGCGATAAGTAGAGCTGACTAGAAAAGTACGGGGCTTTTAAATCATCCCTGCGCTCACATTTTACGGCACTGAAGGATTTTAATCTCAGCCAGCATAGCCTTATTCCAGCAGTGCTTTTTTGGGAACAACTTTAACCTTTAGGTCAGTAGGATTGCTTGGCTTTAAACACCAGAGGGGTTTTTTTTGACATAAATAAATTGAGAGGAGTTATGTTTCTATTTTTGACTGTATAATTTTTTATTTCTAATTTTTAATATCACAAGAAGCAAGTTTGCCTGAAATTAAGGGTGCCGAGAGGTGTCACTTCTTTTTGCGGAACTGAAAGGAAGAAAATCATATTTACGTTTTAAAAAACTCCAAATGTTTTCCAATCAAGAAAATATTAACTTTTTAATTACACAACACTGCCATAGGTAGCAAAGTTAAATCACCAGCTGAAATCACGCAATCTGAAACAGCAGATGATCTTCAAATTGTGTTTAGTAGATGAGTGCTGGAATATTYGAGAATATTTAATATTTTCTCCGAGGTTTCTTTGCTAAAGATGTTTTAATGCAAAAGCAAGGAAAAAGTGTTCACCTTTGATCTGGGCAGAGGAAAGARAGCTGAGTTTATTGCTTTCCAGTAAGTACCTAATGATGCCAGTTTTGACGTGTGGGTGTAAAATATAAACAAACTTGAGTACACACATGGAGATCTGTATGTCTAGATATGTTTATCTCTAAGTATTACAGAGATATTCTCTGTAGGAGCTCTGAGTGAAGCTACACAGATGCAGAAACAATAATTACTTCTCCACAGAAACAAAAAAAAAAATCCTTTTTAAGGCAAAAAAAGAGCCTATTGTGTTTGATGTTGTAACAGAAAAAAAACCACCACTATCCTAAAATTATATCTATTTAGCAAATACTCTGCTTCATTTAGGAACTCTGCCTTTTAAATGAACAAGCAAATTTTTAACAGATTCGCATGTTTTGTAAAATATGTCAAACAAACCAAAGAGAAGGTCTCCTAATTACTCATCAAACAGCCTGCAGTCAGCAGGGAATGCAGCCGCAGTGATATGTTGCACTAATGTTAGGGCAGACCCGAAATATTTCCTCTTGGAAAATAACAACAGCAGCAGCAGCAGCAGCGGCGGCGGCAGCAGCACCAGCTCGGCAGCGCCTGCGGCTCCATCCTGCCAGGACGAGCCTGTGCCGGGCACGGGAGCATCCCAGGGGGTCAGCTGGGGGCTTCGACTGAGCCTCACCCAGCAGCCACCTCACACTTTTTTTAGGGGGGCTTTAAAGCCGTGGTGTTTTGTGTGCAAGTGATGAGCAAAGTTTTGTGTTCACTCAGCTTCTTTTTTTTTTTCCTCCCCTTTTCTTTCCTTCTTTTTATTAAATATCTGCCCCAGCTAATTAGAAAATATGCAGAACGGCTTGCTGGTTTGAAATGTGGAGTTGTGTTAGAGCCTGTTTGGTAGGAACGGGAGAAAAGTCCCCATCAGGCACATTAATGACCGTCCCTTTTAACAAAGCTGCTCCCTGCTCTCGGCGTTGGAATCCATTTGAAAATAAGAATACTGCCGAATTAGTGGCCTTCCTTTCACAGGCAGGACGATGTTATCTGATATTAGATATATACGGATTCTGCTGGCACGGCAATCAGAGCGAAATTCCTTATTCCTGCGTAATTGCTATAAYGCAGGGCCCTCTTATCCTGCTCTCCCTCCTCAGCCAAAACTCTGAGTCACTTTGGATTTTTTTCTGAGCAGCAGCTCTGGCACAGGGCTCACGGTTTGTAACTCTTCATGTCTCCCCTAAAGGGAGCAAGAGATGTTTGGCATCTCCCCAGCACGAGGCATTTTTAAAGGTGTGTTTAAGATGTGTGTGTGTGTGTTGCATAGTTAAGGGTAGTGAGTAAAGGTTTGTGAAAATCCACAGCCTAAAGTGGTCTGACCCTCGTCAACTCCCAGCCTCACTCCTCCTGTTAGTAAATTTAGAGAGCTCAGATTGCCAATCTGGAGTCATTTACATGGAATAATTAATCTGATGTGCACCCCAATAGCAGCAAACAGAATCAGGCCCGTATTTGCACCTTAGCCAAGAGCAGGATCTGACCCGTAATTTCCACTCTGCTCTGATTTATTCTGTAATTCATATTTTCAACAATATGCAATCCATTAGCAGTACRGAAAAACACGCAGTAACTACTTGGGTGGACTCAGGGTTCTTGGGTTGCTCACGGACAGATGGCTGGGTCTGTGATGTTTCTGGTTTATTTTCCCCCCGCACTTCGCTCTCGGTTCTGTCGGAACCGGTTTACTGCTTCCATAGGATTTTTAAGATAAGTAGAAGGATTATTGGTCACACTCCTTGGAATTCATCACGGAGCGGRGCCGGCTCTGACTGCAGCTCGTTATTTGTTGCATCTCTCCAAAGTGGAAAATGTTCAGGACACGCTCCCTTCAAAGGTTTGCAAGGAGGAAAACAGTCTCAGCAGAATCTGCCTCCGCATCAGCTCCTGGAGGGTCCTTAAATAACTTCTCTCCAACGTGGCAATATTTCAATATCTGCTAAGAGATCCTTGTTAACAGGAGGGACCCCGGATCTCATAACTGGGTTTTTATTACAAATCCCAGGGATGTTTGCTCTATAGATACAAAAGAAAACTTCTGCTCTCTTGACTTTTTTTAAGGTAAATGTTTCAGGGGTTGTGTTTTTTAAACCATGTATATTTGGTAAATGCAATTCCCTGCCTTCTCCTAGCGGAACTTTATTTTCTTCCTTTATAGTAATATATAGATCTGAAATTCCAAGGGTTTCTGGTGCTTTTCAGCTGTCACCTCAAGTCAAAATCATGGAGTTCAGCTATAAAAAAAATTGTATATAATAAATTTAACTTGACCTAACTGAAGGCTTTTAAAGCGAGCAGGTATTTTTGACATTTGAAAGAGAATATTACTACGACTGTATTATCCATGTATCTCCTTGCTGCTGTTTATCCCACAAAAAGACCCCACACTGCTACCCAAAACGTGGCCTGAAGTTCAGCCCCCGCTCCCACCAGTGACAGACGGCGCTTCGGACAATGCACTTTGTTAAAATGGAAAAGACACTTTGCAGCGTTTCAGGTCATAAACTGAGACCACAGAACGTGATATCCAATCCCACCTATGTCTGTCCACGGATATTGTTGGATAGTGGAGGGACCCCCCCCCCCGTTTTTGCAGCATCCCACACGGTCCCGAGCGACCCCTCASCCCAGGCTCCGGATCAGCCCCTCTTCAGCTCTTACCGGGCGATTTTCCCCACCCAACTAAACTTTCGTACTCGAGTTCAAATTTAATCAATTTTTTGTTTTGCAGCCTTTTGTAGATTGAGTCTTTTGTTAAGAAAAGGACGTCTTGTTTCCCAAACACGCCGGGAGGAATCGCTGGCATCAGAGTGCCACCAAAAGGCAGCAGAGGAAATCGGCAGGCAGGCGCTGACCTTTGCAGAGACAGCTAAGGTTATGCACATAACATTTGCTTGTTTACTTTGCAAAATAAGCAATGAGTTGGAAACTCCGAGCTTAGCAAGCGTCTCGCTACACCTGAAAAGCAACACTTGACAACAACAGCCAAACCCCACGGTCGTTGCTCGGTCTGCTGTTGCGGTGGGTGGAAGCTGTTACCCGCTCCCCTCTATATCTATCATGATGCAACTTTAATAACGTTAGCCAAGACTGCTCAGAAAATCACAGCTGTAGCTGGAGGCGAAAGGGAAAGAAAAAAAAAAAAAAAAAAAAAAGAGGGGAAAAAAAAAGAAGAAAAGAAAGAAAGGGGGGGGGGTGAAAAAAAAAAAAGCTAAAATGAGGTGCTTCTCCCAAGCCTCACCTAGTGAGCTGAGTATTGGCTTATGCGTGAGAATAAGCAAACGAATCGATCGCTGCAGTAGGTTGATGGCTACTGGTCGTTTTGATGGATATGACGGTAAAAAAAAAGTCCAGATTGGTTCACAGTGGACCTCAAACCATGTCAGCTAAAACCAAAGAGACAAAAAAGTGACAGCTGCGGAGAGTACACTGCAGGCAGTCAATGGTTCCTGTGATTTATTGTTCCATCTGCCTTGCCGCTGTGAGGACAAGTTCCCCCTGATTTGGTTAAAATGAAAAGGACCTCAGAGAGCACAACGTGTTTTTTGAAAATGTGCAGAAACTATTTTTTTATTTCGTGATTTATGTGCCTTTCCCCCTCCATAATGTTTGCACCAATTGTTACCCAATAATGCTTACTGAAAAATGTGAAGCTTCCCAACCACTAAGAAATCCTCCAGACCGCCCCCACCCCTCCACCCCAGCACAAAAAGAGAGGGGAAAAAAAATAAAAGAAGGGGGGAAAAAAAACCTGCAGAGGGAAAAAAAAAAAAAATACCTGCATAAATAACCCACGCTGTCAAAGCCAAGGCAGAAAACTAGTTTGTCTATTTTTTAACCTTCCTGCTTTCCAATTAACAGCCGTGTTTCAGAGCCTGCCAGGCTGCGAGGTGGTTAAAAGCCGGGCTCAGCAAAGGCTGGTGTGTAACCATTTAATATATCAGAGAGTTCTAACCCCGATTATAAATTTGCCTGAGCCACCCAAGTGCTGTGGCCAAGAGTTTCCCACTCCAGAGGGTAACACCGGAGTGGAGGGGACAGAGGGGACGGAGCTTTCGCTGGCTTCACACACCAACTTTTTTCGCCGTTTCTGACTTGAAAAGGAACATTTCCTTCATGCAGTTGATGTAGCTTATTACCCCATTAAAGAGAAGCACCACACGACACTTCTGTCAGGGTAACACCGAGGCCTAATCAACACTTGGAGGTGTAACACAACACAAATAATCTCGCTCCTCGGGGAAGCCGGAGTAGCAGCCTGAGAAACGCTCCGGCTTTTCCCCGGGAGGATTCAAGTATGCCATAGCAGAAATATGGTTAATGTTTTAATACATTTATGGAGCATAAATCATAAATGAAGCATTAAGCATCCGGTGCTCTCTCAAAAGTTTGAACAAATACAGGCAAATTGAAGGAATCTGGTAGAGCGCGGTATCGATAATTTTCCATGTGTGTCACGCAGTGGGAAAAGATGGACGCGGGGCCTCGGAGCCCCGCCGCCTCCTCGCATTCATTATGTCCCCCACTTAGCGCCGGCTGAACCAGGAACCCACAAGAAGCCAAGGGAAGGCTCTTCCTCTCCCCCTCCAATAAATGTTTCATGCAGATCAGCAAATTTTCAGCAAATTTCCCATGAAAAGGCCGGCGGGGGCCCGCGGTGCGCGGCGAGGAGCGGGGTCCCCGGCGGCCTGACCCCGGCAGCGGCCGCTTCCTGGCTCCAGGTTTCCTTCGGCCTCGCAGGTCCAGCCCGGTGTCAAAAGCTGGCCTTGTCTCCTGTCTCAGGATGTTGGTTTTACCTCTCAAGTGTTTCCTGAATTTGCAAAAATTCTTGGGGTTTGGTTTTTTGTTGTTTTTTTGTTCTTTTTTTTTCTGGCGGCTGTCTGCGTGTTCAAAAGCCCTTTACCTTTGCCGGGGAGGGAGAATAAAGTATAAATATGGTGGGAAAAAGAAGAATGAAAAAAGAAAAGGAAAAGAAAAGCAAGAGAAAACAAGAAGGAAAGAAAGAGAGAGAGAAAGAAAAAAATTTCTTAGTCGCTACTGTTGAGCAGGGGGTTTTCTCCCGGGACCAGTTCTACTTTTGGAACATGTTATTGTCAGGCAGAGGTCAACATCTTTTACCTCTTTTTTCCATTATTCAAAATAAGTATTGATGTTATGTTTTAGCTATTTAAAAGCCAGCTGCCTTGCTCATTTCAGATATTTTTCCTGGTATTATTGTATGTGGTAATAGCTGGCCTGTGTATCGTCTTTCACAAAATCTACCCTTTCAGGGTCTCAGTCTTCAAATGATATCAATCAAAATTTATGCAATTCAAAATCCATATGTATAGAGTCCCAGTTCACCTCATTTAATGATAATAGTAAACCACATGTTGTGTACATGTCTGAAACACTTTTCTAGTTCTTGACTGTATTAACCCTAGGGGCACTATGTTTTTGTACAGCTTGCCCAACTGAGCAGCATAATATATTGATTAATACTTGGCAACAACTGCATTCTTGAATAATAAAACCATGAACAAGGTAAACGTGTACTAATAAAACAAGAAGAGTGTCAATATTATTTGGGGATGTATGTTAATAAAAGATGCTAAAGAACAGGCGAGCCCCCACAATTAACAAAGCTCGGTGCCTGAAGCTGCTCCCAGTTCCAGCCCCGTGTGATGTCGTTATCCGAGAGCCTCCTCGCCTACCTGGGCATCCGTGAGGCGGCCACAACAAATGCTCCATATTTATGGGGGCTGCGTCCAGCGCTCGGGAAAAAAGTTCGGCCCTTCCCGTTCTGCAAAAGGCAAATTAAAATTAACAACATTTCATTGTTACCCCGATTCTTCCCGGGCAGAGCCCGGTGCGGGTATCGCCGGCAAAGCCTGCGAACAGTAACKGATTTTGCAATAGAATTTGCCTCTTACAGGCTGCATTATTTACTTAAGCTTTAATATACAGTGGGAAATAAGATTTGCTTTCATGGAAAAACACTACAACATTTGGCAAAGGAAGAGCCGAACGTTCTCCTTAATTTGTTTTGGCAACTCTGAAAAATAGATCCCATTACGCTCACGTTTGCATTCCAGAAACATAACAACAAATGATCATTTTACAAAAATCAAGATATAATTAAAAATAGGGGGATATAATAAGCAGCAAGTGAAGGCAGAAGAAGGAGGGGAGACAGGCTGGAAAGCAATGCTTTCARCACTGGGGATGGCTGAGGAGGGGAAAAAGCAAAGGACACCAGCTGAAAAGCCATTGCCAGAGCTTATTTATTTATTTTGGGGCTGAGGGAGGGGGGGAAACAACGGAGGAGGGAAGGASTTGGAAGTCAAAATTGTTTAGCAAACAGTTAAAATAGTTTCATGCCTTTTTCTTTCTTTTTTTTTTTAAAAGAAAGACAATATTTAAACACAGGTTCACATTCATATTTCAGTCGTTTGACTTTGGTGGGAAAACAAATATTGAGGAATTAAACACAATTATGGTTTGATTAACTGGAGCTRGTTCCTAAAACCACAAGGTAGAGCAGCAAGATTGCATCTGTGTCTTCCCTCAATGCCATCCACATGAGTCACAGCGAGGCAGGAAAGCTGTTGACAAATTAATACTTTAAGAAAATAAACTATGGTCATGTTGAACATAGAGCAACTTTATCCTGATTAATTTGTGTTGGAGTGGCTCCAGCCCCCTTTACAAAGCCGCGCAGTTTGTACAAATGTAATTTCCTAATATTTACACGAGGAAAGCCTCAGCCGTTAAGCTTTGCCTCCAGTGTGAGTTTTGTGGTTAGTAAAAAGACAATAAAAATACAGAGAGGTAATTGTAAGCACATTTGGAAAAAAAAAAAAAAAGGAGAGAGAGAGAGAGAGAGTGGGGGGGAAAAAAAATCCCTGCTTCTCTCCACTCCTCCTGGCAGAGCCCTATAAAAGTGGCGGTGCTGCGGCGCTGGCGGGGACGCGGTGCCAGCGGCCCCGGCGTGGGGCTCAGCATCACCCAGCGCTCCCAGCCCGGCACCCCCGGCCCTGCTCCAGCCCGGCATTCCCGGCTGGAGCTGCCTGCCAGCGCCCGCCGCTCCAAACYCCTTCTGCAGCCCGACGAGCCTCGTCCCACGCTCTCTGTCATTTTATGTCTTTATTTAAATGGAACATCAGGCGTTGGTACAATTGTCTAATTTAATAAATATGAGGAGGGGAGATGCGGTTAGAAGTGTTGCTTTGTTTGAGGAATATTAAAAATAACCTTTAGTTTTAATGAGATTTTAGGCCCCCCCCCCCCATCAGTTTACACAATTTTCCAGATGCAAAATGAGCTTTTGGCTGTAAAATATTTTATCACATTGTCTTACACAATAAAGATTAGATGTTTTCGCTCTCTCTCAACTCCGCCGCAATTATTTTTTAGTGTTTGCAAATCATAATATCATTTAAAAACCATATTTTATACCTCATCTAAAATACTTTTATAGCAGTGTGATGAAAAAAACCCAACACAACATCTATTTAACTACTCTTTTTAAGTGGCTGTAATATGCTTTGGTATAATTTCCCAGAAAAAGGCACAGCTAAAAAAGCTTAGCTCTTCTTGAAAACAAATCTCCCAAGAAGCATCTTTGCAAAAAATCCCCAGAATTGAATTCCCCTGGCTGAAGAGCCCAGAGAGCCTGAATATAAAAATAGTAGCCCTGTCATTTCACATTCATTAAGTGTGAAACTCAGAAATTAATAATGTAAAAATATGCTTTTTAATTAGTCTTACATTCTGCCCAATGTACTTAAATGGGATCAGCAGCTCCCTAATGATTTTTTTCTTAATAAAGTATTAGCCTGTGATGCACTGGGGTTGACAGGTATGATAAACTGGAAAGTACTTTTGGAGGCGTATGAATGATACCAAAATAGTACTCTCCCATTTAAATGTAATTAACATCAGGGAGCAATATTACATGAGGAGAAGCCTGCAAGATTTTTATTTCAGGGTATTTTTTTTTTTTTCATTTCTTGTTTTATGAGTAGTTTGATGATTGCAGCAGTGATTTTATAATTTAATTACCTTTGTTGAAAGCTAAGCTTTTGCTAATAGCAGGTCAACAGGATCATAAAGCAGCCTTCAAAAATATTAAGAAGGAGGTAAATCCCCTTAGCTAAACCTACACAATAAGAACGCGGGTGCGCATGTGTGGACGCAAAGGATTTTATGGATGTATGGATATACAGACTCCACGCCTGTTCCCCTGTTATTTGTTTACTGTGCTATTGCAAATCAGTATTTACTCTCCAAAGGGGTCTGTTTTACATTAATTATATTTTTAAAAAACTACAGGGAAAAAGGAGGGGAAAAAACAGAGAAAAATTCTTAAAAAGATAAATTTTTAAAAGAGATTTTTTTAAAAAAAGAGAGAAAAAAAAAMCAAAGAGAAGGGGGAAAAAAAGGGAAAAAATAATAAAACAAGAAAGTTGTGGAGAAACCCATCTGCCACACCGTGGATTTTCCTAGAACTCTGACCAGGACGCTCAGGCCCTGTCCTTCCACCACCCCTTCCGCAAACACTTTGCGCTTTTCCCGTTTCCAGAGCAGCCGATCTTACACCAGGAGATAAAAGATCACTGTTGACCCGCGCTGCTTGCGCAGGAGTATTCCCCAACTTATTTGTATGCCAAATGTCACTTGTGTTTACTGAAGAATTTCGTCTCATATCTCGGAGTCACAGCGCTCCCCGAAGATGCACTTGCCATAGGGTAAACAAGCAGGGAGGAGGGCAGCATTCCCAGCTCCCTCCTTCCCAAAGCGAAGGCTCCTCCATGGGCATCACCTTCCCGAGCACAGCCTGACATTTCTCTGTCTCCAGGCTGGTGGATGGATGGGTTGAGGTGCTGGGTGACAGAAATGGCTGGGGACATGGATGCACTTTGGCACTGGGGAAGTGGCTCCCTGTGCCTCCTGCCCCACGTCCAACTCCTCTTCTCCACCATGGTTCCAAGCTGGAATAAAAGGAAACTTGGAGCTGGCCAACCTAACCAAGAAAAATTATGGTCAGGTTATAGGTGATGAAGAGGACTTTCTATTTTCATACTGGTTTTCTTTCGGTTTATGTGAAAATGACCAATCCAACAAAGAAACAAACCAAACAAAACCCAATTTTTTGGTTCTTGTTTTTTCCTCATTCTTCCATTACAAACRCATCCTTCAAGGCTGATCCTGCTCCTGAATAACCCAACCAAACCGGAAGGTCTTAGGCCAGGTGAAGCACTCATCCCACGGCCAAGGTGGGGTCAAATGTCAAGGTACAGGCATTCAGAGGAGGTTCAGGTTGKACATCAGGAAGAATTTCTCCATGGAAAGGGTTGTCAGACATTGGAAGGGGCTGCTTAGAGAGGTGGTGGAGTCMCCATCCCTGGAGGTGTCCAAGGAAGGACTGGACATGGCACTCAGTGYTCTGGGCTGGGGACAAGGTGGGGGTCRGGCACAGCTTGGACTCGATGACCCTGGAGATCTTTTCCCACCTTAATGACTCTGTGATTCCCCAGGAATACAGTGCCACACTGTTATCCCAAAGATGTGGGGTGAGGGGCCCAACTGGTGCCCTGCTGGCAGCAATGCCACACGGGAATGCAGCTGCATCCCTCCAGCACATCCATTTCTCCTGCTTTGGTAACTTCCAACGTCCTTTAAAAATGCGATCATGAAATGTCATTTCTTTTCTATTTATCTTGGCGCTACAAAACTGCCCAACTATTGGCTGTACGTGAGCTCTTTTATAATATTTTTCCAATCACAAACACCATTCCATTGTTCCCCGGGGATGCCCGTGATGGATCTAGCTATCTATCTATTTACGCGTTCATGAATCAAATCGCCGGAGTGGAGAAAGTTTGGATAATCTATAGCTTTCATGAGATTTCACCCAACTTACACTTCACGGGGGAATTCCAGGAGTGTGACGTTATCTGCACCCCTCTCCTCTTTTCCCGTGTGATTTGCTGGGCTGTCCAAAATGCTCAGCTCGCCCCAAAACCCAAGCTTAAAATGCACGTCCAGCTCCCAGCCTGCAAAGGGAGTTTTCCAGGAGCGGGGATGTTTTAATGGGCGGCTGAATCAGAAACTAATCATCCGAACTGCCCTCATGTAAACACGCGCTGGAAATTTTATTACGGGGATATTTGGGGTTTTCCTGATAGAGAATAAAAGACAAATAATCGAACTTATTGGAAAATATTTACATAGGGCCACACAGTGCAAACCTTGGGAAAGCTGAACGGTATTTACTCAGAGGAATAGCCCCGGTGCAGGCGGAGGAGCGGATACTGCTCGGCTGCCCGGGGAATTGGAGGGAGTTTGTCTGAGTCAGACATGCCGGCGATGGCCCCACACTGGGGCATCATAATGCTTTAATTAATTAATGTCTGTAAACTGTTTGGTGATCTTGGGATGAAAGGAGTTCTGGAAATGCCAGGTATTATTGAAAATTAATTACGCCAGCCTTCCCCCCAAATCTTGCTAAACATATTTCATTTTTTAATCTATCCTGCTGCTTTAATAAAGCTCATTGCAGAATTATTTTCTGCTAAATATTAAAGGAAAAAAATAGAACTATTTAAGCAGTGGATTGAGCCGCAGCAGAAGAGATTGTACAAAAGCCACGTTTTGGGGGACAAAGTCTCCATGTGTGAGGGAGGGACAGGCAGAGGATGCCATGGTGGAGATGTGCTCAAAGGGCTCAACCTGTGTGTCCCCATCATCCCCCTCAGTGGCCAAGCCAACCCTGGCCTTCACACGGTGCTGGAGAACCCCACTCCCACAGGGACACAAAGCTATGGGAGAGGTAGGACCAGTTTGAGGGATCCAAGGACAACACGGACTGTTCCAGCCACCGCCACGTGTCGGCAAATCAATCACACTAAATGCTATTCATCATTCAGTCACAGGAGACAGAACATGTGTATTATTTATACAAGTCTGAAATCATTTGGTGTTAGTTACTGAAGAGTCACCTTCCACATCATCGCCGAGCAAAAGTCCTGGAAGAGACTCTGTCCAAGCCTCACCAGGCACAGTCCAGGTACCTGTGAATGCATGGTCAAAACAATAAACTACAACAAATAAAATGGACTTTATTACAGTTTGGGGTTTTTTTTCCAAAAAGCTTTCTATATTTTAATTTGTGTAACATCAATTAATGATTTTGTTATTGTTTATTTATAAGGGCCAGGTCTATGTCTGTCTTGGGTGTTACAAGACTGTGGTAGAGTTGGAGCTTCTTTCAACTCTCCTTGAGGCAAATCACCCCTTCTACTTCTGTGAGCAGACAAAGCCCGTGTCTAACACACATCTCCTGGGAAGTTCAGGGGGAAGATGGATGGAAAATGTCCCAGTGAACTTTCATACCTCCAAAATGACCCCGCTCTGTACTGTGCAGAGGTGTGGACCTTGCAATCACCTGTCTTCTCCTAGAGCATCCCTCCCCATTTTTCTTGGAGCAATTTGAGCTTGCTGAAAATAATAAAGAAAAAGTTGTGTTTGTAGGGCCTCCATGGTTACTCCTGCTAGAGCAACCACCAACACTGACCTCTCCTCCTCCTCCTCCTTCTCCTTCTCCTCCTTCTCCTTCTCCACAATATGTCTTCAGCCATGATTGAATGGAAGCAGGAACTTCCATTCCGCTCCTACAACTTCTTCCCACAAATTCTGCAAGAGATGAAGTCCTTCTTTATGATCCCATGTGAAATCCACAGGTCARGTGTCACCTATTACCAATTTTCCACAGAAAAACGCGTGTTTCACCAAATCTTCCTCTGGCTACTTCTGAAACTGAACAGCAGATGGGGCTACAGAAATCATCACATTTTAAAAAAATATATGAAAACCAGCCTTTTACATTCTGAAAAGCAATTTATTCTACACCATTTCAAAAAATAAATAGGATTCTCYTTTTCTGTTTTAAGACATCAATGAATCTGTCTCATAATGGGCTTTTGTAAACCGATTATCCTTGATAATCTCATTAGCTGAAATTATTTTACTTTTCCAACATGGTAGATTTTTAAATACCTTTTATTTCAGATCCCTCTGGGCACGTTGCAGCGAAATTTACTATTAAGCAAAATAATTATCTATCTCAAACCTTAATGCTAAAAAGTAGAAAAATAAAATAATTACAATCTAAGGGCAGATATTAGAGTGGAGAAAGTGCAAGAAGGTACGAGGAGAAAAAGGGAAATTTCCACAAGCAGGCAAATATCTTCTCGTTATTAATAAATAAATCATACTTGTTTCCTAGGAATATAAAGAAGCAAATAGTGGTTGAGGTAAGTGACAGGGTTTGTGTTGAGGTGGGCTTTGCACCTCCCGTGGTGAYGTGGAGCATCAGCAGCGCGGTGGCTTCGTGTTTGGGAAGGACGATGCTCCTCCAGCTCCCACCAGCCAGGAGCTGCATCACCCACTTCCCATCCACACCYGAGCAATTAAGAAATGTGAGTTGTTTCAAAATCAGCTTAAACCTGAGGGGTTTTTTTTCCGTGTGGAAGTTTGCAGCTGTAATGGGATTACGGTGTCGGCAGAGGGAGGGAAGTTTGCAGCTGTACTGGTTCGGGGGGTAGGAAGCAGCTGTTAAAATAGAGGACTAATGGTGATTAATTCTTATTATGTGTTTGAAGATCGCACAATGAGTTCAGGACCYAAACCCTCCCGCAGGGAATAAACTGAAGGAGGAGGATTTAAAAAGAGGGAAAATAGAAGGGGAATTTTAATGTACATTTGGCCTAAATGGCCTGGTCTTAAGTCACTTTATTAATATTTAAGTGTAATTTAAATCAACATTATTAAGACAAAAAATATCTAGCTTGGGAARYCTGAAATTCATGCRTATTCAGGCAGGTTGGGAGATYACCTGTGCTTCCTCAAAAGTGCACRTGCCAGGACTGGCAGGGGAACATCCCTTCGGCTCGTGGCGTTGGGGACGGGCACCGTCACACACCGACGGCTCCGGCATCGGAGAACCTCCTCATTCCCACCGCCCTTCCCCAGCAGCACCGTGCCCAAACCACAACGGGAAGAGCTGGGAAAAGACCCCATCCCACCCCTGCATCCACCACCCCGGCGAGGGATGCTGGTGGGGACAGCGACGAGGCGGAAGCAACGGGAAGAGCCCAACCTGGGCTCCGCGCGATTTGCAGCCTCYGGGGAACCTGCAGCACTTCCCAGTTCCAGGACAATTCACATCGGAGCCAGGTTATTTGCTGCAATATTGTGGCCGGGTCCTACAGCCGGTTTGCAGGGGTTGGTGATGTGCTGGGTGTGCTGGGGCTTCCCCAGAGCACAGCAGGTAGAAGATATGAGATTTCTATTTATATACCACAGCCTGGCCGGGAGAGTGACAAATTAACAGCAAAGGTACGGGGAGAGAGAAGCAGCCTGGAAAGGCAGGTGGGGCGGGAAGGGTCCCTCAAATTCCAGGGAAGTGGTGACCCAGCACAGGCTGCAGAGGGGTCCTCAGAGCATCCAGCCCCTCTTCCCTGGGGAACTTCCCCCAGCTCAGCCATCCTGCCCTTTGAGAATGGGACGTGACTCTCAGGGCCCTCCTGAGGAGAAATAAATGAAGAAAGAAAAAATAAAGAAGGTGAAAGCAGCAACAGGGCAAACTCCAAGATCTGGGGTTTGTTTTTCAGCCAAGGCTTTAATGAGGATTAATCAAATATCGCATATGCACAGAGATTTCCCTGAATTATTAGAGGGCAGAAATGGGTGGGAAAATGAACAAAAAGCTAAACTTCTTTTTTTATGTGAACTATTCCTTTTTGAACTTAAACTTTGAAATCATACTAACCTTTTCAAAGCTCAGAAAGATCACAGAAAGATTTATTTCAAGACCAAATAGAACTTCCTTTACCAAAATAACTCTGCCTGTGATTTTCCTGTTTCCACATTTTTAAGATGTTTTGTTTTCCAAATATGAAAGAATTGACAACAATAACTCAGGACTGTGCACCAAGTGCACCAAGAAATCCTGCCTTTCACATGGCTGCAGCGGATACCCATTCCCAGCAGAGCTGGTTAGTAAATTAAAACATTCCTTCTAGCAGCAACTGATAACTTGAAGCTCATGATGTAGGTCAAAGACATCTGCAGTAAATTATACCCCTCACCACAGGAGGAAGGGGAGCACTTGGGACACGGAGATCGTGTGGATTCCATACTGGAGACCAAAATACACATTTTTRCTCATAGCTGCTGCATAACCAGATACCTCACTTTGGTTACTTTGCACCCAAGTCTTCACGGGTCAGTGATAAAGTTTAGGAGGGATTTATGGACTGAGAGTGAGAGAGAGGGGAGTGGGATAGGACTGGGTTTAAGGGCTGGGTGCTCARCCACGGGGCCCCACGTGCAGCTCAGATGCCCAGAAAAATGCAGGATGGCCTGAAAATTCCTGCGATTTGGTTTGCTGGCTTTGTGGGAGGCTTGGGCTTCAGCAGTGTGTCCATGTTATAATTAATAAGCAATTTCTGTTTGAATGGCGTGTTTTGTCTTCGTTTGAGCACGTTCTCCGCAAAGACAAAGATCAAGACAAACCTACTCAGAACACAACGAAGATAAAAGGGAATCATAAAAAGAGACAGACAGAGGAAAAGAAAGAACAAGGAAAAAGAGAAGACAAAGAACAGGGAGACACCAAAGAGGACACACAACAAAGATAGGCAAAATGAAAAGACAAAGAAAAGTAAAGACAAAGAACAGAGATGATAGAGCACCACAAAATATGCAAGAGAGGCACAAAAGGGAAAAGGGGGGAAAACAGCAACTGAGAACAAAGGGCAGAGAACAGAGCAAGAGCAGAAAAGCACAGGAAGGGAGAAAAATGGGAGAGAATTCAACCAAGATGAGGCGTGAAAAACAGCCCAAAGAACAAGCAAAAATAAACAGAATGAGGAGAGAAAACAGCTAATCATCTTCTGATTTGCATTAAAAAATAAGTCATGGGAACACAGGCTCAGCGACAGAAACGTTGACAAGTTGAATGTCAAGATTTCTCGTGTCCTCTAAATTCAGGCTGTCAGTACTTATGAAACTGGCTGTGGGAGGAGAACAGGAGTGGGGAGCTGAAGGATTAGTGCCTGGTGTGGAAGGAATAGCAGGAACCAGTGCTGGTTACAGAACGGATTTAGAGGGAAGGGCTTGCAAGCAAGAGATGCCCAAAAAGCAGCCAAAATCCCTTTGTAAAGGCAGGAGATCCATTTCCATGATGAGCCAAGAAAATGCTGGTCTCATTCCTTCTGTAGCTTTGAAATACAGGAGTGGCAGATTGTAATATTTCTGTAGGGAGGGTTAGGTTGGATATCAGGGAAAGGTTCTTCCCCCAGAGGGTGGTGGGCACTGAACAGGCTCCCCAGGGAATGGGCACGGCCCCAAGGCTGCCAGAGCTCYGGGAGCATTTGGACAACGCTCCCAGGGATGCACAGGGTGGGATTGTTGGGGTGTCCTGTGCAGGGCCAGGAGCTGGACTCAATGATCCTGTTGGGTCACTTCCAACTCAGGAGATTCTAGGTAGCTACAAAAAATTATATTAAGAAATATCAGCTTTACTGAAGCAGTTCATGAAAACCCAGCCATGGTAGAAATGCCAAGAGTTGTAGGGTTTGAGCTGACCAAAACAGTCTGTATGGAATTTAGAAGCAACATCTAGAGAGGCCACCGAGGCTTCAGTCCTGCTGCAAAAACTGCACCAATAAATCATTCCCAAATCTTGACAATGCGCAAAAAAAATAATTTATAAGAGGTACAGAGGTTCAYGGTGAAAATGAACACTCAGGAGATTTGTGCATGCTACAGAAAGGTAAAAAGGGCTGGAGGATTCTGGGGTTTCCCTGTTGGCAAGAACAGCAGGAGGACACCAGAATGRTGGAGCCAAGCCAGGCACGGAAAAAGTTGCGGCTGCCCCATCCCTGCAAGTGTTCAGGGCCAMGTAGGACAGGGCTTGGAGCAAGCTGGGATAGTGGAAGGTGTCCCTGCCCATGGCAGGGGATGGGACAGGGTGGTCCTTAAGGTTCTTCACCTTTACAGGAACTCCTCACCTCCTCAACGGCCCATTGTGTTTCAAGGCAGAGGCCRTGGGCTGGGGTGGAAATGTCATTTTCCAGATCTGCAATAAAAACCCCTCTGATTTTGTAAAACACCGTTACAAGAAACTCAAAAGGTGCAAGGTCCAGCTTGGTCTCATCAGACCCGATCTCCTGAGAGACCTCTGGGTTTGGTCCTACAGATTTTCTAAAGCATTAGGTAAATTAATGGATCTGTAACAATAAATAATGTTCTCTTTCCTGTTTCTTATAGAACAAGGGAGGCTCTGGAATTTCATCAGCCATACAAATGCAGAATTTGTACAACAAAAGCCTCTTGAGCTGCCACAGCTTTCCAAAACTGAACCTTCAAGGTATTTGTGTCATTTTTCTTACTGAAACACTACTTTTAGTCCTTATACAGGATCAGCTGCCATGAAGRCCTCAACCACACCAATTTTATGTATTTATCCCTGCTGCAGTATGTTGTCTATTTTATTGTCAATCCATGAACATTTCTGTGGAATTTGATGTCACTAATACACAGACCCATACTCCTTGACATTCCTCACCCCTCATTCCGTGGGCTGGCAGTATGGAAAAACTGGTGTGCAGTGGGTTAAACTGCTTCCCATGCTGCTCCTTGGTTATATTTTATTTACCAGGATTTCTATAATGTGCTATATTTTTTTTTTCCTTTTGAGATTTCCTCATTTCTTTCAGAACACTTTCACCTTATTTCCGGGCTGCTTCTCCCCAGGGGGCAAAGTGGAGGTTCAGAAACTTCATATGAACTTCCTGAAAAAGAAACAGATCACCTATTAAAAAACCCAAATGGAATGTGCTGTGAATAGGGTTTAATACGTCCCAAAGAAAGAGCTGGCCCTAATCACAACATGAGATTTCAAATTCATTGTTGTACTCAGTTTATTGATTTAATAATGTATTTATTATTTATGATTCCGATGGCAGACRGAATTCTATTTCCATTATTTGATTCAGGTTAATCAGGGGATAATGTGCTTCTTTCATACTTTCACCTGAAGGCTCTTCTGGTGCTCAAGGAGCAGACTCTTTTCCAGAACTGCAAATCAAATCCCTTTCTCTCAAGCAATTATGGCTATTTCCTTCCAAAATTATAGTCTCTTTAAAATCTAAGCTTAATATTTGAACTAAGAGAAYTACACACATACAAATTATGCCTGAGGTAGAAAGGTTTTCATGGGGCTCTGGCCTTTCAGGTGCTTTCAGTGATTTTAAAATGCTTGTGAGTGGTTTTTGGGATGTGTCACTGCTCCTTTGCCCCAAAACTTCACTGGAGACATTGCTGCTGGCCACTGGATGTGCTGATCCCATCACTCCAGACCCTGGGAAGAACAAATCTGACAAAGATCCTGGAGACAACATCTGTGAAGATGTAAAAAACAAYTCACCCTGTCCTGAGGAACTTTTTGCTTTGTTTGCCTTCGGAACAGTTTTGACAGGATTTAACTTATGCATTGTGAACTTCACAAATCTTTACCATTCCTGTATCCCAACACCAAACATGATGCTGAATCATTGGTTCCCTCGGAGAATAGCAAATACCTCTTGCAAGGGGTGATTAAACTCAAGTCAGAATGCTCAAGGTGAAAGAAAACATCAGAAAATCATAAAATCATTAAGGAAAAGACCTCTAAGGCCATCAAGTCCAGCCATTAACCCACCACTAAACCATGTCCTTAAGCACCACATCTATATGAGTTTTGAAAGAGAAATCACAGATATGAGATTTTCGTGCCAGCTGACTTTATTCTACCCAAGAATATTCCAAMTATCACTGGTATTTTATATGAGGCCTTGCAAGATCTGGTTGGAAGTTTCTTTTAGCACCTTTTGTTTCAAAAGGACACTCCACCGTCTGAGTCCCCATTGCTACAGTGCAAGCTTGGGGTGCCTGAAATAAATAAAGTTAAAAATCCCAACCCCAATGGGCTTGAAACTGGAGTATACAAAAAAAAATCCTATGCCACARTCTGGGGCTATTTCCAGGGACAGAGGAACAGAGACAGCTCTTAGACACTGCAGGAAAATAGAGAAAGCAAATTGTCTCCTCAGGATGTTTAAACTCCATTTTCACTATTTTCCAGGATTTCCAGAGGCTGGATTGAGGATGCTCCTCCAAAACCCCTTTAGGCCCCATTCCCTTTAGGGTATGCGAGGATCCACAATCCTGCAACCAAAACTTCTCCATCTCCTCTGAAGGTGACACTGGTTCTACAGCACCTACAAYGCAATGAAACCGGGGAAGAACCCCACACCTCCACACCTCCGATATTCGAGGAAAAAAAATACCTAAATCTGCGAAATTTTTGCGCTTTTTTTTGCTTCATTTTCGCATGACAAAAATGAGCACCGTGGGGAGAGGTGCCCTTCTGCCTTTGGGGGCTTAGGAAGAGCAGGGGGAGCGGGCTGAGATGCAGAGGTGCCATTTAGATGTCATTATGTCTGAATTAAGTCCCCCCTCGAAAATTTGGCCCCGCACGACGCTGGCCCGGCCGTGCTGCGGGACAAACAGCCGGCTCTTCCCAGCCCCGCCGCTCTTCCCTGCTCTACACTCTCTGCATTTTATAGTTGGAAAATGAGGGGCATCTTACCCAATTAGGGACTCCACAGCCTAATCAGCTTCTTTCCCGAGCAGGAAAATAGGATGTGCTTCGGCCCAGCTGTTCCCTGGTGGTGGAGCGTTGTCAGTCAGATCCTGCTGGAGAGAAGAGCCGTGGCGAGCCGAGGACATTCCTGCACATCTGTTAGCTGGAAACAGGGGTAGTAAAGGATGCTACGGCAGTTTCCAGAAACAATGAGAATTAGTTGCTCATCTGATGCTAACAATGTGCACCTTTCCCTCTTCTTCAGCGTGTCTGTCAAATAATGTGATTATTAAGGACCAACAATGTGGCTTTTTATGTGAACCAGCGCTGACTACGCTGGAGTATCGCATTTTTAATTATTATGATGTTAAATGGCTTTAATTGCTGACACTCTCCTGATTCACAGAGCATTTTTATAACATTTATTAAAAAAAAGGCCAAAGTTTATTTTACAGTCTGCAATAAAGCAGAACACAAAACCCAGCAATTGGCTCAATGAGCCCAGCACATTAGTTCTATACACAGACTGCATATTATTCTTGCTCTATAAGTGATGTGAAAAGCAAAATTGAAGTCCTGCACAAAATTTGATCATCTTACTTAATAACAACAGATGCTCAGAGCGGTGGCATTTTGAAAAGAGCTCTGTATGCTACTGGTTATTAAATGGCAGGACATTTGGCATCCTCCAGCATTATACCATTTGAAAACCATGGAGTCACATAAATAGCCGATGAGAGCTGGGGAAAAAAAAAAAAATCCAGCTCCTGTCTGCATAGCAAAACTCACTTCATTTAAAATATTTAAAATAGGCAGGCTGCCTTTCAAAAGAAAAGTCCGGAAAACTTAGTGGAGGGGGAGCTTCCCTTTTATCTGGGAAACACAGGAAAGCAAATATGTTGRGAGGAAGAGAAGAAATGGTTCAACAGCACGACTGATCAGCCTTAACTGAGAATGCTAATGGCTTCTGCTGCTTTGTGTCAGGAGCTCAGCACAATTTGGGGAAGGCTCTGGCACAAAATTTCCTCCTTGATTTAAAAAGGAAAATATTGGCAATACGCGGGCAAATTAACATAAATGCAGGACGGATCAACGGCACGTGGGTGTCATTTTAATGGAGCAATTCCTATTCAATAAAGGGGAATCAATAAAGACACTGGCTCACTTTCTTTGCAGGATAAATTCTCCTCACACGACATGTGCTGCCTGCACAGTTACACCATTGCTGTTTGTTAGAGTCATATCTGTCATAAAAAGTTCTAATCGAGTTGATGAGCACATACAGTGGAGCTTTCTCATTTTTATTTGAGCTGAACAACGACTCTGTTCCATATTTATCAAGGCAAAAACCATCAGGATTCATTAGCCCAACGTGCTTTACCTGGAACAGCTCACTCTGCACACTGTTCCAAGGAATACCACTGGAGTTGGGAGTAACTACCTACATTAGGTATTTTTACCACTAAAAAATATTTTTAAAAATTCAGTATCTTTGAAAATACCCCAGATAAACAACGAGTTTGGCTGCGAGCTGAAGGAAAGATTCACTGGGCTGTGAGGGGGGGTCTGTGTGCACAAGCCTTTTATTTCTACTTAATAAAATCTTGAAGATTGGGTTCTAATGGCCGTGCTTCCCCATCCTCAAGTATGGCGTGGCAAATGGTGCCACTGTCATTAAGGGTGCATTGTTGTTTGTTTTATGCTAATCTCCCTTCAGTGTGACAGACTGTCACCTGCATGGGGGGTAACTTTCAGCACTATATTAGCCCATATGGCACAAGCTAAATTGTATCTAAGCTATGGGCTAATTATGGATGAGTTAATAAAACCAAGCAATGTCAGTCTGGCCACTTCTTCTGGTCCTCTGCCGACCCCCCAAGTGAGTTATWGCCTGCACTGTTCTCTTAAACTATTTTCGTTTTTGCTCTCCACAATTGCTGCCAAGCTTTATGGTTAAGACACTTTAATGCTTCTCCTTTCTCCATCCGGTGCAAGATGAGATCAAAACAATCTCTCCACACTTTTTCCATGGGATGACTTTCCCTGCTAATCGAGGGGTGGTGCAGCCTCCCGAATACTAAACACAAACACACCGTGTTCACTTTCCTGGAAATCTGCWGGCACAGCTGTGACATAGCAAACAGATTTTCATATTTTCAGGGAGTGAAAAACATGGTTTATCCTCCTTAAGTACAGGATCAAAGAGATGAGTACTTATCCCACAAAATGCACACCCAAGTAAGAGAAAACCAGAAGGTGGGGATGAAGATAGAAAGAATCTTTTCACATGTTTTAAGGTCAAGCGAACGCTTAAGTGCTTTTTTGGACAAAGACCCAGCTTCTTTCCCTCCTTCAAAAAGAGGGGAGGGAGGAAGAGGGTCCCTCCCAAGTGTTAATGTTCCCACATCGCTCCGTCTGCTCTGCTTTGTCCCCACTTGTGCCTTTCACTTGTCAGCCCTGGCAGCTGTTGCAGGCTCCCTCTTCAGCAAACTTTGCTTTTCCAAATGCTCTGTGCTACGCAGGCAGCACCAGGAAAGCACAACAACAAAGTACAGGCACCAAACTTTGGACCAACTAGACAGAAAAGGCAGAAAAATCTTCTCAGGGATTAAGGAAAAAAAAAAAAGAAAAAGGTAAGGTAAAGTGAGCTGGGCTTCAGTAACAGGAAAAGAAAAAGGGAGAAAAAATGAAGTGAAAGTGCCCATCAGTTCTTTCCCTCCACTTGTGCAGTGCTCCTTCCCTGATCTACCACCTGGAAGAGCATCTCGGGAGCAGACAGAGACCCAGCCCAGCTGAGAAAGGGAGGATTATTCAGAGACTGCTTGGGTTTTAGCTAAACAAACCTCCAACAAATAATTTCTCCAAAATCATAATTTTAGGGGATATATTCTTTGAACCTGTCAGTGAAGGGYTTTCCTACACCCAACAGCAGACTTCAGGATTCAGGGTCTGAGATATTCAGGGTATGAGATATTCAGGATATGAGATATTAAGAGTTTGTTGCATTGGCCACCTCCAASCCCAGAGCCCAAAGCTTAGGACAGGCTCTCTTTGTCTGTTTGCTCAGCCAAGTCCAAGGCAGCCTCCACCAGTCCAAGGGTCTTTTAGGATTTCCAGGAGMTGGACTTTGATGTTCCTTCTGGGTCCCTTCCAACTCAGAATAATCTGTGATTTTGTTTTCTGCTGAGTTAGCAATGGGRTATGACAATGAGAAGGCTCAAGCACAAAACTCCTGGAGAACAGGATAGAAAGTGAGAAGTGTGAATTTGGATGTGGTAGCAGATACTCAGCACTTTCAGGTTTTGGCCCAAGCTCTCCCCAGAGTGGTGTTAAAATCTCCCTGTGAGCAAAGGTTTGAATTATGTCAGTACACTAAAGATATTTAATAAAAACTTGCAATAAAAAAAAAATACAAACCCAGGCTCAGCTTGTGAGAGTCAGAACATCAGAACAGCCTCATTTTTAGATAAAGCTGTGCAGCTCCAGAAGGAAATGCCACAAGGTTGCTGTGCTTCGGAGCGATTACTTCCACATCACAACTCCAGACCACTTTCAACACAAGCGTGGAAGAAATAAGGAGATTTCTTGCTCTTTATTTCCTGTAAGGAACAATGCCATGTTTCACACAATGCCTTGTTAAATACAAAGTCATCGGGCAAGCTGCCTTTAAACCCATCACATGTAATGAAATGTTTCATCTGGAACAGGAATTGTTTTTCCGATTCCAAGTTTTACTCTGTCCTTGGCTTTTTCCTCTTTCCCCTCTTATTTTCTTCCCTCAGTTTATAGATGGTCTGTTAATCTACTCAGACCTACAGTACTGAAAGCTCTCCTCACTCAGGGAGTCACCCCTGCAAGTGCATTATTGCCTTAAAAGTCAAGTTCAGACCTAATCACCACTTAAATAGCACAAGGACACAAAGGCAATATCATTGCTATTCAAGTTACTTAGTCCTTTCCTCAAGAAAAATTCTTCCCTGGACTCTTCCCTCACAGGAGTGAACTCATTGGTTTGAAACTGAGATTAAGTTTTCCCCCTAAAAGATTAACTTAATTAAATTAAATTCAAGCTCCATTCAAAGAAATCCAGCAATTCTCAAAAATCTTATAGTTCCTGTTACACCTGGAGTGATTCCAACAGCCCTTTCTGGCCTGATGGAGCTTGATGGGTCTATGATTCTGTGAAATTACTCAATAGATTAATTAAGAATGGTAAAGCCTAATTCAACCTTCAGAGCTGAACTGGTGTCTCTTACCTTGTTTTCTCTGTAATGCCAAGGAACTTTATTTCTTTGTCACTGACACAGGAATTACTGGGTTGTGCTTCTCTTTCAAACTCCAGAACCTCTAAAAGAGCTTCTAGAGAGGGCYGTTCAGCTCTTTAATAATGTAATGTGTTCTGTCTCTTCTTGGCTGGTTGAGGTCACTTGATTGCAGAATATTCTTGCCCCAGAGGGTGGTCAGGCTCTGGAACAGGTTCCCCAAGGAAGTGTTTATGTCCCCAAGCCTGACAAAGTGCAAGAGCTCTCAGGCAYAGGGTGGGATTCTTGGGATGTCCTGAGCAGGACCAGGGGTTGGACTGGATGATCCCTGTGGGTCCCTTCCTTCTGAGGACATTCTGATTCTATGATATCCCCCAAGCAACTCTTTTCAGCAACTCAGGGATTCCAGCAAGAGCTGGGAAAGACAATCAGCAGCTTCAGCGTCTGGAACCCTCTATTTGCGACATGCAACCCCAAACCTGACCCTGMAGGAGGATGCACAGGAGCAAATACCCCACCGAAGGTGTTCGTGGCTCCGTGGCTGWATCAATTCCATCCCTACACAAGCTTTTCTTGCAGCAAACTCTCTACAAATGACCAGCCGGGCTCTGTGCCCTATCAGGTTTTCTAATGCAAATTAAAGCGGTTCAACCTCCCTTTCAGCCTTTGTTCTCATGAATTGCACCTCAGGTTGCTTCCTCCTTGGTAGTCATCCCTCTCCTGCATCACCTTATGTTTGAAGAGATCTAAAGATTAGACCTCTTAACGGCACACTGTGTTCACTATACAAATTATTGATCGCCCCAGTTTAGACCGTTTTTCTCCCCGTCTCCTGGAGTGAATTGAGAACAGAATGCGGCTGATAATGTGTGCCCTTTCCTCAAGTTCAACCAGCAGAACGCTTGGGTTACAATCTCACAGGATGTTTCTATCATTATCTGGCTCCCCCTAACCAGTAATGCTCGGGTTTTAAGGAGCAGAACAGCCCTCACTGATAGCCAGAGACATTAATTATATCTCTGTTACAGATGCATATATGAATTCTATARTAGAATCTGGATTATACGTTTTCTGTATTTGTTTTCATGTTTCTTTTAGCAGAAAATAAACTCTGAGCCAAGCTGCAAAGTTAGGATGCATCCATGAACTTTCCCAACCTTGCTGTTGTTCAGACTTCTATTTCTGGATGATCTATCAATACACTAAAATTAAGCTTACACAGCAAAATCCTGCTTTTTCAGGTGTCTTGTAAGGAAAAAGCCCATTACCCTGTGAAAACGAAGACTTGATCCTTATTTGCACACAGGATATCCCAGAGGGTATTTGGGGCAGAAAAGCTGTTACAATGGAAGCAAAATATGTTTGGGAAGAACTGGTGTTACACCAAAAGCAAGCTTATGAATGCCCACAGAGTATTTGACTTATGGGCCCTTCCTTATAAAATCCTCCCCTGTCCAAGGCTGCAGCACAGAGTTAAAGGACCTTTTTCAGGCAGTTGATTTCACCCACCACTTTGCCTGTATCCCCCACAAGCTCAAGAAAAACAGATTCTCACCCRAGATCATCATTGCACTGACCTGTGCTGCCTTTAGGTGTTCAAACCATCCAAATTAAAATGACCTCGAGGCTTTTTCCTCAGGATTGTGCAACGCCCTCCCTGACAGAAGCTGCTCTGGGCCACCAGGCAGGCACCAGGAGCAGGAGCAGCAGGGAAGGGAGGCTGAGTTGTACCAGGCTCTCTGCATTCCTTTACAATGGTTTGGAGCTGGAGAAAAGGAATTGATGATCTTAAAGGTCTCTGTCAACMTTTATGGTTCTATGAAAAGAACTTACTGGCTCTGAGGACGTGCTGAAGGTGCCACATCTCCAAGTCCTACGGAGCACTAAAGGGCTGGAGCATCTCCCTGCCCAGGAAAGGCTGAGGGAGCTGGGGCTGTTCAGTGCTGAGAGAGGCCCTTATCCCTGTGTATCCCTGTGTGCAGGGATGGGGACCAGGATCTGCTCTGGGGGCCCAGCACTGGCACCAGAGGAACGGGCAGGAACTGATCCCAGGGATTCAGACTGGACAGGAAGCAGAACTTCTTCCTTGGGCAGTGTCCAAGCCCTGAACAGAGACCACAGAGGGTGTGGAGTCTCCTCACTGGGGATATTCCAGAACCATCTGGACACAAACCAAAGGTGCTACACCTGCTATGTCTCCCTTCCCTGATATGAAGATGCCTTTGGTGAGGAGAGGGATACAGAGAGCAGGCTAAGCACAGGCAAAAGAGGAGTCAGAGAGGAGACAGCACAAACTCCAGCCTGATTGTGCACAATACACATTTCCCCAGCAGTGGGAAGAATCCATGTATTTACAAAAGAGAAAGGTCCACTTTTACAGCCCAGACTCAACCRTTTGATATTCAGCAGCTGGATACTGTAAAAACGAGTCTTGGTGTAAAATATGAGCCCCTGTAAGCCGATACACCTCGCGCTCCTCACAGCCCTGGGCGCTGAGTGTCTAAAGATTGCTCGGCTCGGAAAGGTCACCCGTGCTGCACACAGGAACCTGACCACAGTCATCTGTAAAGAGCAGATATTGTTCTCCTTGTTTGTAAAGACTTTAGGAATGTAAACAGGAGCGCTCGGGCTCTTTCCTTGGGATGTATCGGATTCGCGGGCGCTGTGTGCCGAGCGTACAAACGCGAGACTTCGCGGTTGGTTTTGGCAAGTCTGGCCACAATCTCCAGCGAAATCAAAACACTCCAAAGATCACAATCCATGTTTCTAAGAGCTAATTTAATTAAAATCTTTCGTTGGGAAGGGATGGTTTCAAGCTCTCCCCCCAATTCCTTTGCATACAGACATAAACACTCACCAGAACCAAACTCGGCATTGATTTCCCTTTATCCCTTGCACTAATCTGAAGTCCCGAGAGATGAAGAGATGAGGTTGAGGTTAAGAAAGTTAYGCACAACAGCTCTTAACCTGATGGCAGGGAGATAAGGAACATGCTAGTATCATTTAGGTGAGCTCATCTATCAAATTACCTATCCCTGCTGGATTTGGTAGGGAGTGTTCCCGCTTTTAAGGGAGTAATTCGCTCRTGCATCTTCAAAAGGCTTCTCTGCAAGCTTTAAGCCAAACATCCATTACAAAAAMCAGTACAATTCCTTGAAGTTATGGCCACCTGTTTGGAAGAGGTCACCCAGCATCAGGTTAGAGACAGAGCAGAACAAAAGCACAACAAAATGTGCTCGATGCTGCATTGCTGCTTCTCYATATCCCTTTCCACGTGGAAATTCAGGTGCCAGCGCTGGCTCTCTGCTTTATGAGGTCATTGATGCCACAGGCTCTGCAGAGAGTTTTTCCACAGGTCAGATCTTCTGCTGGTAGGAATTGTCTCCACAGCAGGGACACCAGTGAAACCACCACGATTTATTTTATGGAGGAACTAACATAGTTGGGTGGTCTCTTGTCAATCACTGCCAAATTCCTGCACTATTGATGGTTGTTCCCAGCAGAGATTTGGGATGAGCCCCAGTCTAACTGCGGATTTTTGGTGATGTTCAAAACTAAACCAACGTGTATTTTAAGGAGAACTCCTGGAAGCCAGTGTAGTTTTTACTGTAGCTCTGTACAATTAACTGTGCTGATTCCAGTGACATTATTTCCATCCTGAAACCACTTCTTATGAAAAGACAATAAATACCCTGTTTCTTCMACATAAACCTAAGAAGTGTTTGAATGGAAAACACTAAGCAAGCTCACTGCCTTTCTCAGACATTTGTTTTCCATTTGCCTTTTAAATAAAAAGCAATGCTTTGCTTAGTAATTTCTCTATTTTATTTAATTATTTGCACCAAATCCAGATCACTTCCTCCCTTAGGTAAAGATTTGTGTTCATTAAAGGCAAAAATGCATGAAGAATTTTATTTTCCATTCGGCAATTTGGTCTGATTTTCAAAAGCTGAGAACACTCACTCAAGGTTTTATTTGTGTAAAACCAAGTTGAACCATAAATGCAGTGTATGCATTCCATGGAGTCACTTTGCTCCATGGAACTCCCTGGAAAACTGTGGAAGYCAAAGCTAGTTTTGACTGATTTTGTCCTTGGGAAATCACATGTCCCAAGACAAAAAATACTGAGGTAGGATAATTTCCCAGTATTAATGTTGCAAGGTTATTAGTCAATTGTAAGGGCTTTGTATTGTTGTTTTTTGGGTTTTTCTTCTCTTCCAGTCTGKTTTTTTTATTATTTAATTTTTCTCTACAGATATTTTCCTGGCCAGAAAATTAGTTATTAATAAAAACAAACTTCAGATACTGAATTTTAACCTCATCAAAAATCAGCAGAGAGACTGCTTGGCCCTTCAGTCCTACTTCACTSTCCAAATAAATCAAAATAAAACATTTGCAATGCAAAATGTTGCACGAGGCATCAGGGTCCATTTAACTACTGGAGGAGCCAAATTCTGCTTTCTAAGGCACAAGCCGAGTTTTTTTCTTTTTTTTTTTTTTTTTTCCATAGCTTCATTCTGCCCACTGTGTGCAACAACCAATTCCAGAGGCAGGTCCTGGGCTTATCGTGTTCCTCCTGGAGAAATATCCCTTGTTGGATGGAACAGCTACTCAGGTTTCTCTCAAAGCTCTAATTCCCAAAGCAAGGAATTTGGGGTAGGAATCCAAAAATAACTGAGTGTTTCCTGATGAGCTCTATGGCCAGACAAGGAGCATCAACTCCGCCGCATTTTTATCCAAGTGGAAGGTAATGGCTCATTTATCTAATTTCATATTCAAGCAATAAATTGAATAATAGTTACTCYAGAGTGTTCCTCTCACCACAGATTTATAGATGGGACAGCTAAACCTCAAAAGTTAACAGAAGAAATATTAGTCAGCCATTGATTGTAGAATTTTTAAGTCTATAATATCTTCATGAGTTCATTTCCACACACCTTCCTTGTCTTTATCCCAGAGCCTGGAATGGATGGTGGCTCTGGAATCTCAGGGACAGAGCTGAAAGCACAGACACCTTTTCCTGCCTTCCATGGTGTCARAGTAAAGCCATGAAACTTTTCTCTGGGTTATAACCTTCATTCCGGGGTGTAAAACTACTGCCATTTAATTCTTTCCAGTTCTTGATTATTTTAATATTTCCAGTGCCATAGGAACTATCAGCATCCTCTTATCATAACTAACACCATTCCAGTTCTCCAGCCTCAGCAAAAAACAGGGGGAAAGCCCAATTTCCTGGCTGATAACTGCACACATTTCTTCTAAGTATGACCCCAAAAAAATATTCCAACTGGGAAGAGAAAATTTGAGAAATCTCTAGTTAGGAAGAAGGAAAATCAACCAAACACTGCTTGATTTCTATAGCCAATAGCTCACACATGGTTAAAACAAAATAGCAAGGATAGAGATAAAGAATGTTGTGCAACAAACCCACATCTTTAATCTGACCCAGCTCCTGTGAGAAGGAATTTTTTAACATTCTTAGTAATTCCTGGTATTTTTCTTAATAAAAGTGCAGAGACTCAAGGACAAAGAAAAATTAAGTTATGCCCCTAAAGTACATTAAACCATATTCAAAGCAAACGGTAACATTAATTCACAATAAACGTGAAGAAACATCACTTGATAAATTGTAGCAAAYGCCTGTTTGGACTATGGAAAAACTTCTTTTGGACCTGGAGAAATCTGCTTTTCTTTGCAAAATGGACGCTCTGCACCAGGTGGTTGCAGACAAAATGCCTTCCAAGATGCTAGCACAGCCTTTGGAAGAACAATGCCCAGGATAAAGGGTTATTTAGGAAGTGTAGAGCCCTCTCTGGCACCTTGAGTAGAGCAGGCAGTGGGGCAAGGGGACTGCAAAAGCACCTTTGTGCTCCAAGGTGGCTCAGTTAGATGCAAGATGCAAATCAGGGAGAATTTAGGTAACTTTCCCTCACAATGAGCATCTGCTGAAGTCCAGGGTAGCCTGAGATCAATTTAGGATACGGAAAAAGGCAGTTTTGACAGGGCTTTCTCTTTCTCCAGGTGTGTCCCACATGAGTTTTAAATTAACAAGGGCTGCAGGATTCAGCCCTTCAAAAATTAAAAGATTAGATGATAGCATGGTCGTTGCCCGGGCACATTGGTAAGAAATAATAATTTCCCTCAAAAAATCATTCAACAGAAGGGCATCGAAATGAGTTACAGAAACAACCATATTTGGCTGGGTCTGCGGCTGCTGCAAATCAGCATAACCCGAATCCCTTCGAAGCACACGATGCCAACCCACAGCCCTGGGAATCTGCTCTGCTGCACTTCCCCTCTGCCCAGCATCTTGACGTCCTGTGTTGGTTGGGTGTTTATTCTCCCGCACTGAAAGGACGGAAACGCACACCTTTCATCTGCTCTCAGCAAATTGCTTGTGATTTCTCCTTGGCTACAACGCTCAGCTGTGGCCGGCCACGGGAAGGTTGTCCAGCTGCTTGGGAGCMCATTTAAATATGAATTGGAACACGAGTGTTTCATGGAAATTTGGCCGCTCCCGGCTCTCCCCGGCTTTGTCCGCCTGGAGATTGTTTGTCCCTCCTTTCAGCTCAATAGCTTCTTTCAAATTATAACAAACAAGGATGCTGGGGAATACCGGGGAACAGCTCCAAAGATGTAGTGCTCTTTTATATTCCCGGGCATGTCACTTGCTAACAGCCCCGGCGCCTGCTCTTCCAGACTGGAACAAGGGCGAGCACCGACGAAAATTCCCCGCTCCCGRGAAAACAAACAAACCAACCCACCCACCCCCTGGAAACAAAGAGCAAAAGATATTTCCTCAATTAGGCAGCTGAAAAAAATGTCCAGAACCTGGCAAGGCTCGTTCATGTGTGGGCGCCTCGCTTTCCTCACTCCTCTGGCTCGTTTCGAATGGATTCCGTCAAGAATAATGGCCAAGAATTGGTTCTTGATCTTCCATGAAAAAATAAGGTACAAAGTAAATGAGATAAACTGTGCTGCAGGAATATAAATTAACGATGACTTCATAGCAGACCTTCTCGACTTGCATAAGATTAACTAGAATTAATGCCTAAATTGGGCACCAGAACTTCTTTTAAAGCTTGGATTTTCGTGGGTACACATATTTCTTATAAATTTTAGAAACTGAAAATACAAGTCTAAATTCAGATGCATTAATTATTGTCAGATTTGATCAGATTCCAGTCTCTGGAAATCAGCAGCACTGCAGAGGAATTATGGTATTAGTATTAGCATTATTATTTTCTTATCTATCCACTGTGGTTCTGCTTCATTTATTTGGGGGGAAAAATAAAAGTGCAGATACAACAGGCTCTTGTATAAGTCTTAAAATATCATAAAAGAGCAAATCCTCATGCTTTTTTTACCCCAAATTCCTCAGTTTGCTGCTGACAGGCAGGGCAGGCTATCCCAGACACRGACCTGACCTTTGTGATCCCAAATTTCTCCCTTTCCCGATATACCTACACGGAGAGCAGTTTTCTCTAATGAAATCAGAAAATGGCACTGGCAATTACTGCGTGTCCAGAGCATGTTTCCAGCCTTTTTCCTTTCCCTGATGGTCACAGGCACGAAGGATGGGGAAGCAGATTTTTGAAATGTCATCGCTTTTGTCACTTTGAGTTCTATTAGGATTGGTTATTGACTTTATGTATAATTAATGGCTTCCAAAGTCCTACATTTTTACACGTGATAAATCCTGGCACCGAGAAACCAACAAATTCCTGTTGTTTATTGCCCTTCCCTCTTCCCCACCCAGGAGGAACAGGAGTCACTCGAACTAAAGCCCTACGGCTGCTCCCATGAACGTGTCTGGATGTTTCTCACTTAGGTTGACGTGACAATTATTAGACCTGGCACATATAAACACAAAAAGCAAGAGGCATTAACAGGTCTATTCACCAAGGGTTCTGCACCCTTTCCACAAAAAAAACCTTAAATAAAAGTAACATGCCTAAATTGTGTAAATGTCAAGGTTTTCTCATTCATTAATTCCCCTCTCTTTGATGTGCAATGCTCCCAACTCTGCCTCCTGCTCGATGGAGAAGTGCTGGGCTGATAAAAAGCTGCTCTTCCTGGCACATTCCCAGGCTCACAAAGGATGCAGACTTGGACCATGATCCAAAAATGCACTTATGTGCATTGCACCTACAGAGAAGCATTTGTTTGGAGCTCATTTCCCGCCTCCCCGAGGGGACTGACAGCCACGGCGTTCGCCACACAGGGCTGGGAACAGCTCCACGATGTCCTCCTGCTGCCCCACTGTGTCTGAAGGAAAGGCACGGAAAAGAGTGGAGAGAAAAGTTCTGTTTTCCCACCTTGGGACTGTTCTGGAAAGCTTCTGCCYCCGAGGAAGAGGGTCACCTCTGGTCACCACAGCACACACCCACATGGGATCTGAAGGCTTGATAGTGTCTCCCCATCATCAGCAATCTCCACCCTTGCAGAAGTAAGAGCATCCCAGAGGGGAGGCCACAGGCCTGACATTTAATGCACTTCTAAGTGCACACATCGTCTTCTGCCACCATTTCAGGCCTTGCAAAGCCAGGCAGCAGCAAGGAGCTCCCAGGATTCCAAGCTGGACTAGAAAACCCTTCCATTGGCTTTGACCTGGCAGTTTACAGAGCGTGGTAGAGATGGAGAGAGGGCCTCTTCCTTTTACAGGGAGTTGCTGAGCTCTTTCTTCCACACGATGTAGGAGAATATTTATTAGTGAATGGTCTCTTTCTTTGGGGGAACACAGTTTCTGCAGGAAAAAGATCTTTCTGTGTATCAGAAGAATACCTGTTGCTTTCAATCACAGAATGACAGAATGGTTTGGGTGGGGAGGGACCTTAAACATCATCTTACTCCAACCACTGTGGGAAGGGAACCTTTCACTTGACCAGGTTGCTCAGAGCCCAAACAATCCCATATAAGCTCTACAGAAACAAAATCCCCTCTGTGCTTAATGTCCTTAAATCCACCCAATATGCCTGTAAGGAATTGTTTGACCAGCAGCTTCAGCCAGAGAGCAAGGAAAGAGAGGCAGACCCTCAACCCRTGGCAGATTTCAGTGCTCAGAGACACAAACCTACCTCTGTGGGGTTTGAAGCCACTCTCCCGCTCCTGCCCGGCCCCTGGTGCCGCCAGTGGGGCGTGGCTGGCACAGATGGCGGCGGTGGCGCTGACAGGGCGTGCCAGCTTCCTGGGACACAGGTGTGGATGCTCCCTGCTTTCCATCCCTGGAAACCAGACCCCCAGGAGCCGGCCTCGAAGGAAAGAAAAAGGGCATCAYCCACAGTTCCACTTCTCACACAGCTGATGGAGAAAAGATTGCAAGGAAAGTGTCTCGTAAAACTGTTCTGCATGATGCTGAAGTTGAGAAGGTATCAGAATTACCTCATAGTAAATAGGCAACATATTGTCACAGCCATTATCATGCACACTTGACAGGCAGATCCAGCCACAAGGAAATTGGAGAACAAGGCACCAGTTACTCAGGCTCTCGTTGCAATCCAAATACCTGCTCTATCTCGCATGGCACAGGCCCACATGTTCCTTATGAGGGTGAAATAAGGAAACAGGTGGGAGAAAATCCAAGATTCATCAGCACCTGGAGTTAGCATCGCCTCAATTGCACAGTGATTTTCAAGTTATAGATGTTTATTTTCAGATCCACTGCTCTACAGGTTGGAGGGAAGTCACTGTGGGCCGTATGTATCAGTGAGTGACAGGAGTGATGACTCCCACAGCCAACTCCCAGCAATGATGTAAGAGCTCCCTATTTCCTTTCAGCGCTATCGACAGCTATTCTCCAACGCTGAGCTGCAGGGATGTCAAACACGCTCATTGATTAGGAATGGGGAATTGTGGAAAAGCCCTTCCACCATCCATCAGTGGTCTCTGTTAGCAGCTCAGCCCTCAGCTTAGGACAGCGTGAGAACTCTCGGTCTCCACAGGATTTGGGAAAACAGGAGTTGGGAGTGGCTTCCAGCTGGAAGCCAGGGAAAGGGAACACTCCCCAGCCACGGCTGCCGGGGTGATTTAGGGCTCTGGCTGCTCGGCTCTGCCAAATGGAAGGAGCAGGGGTCAGGGAAGGCACACGAGGGGAAGAAAGGTCTGGCGGAGTGGCAATTTTACAGCAAAGTGTCACCAAAGAGGAGCAGTCACAAAGAAAGGGGCAACACGAGAAAGGAGATGCAAATAAAGGGCCCTGATTCTTCCCACACCTCTCGTAAACATCCAGATGTCAGCTGAGCTGTGAGGATGCTCGGGGGTTTCACTTGCAATGTGAGATTTCTCTTGGTTTCCCTGGAAGTTCTGCCTWTCAATGGCAAATGGGTGTTCGCTCCTGTTTTTTCGACATTGCTTTTTCTGCAAAGATCTGGCTTTTAGAAGAATGAAATACCCAAATACAGACCAAAATACCCCAAAAATGGATACTAAGGTTGTCATAGCAAGACCACACAGAATCTTAGACTCACAGMATCATTTAGGTTGGAAAAGCTTTCCAAGATCAAGTCTCCCAGCACTGTCACGGCCCCCACTAACCCATCTCCCCAAGTGCCACATTTACATGGTTTTTGAATTCTCCCAGGGATGGTGATTCCACAATTACCCTGGGCAAGTGGCTTTTGATTTCTCCAGCAGGTGATTTATTCCAGGCTGTTACCTGGTCAAGGCTGACCTTGTGTATACATTAGAAATTCAGGCAGTCCCATGAACCACTCTAGGAAAAGACAAAAAAAGGCTGTGGAATGTTGAAGAAAACACYGAATCTCATTTCACCTGAAGAGGGGTGCAGGGACAAGGTGGGGTCTGATCTCCTCCTCTCTAGTTTGGTCATGCAAGAACAYCTTGGAGCTCCATCATCTGAAACTGCAGCTCTACAACAAAACCGCCAAAGCCAACATGAGAAGGACTTYACTGAGTATTTTTTAAATTAATTTTTTTTGGGGGAGCATTGAGTAATGAGTCTTCACAGAACCCGAGAGTGATAAAAGTGCTGAAGACTCGCTGCCTGGTGGCACCCAAACACCACTGCATTAATATCAGGGAAAAGTAGGAGCACATCTCCAACTGGGATAGCAAAACAGGGCCTGGTGTAGTGGTTCCCGTGGTCCCTGTTGGCTGCTCAGTGCAATACCTCCTTTGTTTGCTCCTAGCAGGGCTATTTATATCACACACTCAACTGAAAGGCAGGCGGCCAAAGGTTTGCTTTTTAGGGTTAGTTTGGGCAAACGCCCAAACCTCTGGATGCTAAACTCTCCAAACCACCAGGGTCTGCAGAATTAGGTTAGAAATCACACACAAATGGGCTTTCTCCAAAATCATTTTTGCACTCCATTTGTAACTGAACCACTCTCTTGACGTGTTTTTATATTTTCCTATCAAGATCTAACCAGGATATGAAAGCATTGAATACTAATGAAGAAAAAAATTATAAGTTAACCTTGCCCAACTTGATTGGAAATACAGTGCAAGAAATAACATTGCCTCGCGCTGCAGTGGAGGGAATACATCCTTCACTCGGGAATACAGCGTTGGATCTGGTGGTGAGGTATCAAAAATAGATTTCATTTTAATTAAAAAGATTATAGAGGTATTAATAGAGGGGAGAGATCCTCCTGGAAAGAAGAGAAAGGGCAGCTGAGCCAAAAGAAATGTCATGAACATTTATTCTGGGGGTTCGTGCAAGCCCAGAGGTGCTCTGARGTCCCCAAGGGACAAAGGATGTCCTGCCCCTACAGAGGAGGACTTGGCCAGGATGGCCTGAGCTCACATTTCCAGCTTATTTTTGGCCCTGAAGACCTGATGCTCCACTTGGGCCAATCCATCTTCATCGCTGGAGCAGCGAGAGTGATTCTGCCAGCGGGGACCGGCTCCTCTAACGCTCGGCTGGGCAGCGCCGGGGAGTTCGGTGCCACGGCCCTCGTGTGCCAAGTGACCACCCAGCCAACGTGCCAGGCCCGGGCCAGCAGCCAGCTCATGGCAGGAACATTCCCAGCTGCTCTGGCTCGAGTGGATCAGCCAGAAATCTGAAGGAGACCAGGCAGAGCCCTTTGCCCGGAGCTGCAGGATGCGCACGTGCAGGTCCCRAACAGACCCAGCCGATTCAAGGTGTGGTTTGAATGTTTTACCTTCTGTAGAGAAAGGTTTGGGGAAGGTGGCTATATCTGGGAGGTACTGRGTAAAAGAAGCACACTTCTGTCACCATTCTGACCCCTGCACAGCTGTTCCAGACAAAAAGTAAGGCCGGCAGCCTTCTGGACAGAAAAAATCCTTAGAAAGCTTTCTAGGTTAAAATATTATTCTAAATGTAATTCTGAAATGTCTTTCTTTTAAAAATTACCTAAAAAACACCTACAAACTACATTTGAAGAACAAAGGTTACTTAAGAAAACATGATTGATTAATAAAACATTCTTGAAAACTGTTCTATRATTTATTCTATAGTTTTTCAAGTTGGGATATTCATTGAAACAAACCCTGAGAACGGGTCCCTTTTGAATGAATCAGCATTTTCCCCAAGCAAAGGTGTCATTACACATTTGTCAGCCATCCTCATCCTGAAACACCATAAACACCCACCATATGGATCTCTCCACCCAGAGAGGTCCTTTCAGGCAGGGATTTTGCCCAGCAGGCAGCTGTAAACCAGTTGATGTTTTCTTCTCCCACCAGTACCTTTCATGCTTGTGCTTCATCCCACAAAAACTCTCCTTTTCCAACTGTTACAAAGACCTAGATAGAGGAATTATGAGTTGCAACCCCCAGACAAGATACAGACGTACAGTTTAGGCCACTGCATCCATTCTCCTTATTAAAGATGAAGTTTTATATATTTTGTCTTGATTTAGTTAACATTTCAAGTGAGAGACAAAATGCCTCGTGTCTCCCTTAATAATGGATGAAACCAAGCAATATCCAGTAATCCAGAATTGTGTTACTTTTTAATCAAACCCTCGATTGCYTTCTTCTTTTAAATTACAGATGATCTGTGCCCTCCCAATATGTCACTCAGCAACGCAGCAATTCCGCAAAACCACACATTTTTAAAAAACCCTGAGAAACATCTTGCAATATTCATGCAGCAACGCTGTGTCTTTTTAAACTTTCACTACCTGTGTATTTTAAAACATTTTTTCCAATGCCCTTGCTAGTTAATTTGAGAAACAAATCCACAGGCCCGAACAAAACTGAAGGCGGACATGTGTGTCCTTGTCTAGTCACCAATGTCCACTATTCCCATGTATTACAGTGGTTTATCAGCTCGCTCCTTTAAAGAATTTGACAGGAGTTTTTTGCCTTTGGCAATCCAGTTGCAGTCTCATTCTACATCTGTTTTGATTGTCAACCTAATTCTGAGAGCAGTCAAAAACCTAGTCAGATCTCTCATGAATATCTTGGCAGGTTATGGCTTATTTAGGCTACAAGTAGCTCTGTTGGAACAGCATCCAAATATACTACAGATTGACTCACACAAATATAAATCCCTCAGTGTTCACAATTCCTTCCTGCAAACAATTAGGAGAATGCCTCATTGAGCAAAGATGCAAATAACAGTCTGCAGCACCTCCACCAAGTTGTGCCCCGGCCGGTGTTGAGCCTCCCTGCCTGCCCCACTTTCCCTGCTTCCCTGCCTGCCTCCTTCCCTGCCTCCCTACCTTTTTCGCTCCTTCCTTCCCTCCCTGCCTCCTTCCCTTGCCACCCTGCCTCAAGTCTTGCCTCCATGTCTGCCTCCCTGCCTGCACCTCTGCCTCCATCCCTGCATCCCTGCATGCCTGCCTCTGTCTCGATGCTCATCTCCCTTCCTGCCTCCATCCCTGCCTCCATCCCTGCCTCCCTGTGCCGTGCCGCAGCCTCAGCTGCACGCGGGCTGAGCTCTCCTCCAGCTGCAGCGGCAGCAGCAGCAGCAGCAGCAAGGTGAAGCGCGGGAGCTCTTCAGGGAGGGGAGAGCAAATTAAAGCTCACTGCAGGAAAGTTGTGCCCCTGGCACTGTGCTCATGCAACAGCTGCAGCTACAACAACGATCATCTGACATTCTGACACATCCGTCGAGCGGAGCGGCGAGCGAGCCAGCGCCGACACAACCTCGCGCGGGGCTCCGAGTCCCAGCCTTGAGCAAAACAGGTGTATGACATCCTGTTGCCAGTCTTCGGAGGTTACGGGTACGAGGAGAGACATCTGAGAGAGGAGCAGATGAAWATAACAAAGAAGGTTAAGGCTCGGGTTGACAAGCTCATTGATAATGTTTTAGATGGAACAGACCTGCACGTCGACTACAAATTGCTCCTAATGTCTCTCRTAGACCGCGGGCCCCGGTCAAAGTGAAAATGGGCTCATTCATTACTTCCTGCGAGMGAATTTCTGCGGAAAGGAACCGCCGCGACCCAGAAACTCCAGATGTCCTTGGGGGCCGGGGCTGCAGGGCTGCCCTGGTGCCAGAGCAGTGGCATTCTGTTGTGCAGCCACGGCCTTCGGGCTTCCATGTAAATAAACATCAGCAATGAAACCCTTTAGTAAATATTTTTGAATTTGGTGGAAAATCCTGTTGCAGCATTTTGCTTTTTAATGTTCTGAGACTAATTGATTATCTAATAGGAGGCAAGGACACTGCCAGGAAAGACATCGCTCTCGTGTTAGCATCTAGGACATGGCTCTTTGAGAAATTTCACTGCAAAAAAATTGCACTTCCAGAAGAATTTTAAATCCAGTCTCCTAAAATTTCATATTGTGGGCATTATGGCCCAGAAACAGCACATGGGCTGCTGTTCCTGGAAGTTCATTGCTTCAAGTCACATAGCTCCCTAGGCTAATCAGCCTTCACTAAGTTGCCTTATTTTGGGGAAAGAAAACACGTATTAAAGTGAGGCCATGTCTCCATAAAAGATGCTCGGAAGAGCACTGTTGGATATTAAAGTTAGCATCTGCTATTGTCTGGTTAACAATTGGCAATTACCATTAGTTTCCACTGTGGCTGATGGAGTCACAGATGGCTGATTGAGTCAAGTAAGTGCACTTATTCCTATGGAGGGGTGTGCTGTAGCAGGAAAATAGTTACACTCACATCACACGCAATCCAGGCAGAAAGTCGTGAGGCGGCTTCCAAAAGTCACTTCCAGCTTGTCTGAGGCCTGTGCATTTGAATCCCAAAAGATGCTGTAAAGAAGGGCTGTAAAACCAGAAAAATTAGGAACCAGACTGCAGTCAGGGGTTAATGCACACAGCGAAAATCAATTTATTGTGACCTGCAGAGGTACCACTATCATTACAGGTAAAGCTGCTGGGAGAAATTTGGGTGGCTTCTGTTCTTTTTTAATAAAACTGGCTTGCTCTGCAGTACATTAAAAACATTCTGCTAATCACAATTTATCATRTTTAGTGGAAAATCTTCGCCCCTTGGTTTGCATGTCCTTAATTAGAGATTTAATAAGTAGACAACTGTTTAAACACAGTCGCTTTGCCCATTAACATCCTGTACCTTGGTTTGATTTAACACCTATGACTGCTAATACATTGTGCCACTCCATAATGGGACTTTTATGCTTCCCATCATTCTGAGGGATTAAATTAAAATGTACCTTTCACATCTGCATGTTGGATTTCTGAATTCCTGATACTCTTYACTTGGTGTGTGTTGCACTTTTCTCCTGACCAGATCTCCAGCATTTTCACCTTTGTCATGGGACAACTGGAGGACCAAGGCAAAGGCTGTGCTGTGGATTGTCCTTTCCCAATGGGACCATCCCTGCCTTGCCCCACCCAGAACTGGCTCAATCCCCACCCAACACCTAAAGGTACTGCCAATCCCTGGCAATGCCAATGGGAGCCAGGCACCTCCAACCCCCTGGCTTAAGCCAGTGTTTGGTATTTCCATCCCAGGTGGCACCACTGCTCCTGTTACAGTGAGATCCAAGCTTTGCCAACCTCTCCCGTGCCAACCACAGGCACACACAATCTCTGCAATATCACATCCTGCACTTATCCTCCTTGGAACATTTTGAGGATTATGATCATTTTCCTTGAGCCAGCATGGGAGAAGATCAGCCAAGCTTGGAACAAGTGCAGACAGAACAGGAAAGTCAAATGAGGCTCTGGACCATCTCAGGGGACTTTGGATCAGGTCCTGAGTAAATCCCAGGTGTGTTTTGCTTCAAAAAAAATATTTCCTAGATTAGTTTTCCAGCCTTCAGAGACTCCAAACATTACTGGATGTGAAAATGTCCACAGCAGGGGCTTGGAACTAGATGATCTTTAAGGTTTCTTCCATCCCAAACCATTCTGTGATTGTATGTGGAGACCTAGAAATAAAAAAAAAAAATCAAGCCAGTGAAACTCCTTTGTGTCAACCTTAGTTTGTGACAAGCATTTTCAAAACACCTTTGCCATCAGTTCTTAAAAAGCAGTGTTACCATTTTCTGCGGAACTCTCTCTGGGGTGTGTTTACAGCAAACACAGAGAGAKGCCGGGGGTGAGGACACATCACACCCATGGCAGGAGCTCTGAGAAGTGATTTTGGTGCTCTTAGCTCCGTGCCTGGGCTCTCTTGCAGCTCCAAACTGCCCCAATTTGGCAGCGAGCTCAGTGTTTGCTCGAGACGCGAGCAGGGAGCTCGGCTGAGCGGGTTCGGCCGTGGCACCCGGCCCTCCCTTCCTACCACACTTCATTCATTACCCAAAAAAAGGGAGAAAAACCCCAAACCAGGCTCGCTGTCGAGCTATCCCTCCCATTTCTGAGGACGACTGCCAAGCTAACACACAGATGATTTTTCTTGGCATCTTTATTTTTCGATGATGTTTTTTCAAYGCTTAGCATTAAGCTGAAATATTGTTTGCCAGGGATCACTGCCCATCAGGTGCTTTATTACAGATGAAATTAGATTTCTTTACAGTTGCACTGGAAGGGGAGAGAGGGATAATGTGAGTAGCTGTTTAAAACTGACAGTCATTTCAGCAGAGCAGGAAAAAACACACTGCCCCTCCCTGATCAAAACTGTTTCCCCTCTCCCTCCCAAATTAAAATCTGATTTTTAAAAATAAATAAATAAATAAAGGAGGAAAAAAAAAATCTAAATGTATTTGTAGTACTGGGAATATATTTTTTCTAGCACAGATATTTTTATTCCTACATATTTAACCMTCGGTTTGCTCGTTTTCACTTAGTGAGCAGCAGCCAAAATCCCACAGCTCTTTACACGAGGATATTCCCGAGGAATATCTTCTCCAGGGAGGGGTGGAAAAAAAAAAATAACACAACCCCGAAGGTAAGTTTTGGAAACATTTGGTGCCAGTAAGACAAAGCTCGTTGCCGCGGTGCCCGGCGCTGGCAGAATTCCACGCGATCCCGCCCGGTGCTCCGCTGTGCATCCTTCTCCTGCGCAGGGAAGGCACAATAAACCAGCCAACGTTGGCTCCCACACAAAACATGTTAACTTCGGGAGATGCCAGGCAGCCTCCCAGCCCGTGTACGCTTTCAAAAGGGCAGATTTATTTTCAAAGGAAACTCCTTTCGCACGTTTCTCTCTGAAGCCRCTTTAAAAGGGTTTGGTGGGGTCTGGGTGAGGTTTTTTTGAGGGTGGGGGGTGAGGTCAGAGGGATTTTTTTTTGGCCTCCGATCCAGGCGAAGAAGCCTGAATTTTGCACCTGCACAACGCTAAAGGCAGAGGGTGGATAAAGCTGTAAATTGTTTAACAGCCAATCTGGAGAAGGAGCAGCGCTCAAAAACGTAATACCTCTGGAAGGCTGGAGGCAAGATTCATTTAAACAGTTTTCACTGTCATCGATGTCACCAATTTGAAGCTTGTCTTGTTTACCGGATGAAGGTTTCACACTGTGTCAATGTTCTGCCAGGATTCGGCATTAAAATGAGCAGTTAGTACAAGTCAGCCATAAACATGGCAGATCTGTTAGACTGGCAGAAGCCACCGCGAGCTCCCTGGTGCAGCTTTTAAGCACTTGGCATGCTGCTAGCTCAAACTGGAGAGGGGGCTGCGAGCATCATTTGGGCCTGAGTGCAATGCACTTGAAATAATTACTTTAATCAGCAAAAGTTAATTACTTTAAATCATAAATTAATGGCGGAGCATTTGGCAGAGCCTGATGTGTGTGGCGAAGCTGTCAAGCAAAAATCACAGGTGAACCTGCGACCCCGTCTCAATATCACTGGATGAAAGAAAGGAGCTCACCTACTGTGCGTGCCACTTCTGCCACATTAAAAGGAACTCTTTGTAACAGGAGAACAGCCACCTTAAACTGTCACCTATAAAAAAGGGACTATAAACAAGCAGATTGCCGCTAAGCAGGTGCTGCTGGAGGAGTTGGCCCTTGATAATAATAAGATCTTAAAATGGCATCTGCCTTTATTTTATAGCACAATTGGAAAGATGGTTAAAAGTAATAAACCCAGCTGATATGTTTTATGAGTTAGTAGTTAGCAGTGTTTGTGGGGGAGGCATCCAAGATTTGGGGGGGGGGGGAGATGCCGAAGACTGGGAGCGGCTCTAAGGCACGTTAAGGAGAAGGGAGAGGACGCGGGAGCCGCGCGGGGACCGGGGCTGGCTGCGTCCCCACGTCCCCCAGCCCCACACTCTTTAGGTTGCATTTCTTATTCCACCTGACAGCCACTGCCAGTTTGAGGCAGCGCCATGAAAGAGCCCAGGAAAGCAATGAAAACCCTTCTGCAAACCCATCCCTCGCACCCGCTCGCCTTGAGGAAGAGCTCCCCCTTGGCTGGGCTGAGCTTTACGTCATTGTTTAGGAATATGCATTTCATTAAAAAACGTTTGGACTCTTTACCCACTAAAAAAAAAAAAAAGAAGTTTTTTTTTTATAATAAACAACTTTAAAAATTTGCTAATGAAAATGGAAATTTTCATAGCCACCATACCCGGCTCTCAGATCACTGAATCAATTCCCGAAGTGCAAAAGAGAAGGCAAACAGAGAATACTTTGAGAATGTTGAAGTTGGTAAAAATACCTTCAGAATTTAAGAAATTATTATCACTAAGAATAAATAATATTTGGTTTCATTTGGGGGACATGGAGGATGTTTAGACTTAAGGTCATGAACACATTCATGGCTAGGGCCATCTATATATTTAATACACACATTAAATTTTAATATAAATACCGACATATACGTCAAGTGTAATTCATTCTCTCAATTAACTTTACAGAATCAGACCTTTTCAAAGGAGGGGAAAAGCCCTGGGTACCTCAGTACGCTGAATTTTTTCAGGATGATCCAGCAATCCCAGTTCCATAACTGCACTGAGGGCACCTCACAGTGTGCTCAGAGTTGTGTACAACACCTAAGGAGAAAACAAAGTGGAAAAAGTGTCATTGGCTGCATTCAATTCCATGAATTACTTCCACACAATACAACAGGATAGAACATTTTTTTTCTACTGGTACCTAAGAAAACACCCTTATCTCCCATCCATAAAAAGCTGCCAAAAGGGAAGAAAGACTTTGCAGAGCATGGCTCAGATGTTCCCTGCCTCTGCCATGTGCTCTGAGAGTGCAGTACTGGTGACCTTGGATTAGGAGAAGCCCCCCAGGGACGATGGGTCAGGCCCCCCAGTCATCCCTCCCATAGCTGACCCTCACCCACTGCTCCTTAGAGGATTCCCAAGGGATTGGCCTTGGGACACACGGTGTGTGTGAAGCAGTCACTTGAAGCTAAAGGGAAGTACTGAGATTCACTGGGTGGACTTCTCTGTATTTTAAATACTGAAGTTTTCTGACTTTTTCTTTTGCTGGGAGTGGCAGATGATTGAATTTGCATAGGGCTGCTGTTCTACCTCTTTCTGGTGACCCTTATCGATACAAAGAGTCTGATATCCCAAAGCCTGAAACKGCTTTTTTCCCCCAAAGAACCTCCCACTGCAATTTTGTTCCTCTCCAGTGTGGAAGAGGAACCATCAGGAACTTCTGC
Organism: Amblyornis subalaris; assembly: GCA_018881555.1. Taxonomy (NCBI): domain Eukaryota; kingdom Metazoa; phylum Chordata; class Aves; order Passeriformes; family Ptilonorhynchidae; genus Amblyornis; species Amblyornis subalaris. The sequence continues at coordinate 1,836,433 of JACAXG010000093.1, forward strand.
TGCCAACAGCACTGTGGAAAACTGTTGATTTAGGCTGTGCTGAGGTTKGCTCTGCAGCTCAATAATTCACAAGTGTCCAAATGAGCTCTGCATTGACAGCATTATTGGTGCCCCTCCTAATCTTACAAAACACACCAAACTACAGAGCAGCATTTTGATTAAATTCCTCAACTTTCCATGATCCTAGACGCTGTTTTATGCATGACCTTGAACACACATAACCAGAAATTTTCAATTCACAGAGACCTTCTCTTTGCAAAATATGGTAAGTGCATCAGGAGCGGGTGTCTAAGTAACAGCATCCAAAATTTAATCAAAGATTGCCTTGGACAACTGCAGAAAGTCAGGCTCTCCCTCAGCGAGATCACTTGCCAGAATACTCATTGCAGAGGTTGCCAGAGAGGTGACTGAATACAGAGGCTGAAATTACTTCCCTGGGCTTTCCTTTGTTCCACAGAGGTGCTAAAGTTTTTAATATTACTGTTTATTATAGATGTCCTTTTAGCCCGCAGCGACTCAGGYCAGGTGTGGTGGATCCCAGGGTTGGGACCTTCAGTGGTGCTGAGGAGAAAACATCCCCTTAAATGCCCCAAAGGAGGGTACCACCCCTTGCTCCCCATGGCACTGTCTGTGTAGTTTTCCCTCTGCTCTGGGATTGTGGGAATCTTCTCAGGGAAGCCTGGGGGAGCTCTCTGAGGGGGTCACTGCCATCCGTACGGGCACCACCTTTCCCACACCAAATAATGAAGGAAGTTTAATTGTTCAACCAATGTCCATTAAGTCATGGCAGCCCAGGTGAACACCCTGGGTGSCACCCTGAGCTCTGCCCCACAGCTCCTCCACAGAGGGCTCCAGCCAGCACCTCCCTAAAACCAGCCGAGCCAGTTTTTCCATCTCCAGGGCAATATCGCCTCAAAACACCCAGCGTAGTCTGGAAGGTGTTAGCAAATCCGAGGGAATTTGGATTTCTTTATGAGCTACTCAACACATAAAATCACTCATGCTCTGCAAGAAGCTGGTCTGCTCATCTGGCACGAAACTCCCGCAGGTTCAGGATGCAAAAGCCGTTTGGAACAATAAGCTGGAACGCAACAGTTTGTATTGCAAAGCCTCGGATATCTTAAATATTTACATCTGCTGGCCCCAAATCTCTGCTCTGCACCCCTTTGCCCAGGCCCTGTCCCTGGCAGGAGCTGGGCACACAGTGGCACTAATGTGCAGGGCCAGGCAGCTGCCAAAGCACGGYGGCTCGGAGAGCCCCGGAGCACCGGAGCACGCAAACCTTTCAGCCAGCAGACAGCACCAGGGGCAGCAACCTGGAAGGACAGGGACAGGCAGCATGGAGCTGTGCTCTTCCAGTCCTCCCCACACAGCTACTCAGGGATGTTTCATCCAGAGACCACTTCTTTATTAGTATTCCACCCTAAACAGGCATTGAAGCAACTCGGTGCTAAGAAAGGATGGACTTAACAGAGCATTCATTTTTTTTTTTAATATTTTTTTTCCTCCTCGGCACCCAGGCTGTTTCAAATTAAAGAGAATCCGGCTTCAGGAGTCAGTGCTATTTTAATCATTCCAATGTGTCCAGTACAGGAGATGAACTCAAAAGGTGAATATTAAAAGTAGTTGTGGAATTCAGTCATTTCACGAATGAACACATAATAGCCAAAGGCAAAACCGGAAGGCAACTTCACTTCCAATCAGTGTTTTCATTTTATTGAAACCAGATTGGAATTCCTGGAAAGAAGCCTACATATCACATCTTTAATACTAATTTTCATATACTCCAGTAAAACTGTCAGGGTGAATCAGTTGTTGAAGAAAGCTTCCTGTATAATTTACAGATGTACCTCCCTGTAGCCCGCGATTCCGCCCTGAATCAGAAATGTGGTTTTGATCACACTCGCAGATTTCCTCTCACCTGTACAGGTTTTCCTTGGCTCTAATTTGATTATTAAAAGGGGACGTTTTATGGCAAAGCTRGTGATAAAAGTGAGCCAGCTGCTGGGTACCAGCAAGGCTTTCCTTATGTGCTGCTGTACATCCACGCATACATCCCGCAGAGGAGCTGCACGTCCGTGCACGGACGCGCTCCCCAAATCCACCTTTTCAGCCGGGATACCAAACCGCTCCACCTATTTGATGCAAACATCTCCCTAAAACCCATCAAAGGATCACTGARTGGCATTTCCAACGGGAGATAACTGCAACCCTCGGACGGTGGCTGTAAGAGCCTTTCCTCCTAAGCCCAGCACAAGCCCAGCGCGGTGTGTTTGAAGCGGGGCCCAGCGGGGCCGGGTGGCCACCAGCCACCRAGCCCGCTCCGGTTTGCACTGATAGCTGCTCCTTTTGTTCCCCCACGAGCTGCCAGGCTGCCAAATCCTCCTGCCAAATCCCTTCCCTGCAAGCTCGCGGAAGAAAGGAGGGCGAGAACGCTCGGGAAGCCCCTGTGTCTCAATTCCCTCAAGGGCTGCGTTATTCCCGCGCTGGGAAGGAGGGATGGGGTCAGCAGTGGCATGTGGGGTTGTTGTAGGGCTACTCCAGCTTTAGGAAGTGTCAGCACTTCCATTAAAGCTCCATTAATCTGGGGTTTGTAACTCATCTGTAAAAGTTTGCTCAGGCTGCAGGAACTTGGCAAACAAGGAGAGCGTTGTGGGTTTTTTGTTGTCATCCCTCCCCTCAGTTGTTAAAAAATCCATGGTTTGGCTGCTTTTTAACCATCTTTTGACATGTGTATAAAATGTTTATTAGTTTTAGACATTTTCRTGCTTGTAAAACTCGAGATCATCTTCATTATAAAAAAATGAAATTTAAGGAAGCTGGAGGGCATCTCTGGAGACTTTGGCACCAATCCTGATGAGGCCACATGTATAAATAAGAGTTTTCACGTCCCAGGCTTGTCTCCACCCACGTGCTTCACAAAACTGGGGCTCTGCACTGGCACAGGGAAAACTCTCCCAGGGGAAAAGTGAGGCAGCGCCAGTTGAGCTGGGCAAGCCATGGACAGAAGGAGGTGGTACATCCCAACCTGCTCCACAATTGGGAGAAGAGCCCGTTGATCCCCTCCCCATGTTTTATTTTCACAGCATTCAGCCACAGGTGATAGAAAAATCTGAGCAGAACATCGAAATCCGGAATTAAATATCACACTCTGTCCTTTAACCACCTAATTTTGGGGGAGGGAAGAGAGAAAGTGCAGGAGAATAGCCGAGGAGCCAGTGGTTAACCAGCCAAATATCACATGCAACGTGTTCCTTCAGCCAAAACCTCAGTTTGGCTTTTTGAGGGTGAGAATGTGTTGTGCTTTCACGCTGGGAGTGGGGCAGTAGTGCCCTGGCACCAGCTCCCAGCACCTCAAAACAGCAGGATGCTCCCATTCCTGCCTAACCCTACAGGCCTGAGCAGCCCTACCCCAAAATAAACCAGAATATGCCCAATCCAACTTCTCTTTGTATCTGAAGTTCTGTCAGCACCGTCTACTTCAATCTGTGATGCTTTAATTGGKTTTTTTCCAAATATAGGATGATTTTCTCCTTTTCAATATTAAAAAAAAAGCGCTTTAAAAATGTAGCAGCACAAGTGGGTTAATGCACGAGCCTCTCACCTCCAGAGACGTGGTTTCAGAGTCGGGTTGGGTTGTCACATCATGGGCTCAGGGCTCCCTGGCACGTCTGGATGCAGCCATTCCATCACTGGGATGGAAGGATGGGTCATCACAGGGCAAGGCTGCAGCACAATGCAAGAAACGAGGTTAGGAATTACATAAACTTGGAATATCCCAATTAAATTCAGCCCTTTCTCCAGTTAGCAGCTACATCCAGCAGCACCCAGATGTTTAAAGCATATGGAAGGTGGGTAGAGGTGTTGTTTGTTTGACATCCTGAGGGGACTGAGATTTTAAAGACACATATTGAGGTCTATTCATTCAGCAAATCATGTGAACGCACCCTGAGCTTCAAGGCTGTACTTAAAAAAAAATTGATACCGGATATATTTTAAATATTTGTTGTTCATGTTGCAAAATGAACTGTGAAAGGTTGAAGTGGTGCCTTTTAGGCTGCTGAGGCCCAGAGTGGTACCCACACCCGAAGTTGTGGGGTGCTGTTTAACGAACTCCCTGAGCACCAAGGGTGCATCACTGCCTTCCTGCACTCCAAGCCCATAACAATATTCCATATATCCCTCTGGAGCTCTTCCCTGCAGTGTGTGATGAAAGTCCCAGTAGGGATCCAGCACTCCCTATGGAGTGGGGGGAAAAAAAGGGAAGATATTGTTTATTTCTGTTGTGACAGAAGAAAAYCAAGATTTTTTAACCATCCCCAGACCATTATCAGGCTTGTCTCTCCTGTTCYTTCTCCCAAACCCAGACTTACAGATGCACTGGGTATACAGGTCCTATTTGATCCCAAGGGATTGCTTCCTCTAGAGTCTTCCAGGCATTCTTCTACAGTTACTCCTTGGAAAGTCCAAACCAACTGTAATTTTTATACTCATGCTTCTAGTTAAAATATCCCCATATCCACCCTGCATCAACAATACACATCCTTATTGTGCATTACTTTCACCCTTTTCCTCAGGATTTTCAGTCCTGGATGAGTGGAAAACTGGCCTTTCTAGCACCTCTTTTTCCAGTATTGCAGCAACATCAGCTTTGAGCAGCTCTCAGTGGAGAGATGGAAATTAGAATAAAGATATTTATAGTACATGAGCAAAAGCCCCATCAAAACCAAATCCTTCAAAAGGCACAGACCTAGAAATATGCCTTAAACAAGGAAAAGGGTAAATGCTAATTTAACTGTCTGTTAAATGCAACTGGAAGTGTTTTGCYTCCCAAATTTCCCACTGCAATGTGTGACATCTCTGTATYTGGCCTCTTTTCATACTCTTCCCTCAGCACCCATTGCAGATCCCAACACTTCCCATGGGACAGCTCCGGGTAGGTGGATGGTCCCTCCAACCTCATAGGACAACTCTTTCCTTTTTGGCTTTGCTGAACTCTGTCACAGATCAAAAAATGCCACAACTGCATTTCAAAAGATGAAGATTTTTTTATCTATCTCTCCCTTAAAATCTACACAAAGTRATACGAAACTTTTAAACTTTTTTCTATGTGTGATCCTGAGCTATCAGTGACCAGCCCATGACCCCCTGGGGAAGGCAGGGACATCTCCAGCAGCAATCCAAGGACATTTGGTGCAGCAGAGCCCTAAACACCTTCTGAAGTCACAAAAAAAGAAACAAGAATATTTCTGTGTAATAATATGGAAAACATAGAAAACCACAGGGGTATCAGAAGTTTAACACAAATCTCTAACCCCTGTTAGAGCTTCCTGCAGCATTTTTGCTTCATCAAATCATAMAAAAGGAACCCAAACCTGAGAGGGACCACGAAACACCTTGAGGAACAAGAGTCCAGGGTTTCGTTTGAACTTCAAAACTCTTAATGGCTAAAAGGATGGATCCTGAGGCATTTTTTGGTAGTGCCTGGGCATAAAGCAGAGATAAGACTTGGGATCCCAAAGTCCTCCCCTTTCCTGGCAGAGCAGCAGACCAGCAGATCTGTAACTTCCAGCATCATTTTATCACTGTGGAAACCTGGATTCCAGCAGATGAGGCTTCCTGCTGAAATAGCTGTCATTTTCTGGGAAGCTCTGGAAGCAGAACCAAAAGCCTCTTCAGCGCGGAAAGGAGGACTGGGGAGCGTGGCGAAGGGATAACTCTTGAAAAAAGAAAAGCATGAGAAGCRAACAGGAATTTCTTGGTTAAAGCCTTATTCCAAGTCCAAAGTCAGGKCCTCTTACCTGAATTTTGGAGAAGCAGAAAACTCCCATTCCTTCTGCTTTCCCGGGAGACAAAGAGGACTCTGGCCAAGCAGTGTGTGTTGGTGTTGCATTTTTGCCAGAGGCAGGATGCGGCAGGGAAGGTCCTTCTGCGCCAGCTCAGCTCCAGCCTTGATTCAGGAGGTGATTCCTCATTCACCGGGGAAGTGGCACTGGAGGACATCAAGTGCCTGCCCCAGGGAGTGATTTGGAAGACTCTTCCCAGGAGGAAGGGATCCATTGGGATGGGGGAATGTGCATGAGCCTGACAGCGTCTCTCTGCTGGTCACACTTGCAGGATTCCTTTTTTTAAAGCCTGAGGAGCTTCGGCAGCCAGCAGTGCCCATAAAATCCCCGTTACCAAGGACAGGGAGACGAGAAGGACACGCTGCCACGTTCACTGTGCCCTTCAGCGTAAATTACAAACCTCAAGAGCTGCTTCTTCAAATTCCAACCGTTTTTCCTCCCTTCATTTTGGTTTCCAGTGCCTCAAACAAGCCAGCCTGGGGCTGGCAGCGAGCATTGTGCCTTTTGGAGCGGGATGAGGAAAGCCTTTGTCCTGGCTCTGGAGGGCAGCCAGAGCAGAGGCCTCTGGATGGAAAGACACGTGCCTGGAGAAGGCAATATTTTGTCATATTTTCCCCCTTTTGGTTAGTGTCTAATATCACATCTCAGGTCACCTGGTGCAGACAATTAAAATGAAAACCCCACAAACACCGGGAATAGTTGCAGAAGGCCAGAAAGAAAAATAGGAGGGGGGAAAAAAAAATCACAAGGCTTATTTTCCAAAAATAAAACCTCTCTCAAGAAACATATCCAAACAGCCAGCACTCAGCACTGTGAATAAAATTATCAGACTCAATAAATATTTTATGCCGCCATTCTAATTGCCAAAAAAAAAGTTAATTTCTGAAGCAAAGTTTTTTTTTTTTCATCTTTATTTTTAAACCCTTAACATAATGACTGAATGCCTAATACGAACCCGATAAATTTTTAAAAGCTTTCTTTGAAAAAAAAAGAAAAAATTCAAAGCCGAACTTGAGCAGGAGACCACAGGGAAGTGTCTAATCTTTAGTCGGACGCCTGGCACGGCACCGCTCCGGCCGGTGCCAGCATTGCATTCTGACAGAACAAGTGTTGCATGAGATGTGAAGGATGACTCCGGTCTGCCGAAAAACCCTGGAGCAGGTGTTCCTCATCCTCATTTGCAATGGAGCATGGCCCCTGGCTCAGTGAGCTGGAGCAAATGCGCTGGCAGGCCCCATCATGTACCTGCGTGCTGAGATGCACTAATGATAATGGATGCAGGCCTATTAACCAGCCCATTTGTAATGGCACACAACGCTGATTGCTCGGGGAGTGAGTCAGCGCCTTTCCAACGGGGAGCGGGGAATGCCGGGAACCCATGATCCTCTGTGCGTCCCTTCTGCTCTGCTGGGTCTACAACTCTGTTAGTCTTTATTTAATAACACAAATGAATACACGATCTGCTACATGATTACACACGAAGATAAGGCGCTTCGGGCGGCCGCGGCGTCTCGGGCCGCGGATCAGCGCCGGATGCGCGCGGGTTTGAGCGGTTCCCTGGCCGGGCTTAAGCTGAGAACCACCGACTCCACGGAAAAGTCAAGGGTCGGACAAGCACGCCTAAGCTTCGGGATTTGCAGAAAGCTTCCGCTGATCTTTGAGTGAATTTTTTGGCGCATCTGGGGAAAAACATTCCCCTCGGCTTCTACCCTTCATTGCCTCGCTTTCCTTGGGRGGGAAAATCCTCCAAGAACAACCTTTAAAAACACACACCAGGGCTTAATCGAGGTTTGTGTTGTTCTTAACTAACTCCTCTGCTCCGTTTCATATAAATGATTCCTGCTGAAAACCGTTCCCTGTTTGTGGAATAACGAGGCAATTCGGAAAGGACGCTCCCGTAAAAAGCAATCGTTAATAAATAGATCACATTACTTGTAGGTACTTGATTCCAGGGCCAGCTTAGTTAAACAGGCCCTTTTGGGCCAGAATATTGCAATCAGCAAAATACACTGTAATTATTATTGTAAACTCAAGCCCTGGATTTGCTGGGCTCTTGGCAAACCCCAATAAGCTGCTTACGCTGCTCATGCTGCAGCAGCTCTTTGGATTCCTCTGCAAAATGTGCAAAAGGGCTCTTTTGTTACATTTTTTTTGCAAAATAGGTGGTTTGGTTGCCAATCTAGTCTAGCAGGCAAATCTCTCCAATTATTTTCCTTAATAAACTGCTGGGGCTTTTGCCCAGCAGACAACACAGGGAAATAAATGAGAAAGATCAGGTCTCACCTGAAGTTGTAACAACCACTTAGTCTAAGTGCAGTTCCCAGTGCAATGCTTCACATTTGAAGCCTGGTAAGCAGAAAAAAAAAAAAAAAAGACAATTGGTGCACATAAATTCCTGCATCAAAATTATCTGGCACATTTTGGTGGCTTTACACCACTCCAATAATGCAAACAACTAGAAATAAAGCTTAAAAGTTGATTTAATTAATTAGCTGAGCATCTTTGTATCTAAAAACAACTATATCCCATCAACCAGATTGGATCCAACATTCCTAATTTTTTCTGCTTTTCCCTTGACAGTCAAAGATTTGAGTTTGAATGACCATTCAGCCAAAAAAAAAAATATAACTAATATACAAGAGGCATATACACATCACACATACACAGTGGTCAGGTAAAGGCCACAAATAAATGTCCACACAGATACAGGCAGGAGAAAATAATATTATGGGAAATTGGGTCTGCTGGCCCAGGAAATATCCTGTCTATAGAGGCACAGTTCACGAAGAACATTGAGAAGAATGAAGGACTTGGCCGTTAAATGCAACATCCCAATATTCCCAATTATCCGTATAAAATGTTGCTGTTCTGATTTCGCCTTTGCTCAACTCGCTGCTTTAAAGACCAGACTTGGCAACCCAATCCCCCACCCCCGGGTCCACAGAACCCACTTTGCTGGCAGCCAAGCTGCAGCCATCAAAGGGGCTGGAATTTCTCTATATGTATTGTACAGTATATTTCAAAGGAATTTTTCTGCCATGCACAGTATATCAATACTCAATGTGGGAGTAATTTAACTTCTTAATTTATTGCAGCAGTAACAGCATTTTCAAACTGGTCATAAAATATTCTTGTACTCTTCTAATCTGGGTTTTCAATGTTCTATAATGGGAATTCTATGAATAATATTGGGAAGTGAGAGATATTTTATACGGTATCTCTAAGGGAACAGTGTTATTGCATAAAAGTTAGGTGACATGGGAGAGACTGATAGAGGTGGTGTTTAAAAAAAATTTACCCTTCAGGATTTGTCACATGAATAATAATGATTTAGTGACATTTTTCCTTCCTAAAAATCAAATCTGCTCCAAGATAGGGTTACAAAAATGTGTTCTAATTATGGATGGCTCTGAACCATAGAGAGCAAACACAGCAAGTATCAGCTATCTAATGGCCATTGCAAACAATCCGAATACCCTCTCCTGTCCAGTTTTCAATATATTCTGATTTTTTTTTGTATCTTGCTATTATGAAGGCCCCAGTGAGATCAAGGTCCTGCTGTAGGACGTGCCTCAAAAACAGCAGGCACCTGCTGGAAGGATCTGCATTCACCACCCACTGCAGAGAGGAGGGAGAAGAGTGGGTAGAACAGAGTGAAGAAAGGAGAGAGGAAAGGAGAAAGAGGAGAGAAGAGAGAAAGGATCACTCTCCTCTCCCAGGCAGGGCTGGAGGTGGGTTTTGCCCTAAAGGAGGCTCTGCAGTGATCCAGGCACCAAATCTCTCAAACCTCAAGCCATGCTGCCTCTTAGGAAGCAAGACGAAGATGTTTTCTAACCACAGGATGGAATATTAGGGATGTCTTTCCAGGGAGGTCTGCGTGGATGCTCAGAGGTCCTGGCACCACGGTGCTGCAGCACTTCCAGCAGTGCTGGCCTGGCATCCCTGGAGGTTGCTTTTTGAATTTCCTTCCAAGGATTTTTGTCCTCTGATACTCCCTAGAGGTCAACAGCAGCCTGTCTAACACCTTTTTGATTGGCACACAATTTTGTTTTGGCTGCAGAGAGAACTTTGTCCTTCCCCTAAATCAATGCTCAGCCCGGAGCTTTCCCGCTTTGCAGAGGCAGGGCTGGCGGTGCTGCAGAGGGCTGGGGGTTGGCACTGCCTCCCCTCCCCATCCATATCCACTGCCAGGAGCTCCAGCCTGGCAGCAGCACCCTGGGCTCCCCCATCCTGCACACCCAGCCCCCAGTTTTTCCAYGAAAGCTTCGTTTCCTGGCGTTTCTGGAGCAGCAGGTTTCCCGTTATTGTGCTTTYCGTTCCTCAGCACTCCTGGTGAAATTTATTGTTGTAAAGCGCCCTGAGCACACTGGCAGGGAAAGACAATTACCCAGCATTTCCAGTCTCGGAAAAGTGTAATTGTGATGTATCTGTGTGCTACCTTCCAACACAGTCCTGTGGCCCGGGTCTCATCTTTCCAATTCCGCACGGTTGTCTTGATGCCCCCTGTCCTGTTATCCCTGCAGGTGGGGGCTGTGTCTGGGCTCCTGCACTTCAAAATAACTTTTCCACAGTCAGACACGACTCAAGGACTTGGGATTGAGGCACAAACAATTTTCATCAGTATTTCTACTCATTTTAGGATAATTCAATTCAAATCCTTTAAACAAGAGCTTTTCCTGAACCTTGCTTCGGTGTAAAATTAGAGGATGCTGGGTGCTGTTTGATGGAACTGTTTTCCCAGGAAACAACATCTCATTGAACCCAAAGCATCAAAAGCTCAACACTACACTGAGCCAGTCCCTGCCCGGTTTTCCTGTGCCAGGGTTTCTGGATAGTTACCCAAAATAAGCCAAAACCAAGGAGTTCAGGCTGTCAGGGCAGGGTCACCATCCCAGGGCACATCGCTCTCAAAGCCACACAAGGGGACCACGTGCTTGGAACCAGCCAGCTGGAGCAGATTGCTCTGCTCAGACCCTCAGCAGCTTTTCTGGTATCTATTGCAAGCTCTAAAATCAGGGATGAACCAGCAGCTCCCTCCCAGCTGACCCTGATGGTGAAGGAAGCAATGTATGAGATCTAGGGGGGCATGGGCATTTCCAGGGCAGACTCTCACACCACGTGGCTTTCTAAGGCCTCTAAAGATCAATGCATGAAATGCTGTCCCAAAATGCATCGTTGTCCCCTGGTTTTGTGTTTTTATTTACTGCCACTCGGGCATTTATTCGCAGCTGAAGCACACAGGGACAGGGTTTAGTGATGGAGTTGGCAGTGCTGGAGTAACAATTGGACTCGGTGATCTTAGAGGGCTTCTCCAGCCTAAACAATTCTATGGTTCTAGAAGTAAACACAATTGCACAAGGATCCCAAGGGACTGGCCATCCTGGACTGGACCAAAGGTCCATCTCAACACTCAGAGACCACACCCAGAGAGGGCTGGAAGAGTCAGGGAGCAAGTTTTCCTGCAGCTGTGCTCTCAGTTCCCGGAGATTTGAGTAACAAACTGTCCTGCCCTGATGACTTTCGGCCCAGCTTTTAGTCYCAGGATTTTCTCATGTCCCTCTCCCCATGCAGGAGCCACCTTTGACCTTCCTTATAGCCTCCTTCTATACCTGCRTATCCTATTTACTCTTTTTTATTATTTTTCCTAATATTCCTTCATAGAATTTGCCTTTTTTCCCCTTTAACACTGCTCCTGAGCCCTGAATGCACACGAGTGCCTGTATAAAAATGCCCAAGACCAGGCTTGACTATCCCTAAGCTGATCTCTCCCTTCCCTATAATCATTAATTATTTTACACAAGAAATGCCAAGCAGCTGGAAGCTCGGGAAGAATCGGTTATGAGCCGACTTGAGAAGGATACAGGATGGATGCAAAGGGCAGGTGGCAGAAATCCCACATATTTTCACCATCACAGAGCCTCACATCAATCCAGTATTTTTTTTGCAAGACCCAAAGCACGCCTGCTGCTTGGTCTGAGACATGAAGGATCTCGTGTCTGCTTTTATGTGTGTTAGCCCTGCTGAATTCTCCTGACTGTGAGCACAGCTGGGCTTCAGTTCCCTCTAAAGCTGACCAAAGGCAGCAGGATTTCCAGCATCACATACATGGCTTTGCTCATGTGCACACCCAGGCTTGTACATGCACACATATGTAAATTTTTCCACCCCCCCAAAAAAAAAAAAAAAAGTTTCCAGGTAAAAAGAAGCCTCTGAGGTTACCAACAGTGCAGGTTAATTGACATTTTTTCAGTGTCACTGCTTGTGCCTTCTGGTATAGATAAGGCTGAGAGGAATAATAATTTCCCTGCTTGGCTACCCATTTCCAGAGCTGATGGTCAGTGGCAAAACATCTGGAGCTCCGTGAGAGCTCCCTTGAAAAATTAAGAAAACTCTGGATTTCTGAGAGTTTCAGCAGTATGTTTCAAACAACATTTCAAGCTCAAATAAATCGCTTTTTGGACAAAACAGAACAAAAAACACTTTTTCAAGACAAAAACATTTTCCTGGAATGTGTCCAAGCTTTGCATTTGCCAAAATTTGAAGTTATGCCCGAGGGAGAGCAGAGTACCTTTGGCACATCTGCTGAAACGAGGAGAACTGTGTCTCTGGCTATGGTGAAGGAGGAGGAATGTAGCAACTTAAGCCTGCTTTTTGGGGTCAGGAAGCACAGAAGAAGTGATGAAAAACAGCCCAAAGCAAGAGGAGAGCGATTTAGTTTCTCTTCCATGAGGCCGCCTCAGCGGCTCAAGGGAGGGGGGGGGAAGGAAAAGAAGGGAAAGCTGGAAAAAAAAAATGAACAAAAACTGAGGGTGGCTTGGCTGGTGCAGTTTGGGGTTGTTTTTTTTTTTTCCCTTTCCCATCTGCAATGGCTTTTGTAGAGATATCAAAATCAAGAAGAGAGAAATCGGATCAAAAGGCCTGAGCAGATTCGCTTGTAGCAGAAAATACCGTTGGCACCTCTCCTTGGGTAGACCGAGGACCGCACGATTCCCTGCTATTGTTAGAGGAGGATTTTCCTTGAAGTCCGGCTAATCCATTAAGGGAGCAGCCTAGCGGGGGCAACGGGCCAGGACCCAAAGCTCTGAGAGCTCTGCAACAGCTCTGCAAAAGCAACTCCAACCAATGTGCTGCCGCCAGGGTCGGTGTCTTATCCCGCCGCACAAGACAAAGGATTAACGCGCTTATCTGGGAGCAGCGAGTGAGCCCCGCGCCGGCGCCGAGCGCAGCCACTTATAGGCACCGCTCGGTGGGCAGCAAGGAGGAAAAAAAGCAGGGGGAAAAAAAAAAAGAAATCAATCAGCAGAAACCCCGGGGAGCTGGGGAGAGGGAGATTTGGAGGCTCCGCGGCTGGGCTGGGGCGCGGCGAGGGTGGCGAGGGGAGCTGGGTACGCGAGCGCCGGCGGGGCCCCCGGTTCATGAACCTGTCACTCTAAAAGCCTGTTTGTGCTTGGCCAGTCTGCTGGAAGCACATCTGCTAATATCCGCTAAAGAGAAAAATGGTGTAGGGAATATGTGGATGTCTTCTCGGCCTTGCTCGGGAAGCCGAGGACCAAGGGCACAGTATTCGGCTCGGGGGAGGAAACAAGGTGAGTGAGTCCTGAAAGTACTGGGAGAAGCTGGCAGGAAATCACAAGTGTTTTCTGTTCTCAGCAGAGGGAGAGAGAGGGGGAAAACACCCCCAATCRTGCTCAGCATCATTACTGGTGCCCCTTCAAGCCGTCCAAGGGGTGCCACAAACCTGAGCCTCACAGGCAGCGTGGGAACACTCAGGCACTTTCCTGCCTCACCCCATAGCCCTGACACCAGCACCTGGCACCGGATAAGATGTATTTTGACAGCCTGACAAAAGCCCTTCCCAGGGAGGATGTGATGGCAAAGGCATGGGAGGAGAGCACTTGCACCCATTTTCCAGATGCTCCGAGTCAGTAGAAAAAGCCAAGCGAGAGCAGCTCCTGCAKACACCCGGGTGGAGCTGCAAGGACAAAACACATCCTGGCCTGCTCCAGAAACACCCAGGGCAGCTGCTGCCACAGCTCCCAGAGAAAATGTTTTTGACAAGTGAATAATTTCATGTTACATTGACCCTGGGACTTGAATGATAACCCAAACCCCTAAAAGGCTACAATTAACAGCACGGAGCCTGAAGTAGTAAAGAAAGATTTATGGGAAAAAAAATAGTGTCTACAGCCTTGGATCACACAGTTTGTTTATTATTATGGATAGTTTTAAAGAAACTTCCTGATTTGGGGTAGTCAGCATGACCAGAGGGC